>CM018031.1:39575702-39911174 GCA_008638375.1 Nyssa sinensis
GTGTGTGTGTCTCCATGTGTGTTGGTGTGTGACTATATATATATATATATATATATGTTACAACTTGATGATAAAGTAAGAAATGGGGAAGAACAAAATTAAATGGGAGAAAAGTAAAATTGATGAGATGTGAAGGCTAGTGTAGGGCTATGGAGTCAGATTTTAGAGAGAGAAGTCGGTTCTCTCTTCTTTAAAAGAAACAAGCATGCATTACATGCTTGTTTTGTAAGAAAAGAACTAAGGAACTGAAGGAGAAAAAGAGGAGGAAAACCAGAAAGAGAAAGAGAGAAAACCGTAGCCAAAAAGGTGAGAAATGTTCAAAGTTATTGTCACGACCCAAAACCCACCCTGTGCGGATCTCGGATTGCGACCGCCGCCTTCAGGCTCGGGAGCCTTTAGGCGAGGCGAGACATAAGCAACAATATCAGATGACTGTGAGACCTGTGATTGCGGAAGCGTGAAAAACTTTTTCTTTTCTTTTTAAAGTCTGTCACACATCCACCTGATATTGCCACTCTTCATAGCGGTACATATAATCATAAACAGAGCATGCTAAATGTAACACCCCAATTGCTTGACTGGCATGTTTTGTGTATTGAAAACTGTTTTGGAAATGAAATGTCGGGTTTAGCTAATTTAATGTCTATTTTTAATAGTGATAAAACTCGAATTAGTTAATTATGGGAAACTCGAGAAAATAAAAACTGACATTGGACCTTGGTTAATGAAAGATATTTTGAGTAGGAAGTGACAGAAAGAAACCGCACTGAAAAAGGAGTTACGGATTGGGAGTTAAGGCCAAAACAGTGAAACTGGAATTCTGCGACAACCAAACAGGGCCTTAACCAGAAAAAATAGGAGAAAATGGTCACTTGGGAGGCCAAGGGGAATTGAACCCTTGACCTACCAAGGTAGGTAAAATCTGTTCCAAAAAGTTACCAACTAGGCTGTTGGTTACTTTGTGCATATATACAGCAATATATGTATATAACCTATAATCTTGCCCAAGCCACCACCCAAATTGGCCAATGGCCTTGCATGCATTCCCTTCATCATGACCCTCCATCACCTCCATCAGGTCAACAGCCCCTAACCCCACTAAGGGTAGAGATACACTCATATATGTGTATATGTATAACCATATATGTGTACAAGTCTTGAGATATATATCTATATATATATACATATATTTAATCTCACATAAAAAGGGGCCCTTTTAGAAATCTGATACAACTAGTTGGTGGGTGTGTGCAAACGAGAGGGATAGAGAGAGAGTGAGGGTGAAGTGTCAGAGAGAGAGAGAGAGAGAAGGGAGATTGTGCATTCAAGTGAGAGAGGGAATTGGCAATTGAAGTAAAGGCTTGAGGTTGCATGCATGACCTGAGGAACTTGAGGAAGCACTGTGTGAAACCCTGAGTCAAGCCATAGGAGAAGAGAGTCTCTGTTGAAGGTAAACTCCAAACTTACCTCATTCTTTCATTTTTAAATTTTGAACTATTTTGATGAGTTGCTACGGTTATGGACTGCATGCATGGTTATTTTTGACCCTAAGAACTAGTTCGGAGCATACTGTGTGTGTTGGAGGTGTTAGAATGGTCAAGAACCATGAGAACCCGAAACTAACCTCCATTGATGAAGCTTGGAAACACCAAGTCTGATTCGACCATAACCATTTGGAATTTTGCATGTCAAGACTTGAAATAGACCCCAAGGGGATCTCAACCATCTACCTACGCGACCCCAGAACACTGTATGGCCCCACGAATTTCAAAATATTCTTACGGGTTCATAAATTAAATTGTCGATGCATGTGACTAAACTGAAAAATGAAGATAGGGTCTTGATCCTTATGATTTTTAGATCACATAGCTTCAAAAATCACATGAAATGGTGAAGAATCGAGGGTGTAGTATCGAGTTGCAGGTACGGTTTGTGTAGTTTACCCCCACTATTTGAGATGATGTCTTGTTGGTTTATGAATGCCAAAATGATGGAAATCATATTTACAGTATATCTAAATGAAAAACAAAGAGAGATCGTGTGTTAAAACTCACGAAATAGAAATTAAAAATCTGCAGAAATTAGGGCATCACTGTGTAGGGTTTGATGAAGGAGACGACGCTGAGTCGACTCTGTGTCTTTAAAACCGAGTTGACGGGTTGGCTCGGACACGTGGAGTAACCTGGGACTGCCACCGAATTAAATGGGACGGCGTCGTTTTGGGCGTCATATGTATAAACTGATACGTTTAAAAGAAAAGAAAGGGAAGGAAGGAAAAACGGGGCTACGAGGTTTCGAACCCCTGACCGCACGCGCCCAACACCACGCCCTTACCACTCGGCCATGCGCTTGCGTGTGTCACCTATGGGGCACAATATATATATATATATATATTATATATTTAATTATATCAGAAAAATAAAGGACGCATTTTGCGCCTTATAAGGTTCGAACGCAGTGTGTATTGGAGAGGGAGGTGGCACGCGTCCGCTGTGCCACCCTATTCGACCGTTCATTATTCTGCCAAAATAATATATATACTATATATATTCCGAAATTAATTTAATTAAAATTATTTAATTAAATTAAATACTCCAAATTAGTCCGTTGTCCAAAAATCATAAGTTATATATGTATTCCTACTGTGTCGGACCTCCTGAGTCCAATGGTGAGGCCCGTGACTGCAAATGAGGTACCAAAAAAAATATAATGTATGAAATTACCATAATACCCCTGACCCTGTACAAGGCCCAAATGAAATCCGATTTCAACGGAACTAATACCAGTGATAGACCTGACACTTGTGAGACTATATACATGATTAGATGATGAATCCGAGACAGAAATTATGTGACGGCAAAAATGACCAAAATACCCCTGATATACCCGAACCCAGATTTAAACGCCGAGAGAGTCTAAATTAACTTTCTTCGACCTTCCGAACTCAATGGTTAGGTCCATAATATGAAAATTAGAACCGATAAATGTGTGAAGGCATGAAGCTACCAGAAGAGTAATGAGATCTGTTCTAACATGTTAAACTTCTAACATGTTAAACTGTGTTCTAGGTAAAAATATCACCTAAACTACCATGGACAAACAGGGCAAGAAATTCACCATCATGACTAAGGCCCAGAGGTTAGCCGATGAGAAACAGCAAAGGTTTATGCAAGACTTACTATGGCAGCAAAAAGTTATTGAGCGCCATATTAGAATAGCTAAGTCCACTGAAATCGTCTCCGTCCGGCCCTTCATGTATAAGACACCTACTAAGGCAATGATTGCCGAGGCCAAGATGAAAAAGCAGGAAGATACTGAAACCCTAAGCCAAATGCTTAAGAGGTAAGACCTAAGAACTAGCCACTATAAGTTAGTTCCATGAAACCCATCATAGGGTAGACTTACTCAGTCTAAGGTCATGAGTTGATAAATCTTTATAAATTGTTTTAGGCTTAAGGAGAAAAAGAGGAAGGCTCCGTTCATATCTTCAAACTCAAATATTGAAGGTGAGTAACTTCTGACACTGTTTAGTTACTGCTCCTTGATCTGCTAAATTGTTTCGAATACCATATGTTTTAAATGCAATAGATTTAAATGCATGCTTTTATCACCGATGACATGGTTTTTAGTTCTCAAATGATTAACTATACTTCTGATTGATATGCTAGCACTCTGAACCGTTTATCTGTTTTGATCTATCGAACTTGACTTGGATTTATTGAACTATTACTTCCAAACTGATTCAATTACCATGTGATTTAAGCAAAGATTGAATTCGAAACTCTTGCCTGGATATCTGTGTTACTCACTGGGCTTTTTAAAGCTCATTCCATTATTTTAATAATTTCAGGGGAACTCTCAGATGGACAGGTTTAGCAGGTCCAGAACTTAAGGGGAAAATGTTGGAGACCCCCAGATAAAATGATAATCCATTTTTGTGAATCTATACCATTTTTGTACTTTTTGTGTAACTGAACAGATCATGACCTTTTGTGGTGAAACTGTGTTGTAATCTTGATAAGATAGGACTACTATGATGTATCCTGAATGCTTTGCCAAGTATATATGTATGCATTCTCTTGTGAAAATTCCGCTGCTTAAATTATATATGTTGAATGCATTATGCTTGGGATTTATATCGGAATGGCCTGTGGTTAGGATTACCGTCGGGGTTTTGCTTTCAAAAAAAAAAAAAAACTGATGAAACCCGATGGGTGCCTAACTGGCCTTTGTCACGTGCCCCAAATCCGCACAGGGTGGGTCTGAGGGATGTGAGACTAAAACTTAAGGTTTTATATACATACATAACATATCCGGTTGCCCCTCGGGCTTAAGTACAAAATCTCCAAAATATTTTACATCCAAAAGTTCGACCAACTATGGGTCCTAGTACATCAAAATCTAACCTATTGCAAGTTCTAGTATCTTCAAAAGTTCCTATTTATATGGAGCCACTAGTCGTCATTCCAAGATGGAGCAAGGCTCCCAGTCATCATCATTACCTGTAAAAAAATTTAGGGAATGGGGTGAGCTTTGAAAAGCCCAGTGAGTAATTCCTGCATCTGTCATGGGTTTTCAATTGGCAGTGGTTTCGCACATGAGAGTTTATAAAATACACACTACCAACTGTTCGTACATCGTACATTTGAACATAGAGTACATGCACTTTACATAAGGATAGCTTTGAAACATTTAAAGTATTCAAGCTAAATAAACGTTTCTTCAAATAGAATATATGCATTTCAAAGCATGTAAGCATGCATAGTAAAAATGGGGGTCAAAGCCTTCTTCCATTTTCAAAAACATTACTTTCAAAACATATAACATGCATAATGAAAATGGGGGTAAAACCTGCTTCCATTTCCAAGAACATTACTTTCCAAACATATAACATGCATAAAGAAAATGGGGGTAAAACCTGCTTCCATTTCCAAGAACATTACTTTCAAAACATATAACATGCATAATGAAAATGGGGGTAAAACCTGCTTCCATTTCCAAAACATTTGTCATCTTTTCACTTTCATTAGGTGGAATCTGTTTCGAACCAGACTCCCGTTTTACGTATACGTGGAGATATCTCATTGCCTGTGGGATCAGATCCTGCTACCAGGCATATGCACATGATAGGTCCGAAGTGTTCTGAAGAACCCACAACTCTACCTCTGTGCTTACAAGTGTTAATGCACATGATAGGTCCGAAGTGTTCCGTAGAACCCACAACTCTACCTCTGTGCTTATTATTATCTGGCAAAACATTTGTCATATGGCTTCTTTAACTAAATACTTTTCAAGAGTATTTAAGATATGATGTTCATGATTTCATAACAAAATCTTCAAATATGTAGACATGCTAAATACTATTCAGGAAGACCATAATGGAAATCATTCATTGAGCATGTCACAATAACGTTTATAAGAACGGAATATTTCAAGACAGGAATCATGAATACGGAATTTAACATTCAATACTTCGACATTTTGAAGGTTAAAACATTTCAAATCCGTGGAGTTAAAATCTCCACTTCAAATGCAGGGTTACTCACCTTGATTTCTTGGATTTGCACTACTGGTGGGCCTTTCCCCTCCCTTTGTAGCTCCTAAGAAAATCATAAGGAACTCGTCAACTTCACATTTACCTTAAATTATTACTTATTCATGCTCTTTCATTAAATTTTAGGCCGACATATCCTAACTTCCAAGGATTGGTCTTACCGGTCAACTCGTGGTAACTTAATGAGTTCTATTTTTCCCGTGACTTATTTTTCAGTATCTAATTTGGTGTTATGGACCTCACCGTTGGATTCGGAACGTCAAAGAAAGTCAATTTAGACCCTCTTGGCTTTTTATTTGGCTTTGGGTACCTTAGGGGTATTTTGGTCATTTCACGTGTCATATTTTTCGGAAGTCCCGTCTCGTGAATCAGACCCCACTGTTGATCTCAGAAGGCCCAAGATAATAAGAATACACTAATAACTTGTCTTATTTGGACATCGGCCACATTAGGGGTAATTTGGTAATTTACACTTTATCGTGTCTTAATTTTTCAAGGTCCCGTCTCATGAAACGGACCTCACCATTGTGTTCAGAATGTCCAAAATAGTAAAAATACACTATTCATTTACTTTATTTGGATTTCGTTTGACTGGTCTTTGGATTAGGGGCAATTTCGTAATTTCAGTAATTAACTATTATTAAATTAATATTAATTTATTTGAAATTGGGCCACAGTGAAATTTCGGAGAAGTCCAGGGGTCAAATTACGATTTCCCAAATTTTTCGGACTGAACCAGTGGGTTCAATTGCATTGGAGCTGAACCAGTCCGGTTTTAGCTGAACCAGCCGATTTGGTTCGGTTAAACACATAAAGCTGACGTCATGATGACGTCAGCCCTAATTTTTTAGATTTAAAACCAACCAAAACGTCGCCGTTCTAATAATTCGATGGACTTGGTCTCGTCCTGACACGTGTCCGAGTTAGCTCGGTGACTCGATTCAATAGCGAGTCAGCTCGGTCGTCTCCTTCACCAAATTAAACACTGTTGCCCTAATTCTGGGTTTCGTTTGTCTTTAATTTTGTGGATTTTGGTTTGATCATTTGCTACTATTTTCAACCTAAAGTGTTTCTGTCATCATAGAGATCATCTTGGCATTCATTTGAGGTCATATAGGTAACCTAAATGCTCGGTTTGAGCCATGTTAGCTGAACTGAATAATTCAGCCATAAATCCCCATTTCGAAACCATTTTTAGTGTGGTTTGGTGCGACGTGATCCCTATGGCCAGAGGGTTTGATTCCTATTCTTAAAACCGAGTTTAGAACTCTAAAACTGAAACTGGGTTTAAACGATAAAACCTGCAACTGAATCTTTAAGATCTATTCTGTTAGATTTAAGGTCGCGGCTTAAGATTTTTTGACTTTGGAATGATTTAGATCAGGTCATAATATACAGTTTTTGATTTAGTTTGCTTTGATTCAGACCTGCACCCATATTTCAGAATTTTGTCCTCACTGTAACTCTAAATTCCTTAATGGATTCTTCATCATTTTCCTTCATTTATGTTGCAATTTAAAACTTATAATATGTAGATTAAGATTCTGTTGTTGCATGCATTAAATCTAAAACATCTTTAAATGAAATTGAATCGAAATGTACCTGTTCAAAGTTGATCCCAATTTTTGTCAAATTCTTTCTCGAGACCAGTTCCTCAATTGCTTCCTCTAACAATCTCTTTCCTATTTCTGACGGTTAGAGCTTAAGTATATAGGTGTTATGGTTGAGCAACACGTAGGTTGCATGCAACCTTATGGAGACATGGCCTTGCCACCTGTTGGCAGCCATTGCTGCATGGTGCACACCTAGATTGTGGTCACATGGCTGCCGACCAACATGTATCATGTGGAGAACAGCTATATCAGTGCATGATGTCCACTTATTCCCCCACCTTTCTTCTAATTTCTCTATTACTTTAATTTTTTAACTCATTTATAATTTCATAGATATGTAGGTATATTGATATACCTAGTTGGCATTTACTTATGTATATATATATATATATATATATATATACATCAGCCGTGGCTTTATTATATGTATACCTACATATATGAAGACTCACATATTGTATACAATATACATCATATATATAATTATGTTAGTATATTGGCTTACTTATTTTTAATTACAAATCTATAATACACAATTTGTGTGTGTATGAACTATTATTGTTATTATTTTCCTCACTTGTTACTTTGAGCATAACACTCATTTTTCATGTCTAAAATTTATCATCATAATTAAAGGTCGGTAATCGAGGTGAAAGTATATGTTGAGGTTCGAAATCGACCTTATTATTTAGAATCTTATTCGCTAAAATGTTTCGTTGGGTCGGGGTATTACAGTTATCATTTTCTCTCTCTAGAATTTTGAAGCATTATAGGAACTGTTTTAAGTTTGATATGCACGTATGATGTTTAATATATGTCTAAAACATGATCAAGCATGAAATGGAGGCTTAAAAACCACCAAAAACACCAAACCCAGAACAAACCGCCATTAAAGACCTTGCTTACAGCAGGTCTGATTTCATCATCACCAAACTGTGTTTGGTATATAGGGACTCAAAGTAGACCTTGTGAGCATCACAAAAACCCATATACGCGATCACGAAGCTCAAGAATCGACCCTCGAATATCGAGTTACAGGTTACGGGTTTGAAACCCAAACCTCTAAACTCTATGTCAAACCCACTTTTACGAATGGGGAATGAAACCCCTTGAACTAAGGATCAAAACAAGACCAACCTCATGAAAAATGAACAAGAAATGAACATTTATGACCGGATTATAGTTCGGATTATCGAGCTTAAAACCGAAATAAAGAGTTCGTTTTGAACTCCCAAATGAATGCTAAGTTGGTCGTTTGTACCTTAGGAATGTTTTGGAATAAAAACAGTGAGAAATAACTGAGTAAAAATTCACGAAATTGAAGGAAATGGAAAACTGTAATTAATGTTTCAGTCATGGTTGACGTGGGGTAGAAGACGGGTCAACTCGGTTTTTAAATGAGGCTGAGTCGACTCGGACGCGTGGCAGCCTCTGGGCTTGCCACCGAATAAATGAAACGACAGTGTTTCATAAGGTTTTAAAAATCTTTAAAACGATAGGGCTGACGACATCATAACGTCAGCAACACACACAAAACCGGATAAACCGGTTGGCTTACGAATGCACCGGACCGGTTCACTTGGTTTGAGACTGAACCCTTTGGTTTTCTAGGTTAATTAAAAACTAAATAAACCAAACCTTTTCCTTATTACAGATTGTCCCCAGGGTTTCTGAGAAACTCTACTATGGCCCAACTGAGGGAAATGTTATGCAATTAAGCCCCTGAAAAATAATTAAATAATTAATTTAATTATTTAATAAATAAGTAAAATTACTATTTTACCCTTGGGTCATAAATAGAGCAAATGAAGTCCAAATTAAACATATGAATAGTGTATCCTTACTATTTTGGATATTCTGAGACTAATGGTAGGGTCCATTTTACGAGACGGAGCCTGAAAAATAAAGATACGTAAAGGGGTAAATGACCAAAATACCCCTTGACCAAAATTAATAAGTTATTAGTGTATTCTTACTATCTCGGACCTTCTGAGTCCAATGGTGAGGTCCATGACACGAGATGAGGTTCTGAAATAAAGACACGTAAGGGGGTGAAATGACCAAATTACCCTTATTACCTCAAAAGCCAAATTAAAATCAAGGAAGGTCTAAATTGACTTTCTTTGACATCCCGGACTCAATAATGGAGTCCAAATTACGAAACGAAGTATGAAAAATTATGACACGTAAAACGGTAAATGTCCATTTTTCCCTTTTACATACAAAAGTCCAAATTAAATTTTAGGAAAGCCTAAACTGACTTTCTTCGACGCTCTGGACTAAATGGTAGGGTCTATTCGACCAAAAGAAATGTCTAAAATAAAAAGACATAAAATTTGATGAATAGCATCTGTTAGATGACTATGAATTAAAGTAATGCCAAAGTACTAATCTACGGCGTATACGAGGACATGAATTATGAAAAGACACGACAACAAATCAACCTTAGAATAAAATTGCTAACTCATAAATTGATCTTAGGTGATAATTATGGATGCACCGTCACCAAAGTTCACGATCATGAACAAGGCCCAAAGGGCTAAGGATCCAAAACAGCAAGCTTTTATGCAAGAACTGTTACGGCAGCAGAGAGTGATTGCCAAGTTCATCAAGATAGCCAAGGCAACGGAGGTTGTCTCGGTAAACCCATTCATTCATAAATCACCCACCAAGGCAATGGTGGCCGAGGCCAAGAAAAAGAAAGAGGAAAAAAAGAAAAGGGAAGAGGAAAGAGAGAACACCGAAACCTTAGCTGAAATGCGTCACAGGTAATATTATTATCATTAAGTACATAAGTTGCTAGATCTATAATACAGCTATAAGTCGAACCAGTATAAGAATTTAGGCTTTTCACAGTCTACAATTGGTGAGTTATGAAGTTGATTAAGCACATATGGAATTTATGAAATCTTCATAAATCTTGATAGGCTAAAGAAGGAGAAGGGTAAAGGCAAGGCACCTTTATAGAGCCAACCCAGACATATGAGGTGAGTAACCCTGTATTTGAAGTGGAGATTTAACTCCATGGATTTAAAAAGGTTTTAAATGCAAAGATACGAAATGTTTGAAATTCCGAATTCAGTATTTACCTGATTCAGTTTTTAATTGTTCTGTTTTATAACTCTATTGTGACATGCTCAGTGATTGATTTTTCCCACAACAGTTTTTTTTTCCTTCAAATATATTTCTGCATGTCTAGTTAAAATGCAATTATTGTTAAATATCCTGAATTTGCTTATTTCAAGTATACGAAGATTTTACGAAGTTATGAAAAGTATCTATGAGAAAAGTCACATGATAAATGTCTTATAAGATAATGGTGCATAAGCACACAGGCAGCATTTTGGGTTTCTTCGGATCTCATTGACCTGTCAAAAACCACATAGTCAGTATTTTGGTTCTTATTGTAACTCATTGACCTGTCATGTGAAATGCCCGGTAGTAGGATCTAATCCCCCAGGCAAATGAGATATCTCCATTTATAAGTAATATGGGAGTCCGGTTCGAAACAGATTCCACTAATGGAAGTGATAAGATGACAAATGGTTTGAAAATGGAAGCAGGTTTTACCCTCATTTTCAATATGCATATGTTTTGAGTTTTATATACTCTATTTAAGAAATACATGATATGTTATATGTTTTGAAGTTCATATGTGTAAGATTAGCTTGAATACTTTAAATGTTTCAAAGATACATGTTTTTAAGGAATGCATATATTCTGTATTCAAGTATACGAACAATTGGCGGTGATTATTTTACAAACTCTTATGTACTAAAAACCATTGCTAATTGAAAACCCCATGACGAATACTGGAATTGCTCATGAGCTTAGATTAGCTTACCCGGACTTTGTTCAGACCCCCCTTTCAGGTGATTCACAGTAGACAGGGTCTTGAGGACGATGGCGATGAGTCTAGCTGTTTTTGGGAAGATATGTTTAAGTAGTTTCTTTTGAGGAACCTATGAACTCTAGTAGTACATTTTGTATCAGTAGACAATGTAAGAATATGTAATAAGCCCTCAGGGCGACCGAACATGTATTGTGTTAATGTTATAAGTCTTTAAGTTTTAGTTATACTCTCAATGTGTAACCATGTATGTTATGTATGGAGCGGCAGTACCGGACGGATGTGCGTAATTTAAAAATAAGAAAAGAAAAGAAAAAAGTTTTTCACGCTTCCGCAAAAATGCATGTTGCGCATCTATTCGATACCGTTGCCTATGAAAGCTTTCGCCCAAGGGTCCCCGGGCCTGAGGGTGGCGGTTGCGATGCGAGATCCGTAGAGGGTGGGTTTCGGGTCGTGACATCTTTAATATTAATAATTCTATTGTTGTTAGAATCAAGGAGGTTGACAAGCTTATTTCAATTCCTTCTATTGTAGATAGACTTGAAGAAGAAAGTGGTATTCGGATCACCTTCTGAGAGCCATTGGATGCGGGCCTTATGCTTGGCAAGACTTTCTTTGCTAGACAGAATTGTATTGAAAGCTTTTAAGCCTCTTTCTCCTCTTGGACAATATGGCTGACCCCAGGATTAGCCTTTAGTAAGCACTGAATAGCAAACAGATTATTCCTAGCATCATGGACTCGGGTAGAAATATTCAGAAAGTTCCTTCGGTTCAGATCCTTCAGAGTAAATTTGACCTTCTTAAGCTTCTGACAGCAAATGAACATAGCAGATCCCTGAATATCTAAGTTCCAAACTTGATCAACAATAGGTAATAATTCATCATAATCAACCCAAAAGTTAGAGAATTTGAAGCTAATTTTAATCTTTCAGAATTGAATGCTAGTCCTGATTATAATGGGACAGTGATAAGAAAGGCAAGGAGGGACAAACTCTTCCTCGGAGAAGGGAAGGGAAACAAGCCAATCTCTTTTTTTGGTAAGTAAGATTTTATAACCAAAAGAGAGATATACAAGAGGAGCAAAACGAAGCTCGAAAACAAAGAGCTACACAACAAAGAAAATAACAAAACGAGAACATGTGGGAAAAGGAGGGATGGCTTTCAACAAGATTGCCCGCCATCCTAACTCACCAAACAAAAGACCAAACCAACATCTAATTGTCCAAATTCAAATCCCACCGCAATAAGAAATCTTCATCTAGCAGAAAACGTCTAAGGCCACGATCCCCAATCAACTTGCTCCGCACCATCACATTAATACCCTCAATAAGCTAATCTTTAGTTCTTGATTCATTGTTGAAACATTGCCAATTCCGCTCAAGCCAAATAGAATGAATCAGAGTAGAAAGCACCAACTTACTAATATAGCCCTAAGCTGACTTCCCTTTAAACCTTTGAGTGGCCCATTGAATTGTGTCTTACCAGAGGTAAGGAAACCAACTCAAATTACCCTTGGCTATAAAGTGAAGCCATAAATCAAGAGTGAAAGGACAACCAAAGAAGAGGTGAGCATGGTCTTCTAGAGGCTGCCCATAGAAAACACGTTACTTCAAGGTCGCTTCTAAACTGCAAAACCCGGTCTTGAGTAGCAAGCCTCTCCCGAATGGCTAACCAAAGGATGAAGCTGCATCTTGGGATAGCAATAACAGAACCATATTGGCACCTTACAATCAATTGCCTTCAACTTAGAAGAAATCAGAGGCACCCCCAAGTAACGCGTAGGTAACTTCCCCTCCTAAAAACCCACTGCTTCCAGAATATCATGTTTACCTCAAGTGGAAACTCTATAGAAAAAGATGTTTCTCTTTGCCTCATTTGGATTTAACCTCGTGAATTTCGCATATTCTTCAATGGTATCCTTTAAGACTGAAGTTGAGTTGAGGTCGCCATGGCAGAATAACATAAGATCATCGGCAAAGCACAAGTGGGTGATTTTGGGCTGCTTGCATCTCCAATGGTACTTAAAACTCATCTCTTGATCAACTTTCTGCCTCAACATCATAGAGAAGACCTCCATAGCAAGAACAAATAAGTAGGGAGAGAGGGGGTCACCTTGGCGTAAGCCAGTGGTGTCACAACCCAAAACCCACCCTATAAGGACCTCGTGTCGCGGAGCTGGCCCAATGGTTGTCCCTACATTTTCCATTTTTTTATATCAATAATGATATCAGTAAATAATAGAGACATAATATTAAAAAGCGAAGTCTTAATAAAAATCATTGTTCAATGACTGAAAATGAAACTGACTATAAAACTAACCATAAACCACTTTTAGGTGGTGAGTACACGGGAGAGACTACATTATTTTATCATGTTCCTCAACTGCCTCCCTACGCTCTTGATCTCCTATTGTAGCGTTCTCACCTAAAAAATATAAAAATGGGGTGAGCTACAAGCTCAGTAAGTAAAAGCCTATCTCCAATATGGGTTAGGAATCACATGGAAAATACCAACTCAAAGGTAACATGATAGCCAGTCAGGACAACGGTTGTAGTTAATAGTAAAATGCCGTAATGGCCAATGAACAATAAGGCACAATAACATTTGTGAGTAAGTGTAACATGAGTATAGGAAAAGCTCAATGATCACGATCAACATAAATATACTGCCATAATAAATCGTTCAAAATCAAATCCAATAAATAAGGAACTTTCAATCATGGAACTGTTTATGGGGAAAACAAAACATCCTATGAATCTAATAAATGTTAATACAACAGTCAAACATGAATGATGCGTTTACTCTGTTTAGGGTTTGGTAGACCCTCGGTCTTTTGGGGGCCCGGCATACCCCCCTTAACATGAATGCATATAAAATGCCCTTTTAACTCACTGCGTAAAAACGCCATCATTGCCATGTGTTCGTTCACAGACTAGACCCGTAGGTCCCAGAAATTGACCCGTAGGTCCAGTCAATCAGATAACATCGGATGGGTAATGTGACTGAGCACAAAACCCGACATGTAACATGACTCGGGAGTATATCATAATTCCATTAGAAGTGTATAAGATATGGAACATCATAACATAAGCATTCAATGACAAGTATTAGTACAATGAATCAAATCATGAGATATTGGTCAATAGGCCTCCACGAGATAGAACAATATCAATGTTGGGAACAATAACAGTGGATACATATATGAGTACAAGTTTTGGCAGTAATAGAAAGATCGTGGCTTGGAAAACCAAGTATAAGAGATAGGAATTCACTTACCTTATTACTGTCTTACTATTCTGTGACTTTTCCTTTTCCTTTCGAGTCCCCTATTTCTTAGTAAAACACGTTTCAGTTTTAATGCTATTCATCAAATTTTATGCCTTGCTGTCATAAGTATCTCTATCACTAATTTAGATTCTACCATTGAGTCCGGAATACCGATGAAAGTCAGTTTAGGCTTTCGCAGAATTCCATTGGGGTTCGGGTAGTAATAGGGGTATTTTGGTCATTTAGTATTTCTACAGGTCTTTATTTTTCGGAGTCCTGTCTCTCAAAACGGACCTCACCATTGGATTTAGAATGCCTGAGATAGTTAAAATACACTATTCATTCATATTAATTGGACATCACATTATTTCAATATATTTAACTTAATTAAATTAATTTAATTTAGGTTGTACATAATTGATGCTGCAAAAAATAGCACCGGTCATAATTTCGACGATTCGGCAAGAAGGACCTGCAAAAAAGAGAAGGAGGACCCTCCGACGATCAAGTCAGTAAAGAGGGAATAAAAAATATGTGTAAAAGAGAGTGATTGTGTATGTAATTGAATGTGAGATTCAATGTGAGATCCCCTATTTAGGCGTACCTGCCCCCTTTATTTATAGGGTTGAGAGTCATTGATTTTAGCAGTTTCCTACATTGAATAGAATTCCTTTCCTTGTTTGATAAGGTTTAAAAGATATGTGATAATCTTCCCTGATTGAGGTAGGATTCCTTTCCTATCTGAAAGACTTGCACTCCAAGATATATTCCTTATTCTGAGGTCGGAAGTCTATGGAAGACGGTGACCAGTTCGGAACTCCTCCTGCTCTGGAGGCCTGCTGGTAGCTGCTCTAGGGGCAGCTCAGCTCTGGAGGCAGTTCTGCTTTGGAGGCCTGCTGGGTAGCTGCTCTGGAGGCAGCTCAACTCTGTTAGTAGTAGCTCTGCTCTGGAGGCAGTTCTGCTGGCAGCTCTGCTCTGGAGGCAGCTCTGCTCTGGAGGCCGTTCTGCTGGTAGCTGCTCTGGAGGCAGCTCTGCTCTGGAGGCCTACTGGTAGCTGCTCTGGAGGCAGTTCTGCTGGTAGCTGCTCTGGAGGCAGCTCTGCTCTGGAGGCTGTTCTACTGGTAGCTGCTCTGGAGGCAGCTCTGCTCGTAGCTGCTCTGTAGGCAGCTCTGCTAGTAGCTGCTCTGAAGGCAGATCTGAAGGTAGTTGCTTTGCTAAGTCTGTTAGCTCTGGAGGCGCATTTTATGGCTCATCAGTTACTCCCCCCCAAGCCTCAGTTCTGTGAGATCCATGCAGAGCTGAGGTTTAGGATTTTTGAAGAGTCACGCGTACTTGATGTAAGACAGGGTTTTTATAAAAGTTGGTAGGGTGAGAAAAATGGACCAGACGTAGTGGTCTGTACATTTAGATGAACCAAGGCTACAACACTTGTAATGAATACAAGGCTTTAGGGGTTAATAAAATAGACCAGACCAGAGGGTCTGTGTATTAAGATGGACCAGACCAGAAGGCCTGTACATTTGATGGACCAGACCTGAGTCTGTGCATTAAGATGGACCAGACCTGGGGGTCTGTGCATTAAGATGGACCAGACCATGAGGTCTGTGCATTTGATGGACCAGACCTGGGGGTCTGTGCATTAAGATGGACCAGACCATGAGGTCTGTGCATTTGATGGACCAGACTTGGGAGTCTGTGCATTAAGATGGACCAGACCATGAGGTCTGTGCATTTGATGGACCAGACCATGAGGCCTGTACATTTGATGGACCAGACCATGAGTCTGTGCATTGGATATGGACCAGACCTGGGGGTCCGTGCATTAGAGATGGACCAGGCACTGGAGGCCTGTGCATTAGAGATGAACCAGACCTGAGTCTGTGCATTTAAGATGGAAGAATCTGCATGATTAGCATAGTAGATAATTGATATATATATATATATATATATATGTAGTGCAAAAGATATAGCTAGGTGAGTTTGCCAAAAGTTCTCGAAGCGAGGCTTTGAAGTCACCCTGAGTGAGGTATTTGAGATCCAGCTGCTTTAAGATTGTAGATATTTGGGTTGCTGAATCCTTCATCAACATATTGCCTTTGGCCCAAAAATCCCCTCTGTAACTGTATTTGGGCTAGATGATGTGCCAGCTTTGTGGAGTAAATATTCGTGGGCGGGGATCCTTTGAAACTATACTAGTTTTCATAGTGGAAAATCCTGTGCAGAATCTTCCAAATGTTGCAGAAGGCTTGTGAGCGACTGAGCTGACAATCAGAAAGGCAAGCTGCATGCAGGCGTGCTGTTCGGGTTGTCCAGGCCATGGCAAGTACGGCGATTGAGTCCTGTCATGTATTTCTCTTAGGCTGAAGAGCCATAAACAGACTTTGACTAGGGACAACAAATGCCAGTAAAAGAGAGAAAAGTTGATGAAATATGGCATATAAGACTGCTTTTCACTAGCTCTGATGCGTCTTAGTCGTTTCTTCATCATTAGAGTTGCCATCCTCGTCAGTGAATAGCGAAGATGAGGAGAAGAGAGTAATCTCCATTACTGTTACTAAAAATTGTTAGAAGAAAATCAAAAATTACTGTGAGACCAAAGCAAACCTGAGCTGCACTAGCCTATGTTTCAGAACCTGATTCAGAAGCTCTGAAACCACCTTTTTAGTAACCAGAAGCATGGAAGTATCAGGCTGGGAAACATTAGCACTATGAGCCTGATTAATCATTGTAACAGGGTTTGTTGATTGCTGATAAACTGACGAACCATAGGAATCAAAAGCATCTCTTCCACTTTATTGCCATGATCATCCAAGTTTGCAACCAGCTTTGAACAGTATATGTCCCAAAGCATGAGTGCTAAAAGACGGGTTCCATAAACTTGGAACTCAGTGGAAGGTTCTATCTGCTTGGATCAGAACAAAATGCCGTATACAACTTTTCGGTGTATTCTTCGCCGATCTCCCGAAGCTAGCTTTAGAGATGGTAGAAGTGTCGTATCAACCGCCATTGACGAGGCGATCTTTGAATTTGATTTTTGTTTTTCATTGAAGGAACCAACGAATTCTGCATCACCATAAGCAAAGGAGCAAGTCTGGTGTGGACAAGGATCTTTCTGATACAGATCTAATAAGGTGTTGTACCAATCGGAGAGCTCTGGATGGGCATCACACACAGACTCCAGGTACTACAAAGCGGCTATGGCAAACTTCGAATGATGAACCCGAAGCTGGTCGCCATTAATGAAAAAGTCTCTTGTACCAGTGCGGAGGTGTAAGGCCTTGACTTCACCTCCATTTGTTGTAGTTGTTATAACAGAGGTGAGTGCCCCAAGCGTTGAAACGCAGAAGACCCACATGAAGGTCAACTGGGGGAATCACTCTCCTCATATTGAAAGAAATCGGACTGCAAACTCCTCATAATAGATCTGGTGCTCTCTGCCTGATATTCCTTAAAAGAAGCGTGAGAAACTCTGGCTATATAGCCCTTGCACCTTCCTTTCTCTTTGTTGTTTCCCTCTCTCGACCAGATGCAAAACAGAGCACTAATCAGTGCTCAATTCATGAAGAGAAAGCAAGCAAGAGTTTTAGCAGTAATAATGGTAGTCTCAGCCATCATAACTTTTAAAACAGAGCACATAATCCTCATAAGAAGAGATGCTAAGAGGACGGATAAGTCAAGCACAAGTTCTTTGTGATCGGAGTAGTAATGGAGAATATATGGGGTGACACGAACCGTAGCGACCCAAACCCCTGAACATGGCCACATGGGTTCGAGACTGCTTCAGAGCCACCATTCTGTCTAGTTTGCTGGTGAACATTGATGGAAATATTGTTGCCTTTTAGCTCTCTTTAAAACCCAGATCGGAAGACCCATTGCGAGGAACAAATCGACTGTGTTGTCGGGTAAGGTTGATCCAAGAAGAGTTCCAATGACTCGGCATGGTGGTGAATTCTAAAATTTTCTAGAGTGATTTCTGCACTGGTCTACAGTGAGAAAGTTGCTGGGTTTGAACTGGGTACGCTTGGGTCTGAAATCAGTTTGCTGGTTTTCACGGCTCGGCTCGGCTCACTGTTTGGCTTAGTGAATGACAGCTGAAATACACCACTTGATTGCCTTTTAGTTGATGTAAGTTTCCCTTGTCTTTCCCAAGATACAACTTTTTTTTTTTTATAACATTGCTTTTAAAGCTTTGTTCCAGAACTCCTTGTAGCAAATATCTCCAAACTGAACTGAAAGTTCGCATCACAGCAAAGATGATATAGCGATGATTGACGATAATCCAGGGGTGATTAGTGGGCGATGGAAGATTCTAGTGATGCACTATGAACAATCGATCTGTGCCCAATGCGAAGATAGAGCGCTATGAGAATCAATAATTGAGAGAAGCTGTTGGAAGACGCAAGGTTTTCGACGATGACGGAATCTGTTTCGTCTCTTATTTCTGTATATTTGATGATCAGGTTGGTAGTTGAGTTCTGCGATGATGAGGACCCTGACCTGTTGCGATGGAGTGATGGCGGTTGAAAGTTGAGACGTAAGCGCCAAGAATGCACGATCACGGCTAAGGTTGATGTTTTTGGGTCTGGGCGGCCATCGGACGGTGAATCTCCACCATTGATTGGATTCTTAGGAATGAAGGCCGATGATGTCTGGGCTGACTGCTATGACAGAGAAGAGAGCCTTGTCCCGGCAACTCTCAACAGTTTTTCTCTTCCCATTTGATCTTCCTGATTTAACTCGAGAGAGTTTTGTTCCTCTCTGTCACTAGCTCTATCTCTCTTCGTAGGCGGCTACAAAGAGGAGGGGAGTGCAAAACTCTGCAAAAGAAAAAGTGACAAGTTTTCTCTGAAATAAGACTAAAATAGGTTAGGTTAGATTTATGGGTGCTTCTTTTCATGCACCTAAAAATAAAAAATTAAATCATGTGTAATGATTTTATATGTTGAGAAACTATATGTCAGTGGTTTCTGACTTGATCAGTGTACAGATTGTATCTACTGATTTGATCTTGAGATTGTATATGTATACAAAAAGATGATGAGATTATATATATATTGGATGAGCCGAAACTGTAATAATCTCTGTAATAGCAAGCCAGTCAATAGATCCTGTTCTCAACAGGAATAAATTGCAACAGATATATATATATATATATATATATATTGTCAAACATGGTTTTTGGAATTTTTCACGCTTTTTTAGAGTCAAAATAGTTCAGAGAATTGAAATAATAAACAGTGGATGCAGGCATAAAGAGATAGGGATGCAATAAAGAGTCTGACATGCTTTTCACAAAAGCATTCAAATTCAACATTGAAATAATGATCCTCCTGAATTCAAACAAATCTCATATTTTATTCAAAAAATTTTGAGATTGATGCAGATCTCGAGATGGATGCTCATATTGATGTGTGTATATATATACGGACACAAAAAGATAGTGAGATTATATATATATATATGTATATATATAATCTTGCAAGTGTAGAATAATAAAAAATTGAATAATTCAGTCAAGAACTTTCAATGGTAAAAAGAATGTAAAATAATTCTTATTTGTTGCCTGAAATAATATTAAGAAGTTAGATTAAGGTTGCTTCTGCTCCAAAAAATAATAAAAAATTAAATCACATGTAGTGATTTGATATGCTAAAAAATCATAGATCAATAGCTTGATCAGTATATATATTATACTGATTTGATCGTGACGCGTATGAATATACATACAGTTATATGTATATATATATATATAAAAAGATCTTTAGATTATATGCATAGATTGGTATCTATATATACATAATCTTGCAAGTAATCTGTAGAATTTGATTTCTACGTTGATATGCAAGGATTTAATCTAATTCAATCGTGTTTAGCATTTATATTGAACTTGAGAGAATTCAAATAATCATTATGGAGCAATATTAGTAGTAGAGAACGCAGCATGTAGACTGTCGTTCCCACAGACGACGCCAAACTGATGCTGCAAAAAATAGCACCGGTCATAATTTCGACGATTCGGCAAGAAGGACCTGCAAAAAAGAGAAGGAGGACCCTCCGACGATCAAGTCAGTAAAGAGGGAATAAAAAATATGTGTAAAAGAGAGTGATTGTGTATGTAATTGAATGTGAGATTCAATGTGAGATCCCCTATTTAGGCGTACCTGCCCCCTTTATTTATAGGGTTGAGAGTCATTGATTTTAGCAGTTTCCTACATTGAATAGAATTCCTTTCCTTGTTTGATAAGGTTTAAAAGATATGTGATAATCTTCCCTGATTGAGGTAGGATTCCTTTCCTATCTGAAAGACTTGCACTCCAAGATATATTCCTTATTCTGAGGTCGGAAGTCTATGGAAGACGGTGACCAGTTCGGAACTCCTCCTGCTCTGGAGGCCTGCTGGTAGCTGCTCTAGGGGCAGCTCAGCTCTGGAGGCAGTTCTGCTTTGGAGGCCTGCTGGGTAGCTGCTCTGGAGGCAGCTCAACTCTGTTAGTAGTAGCTCTGCTCTGGAGGCAGTTCTGCTGGCAGCTCTGCTCTGGAGGCAGCTCTGCTCTGGAGGCCGTTCTGCTGGTAGCTGCTCTGGAGGCAGCTCTGCTCTGGAGGCCTACTGGTAGCTGCTCTGGAGGCAGTTCTGCTGGTAGCTGCTCTGGAGGCAGCTCTGCTCGTAGCTGCTCTGAAGGCAGATCTGAAGGTAGTTGCTTTGCTAAGTCTGTTAGCTCTGGAGGCGCATTTTATGGCTCATCAATAATATATATATATATATATATATATATATATATATATATATGCACATTGAACAACACGGGCTTGCCTATCAAAACGGTTTGGGCTTGGGTTCTCTTTCAAATGGTCAAGGGTTCGATTTTTCAGGGGCGCGGCCCCTTTTATTTTTTTTTCTTGATTTAGGTATTTTTATAATATATATATATATATACATATATATATATGTCGGGGGTAATGTGACCACACGTGAGCCCATGGCTCAGTGGCCTGTACTGTGGGTTTAAAACCCTTGTGTGCACGTGGTCGGGGATCAATTCCTAGGAGCAGTAGCCTTCTTATATTTTTTTCCTTCCATATGTTCTAAACCAAACGGTGGTTAACCCCCAAATCTGCGCACAGGATATCCCCTTCCCCAATTGATATAGTATTGTTCTAAGATGACATCACATGACACCGTATCAGACTCATTGTTCATCGTCGTCCCACGTTTTTTCGACGAGGCTCTGGTCACCCTCTCCGGCGATGGTGACCAGAATCTACAAAATTTCCTTTTTCAAACTCGTTTTTCATGTGGTTTTTGAAACTCCTTTTCATTCTAAATCCTTCTAACATGTTTTTAAAACACTTAGGTATAATTTTTGAGCCTTAAAACAAAGTAAAACAGCCCCATTTCTCCCCTTCTCAGTTTTCCAGCCATGTATTTCTTTTCTAATTCTATGAGGGTTAGGTCACTGTTTCCCTCCAAATTTGATTCTAGATTAAATCTAAACATGGAAAAATCAGTTTTGCATTATTTAAACAAAGTTTTGTGCATAAAATCACAACAATCCGATTATTTCCTATGACCTGTAACCGCCCCTTTCTATCTCATTTCTACATCTTTTTGGATGATTCCTTCTGTAAAATTTTCCTAATTCTATGTTTATTCAGGCTCTATTAATGAAACTAAAGCTTCATGCATTTAAATTTAAAAACAGAAATCAACTTATCTTACCTTAATTCTCTAGTCTGCTTGTAGTGTCTTTCTCCAACTGCCTTAGCTTCTCCTGCTGTATCTCAGAGCTCTTCCCTTGGCCTCAGCTTCCTTTCTTGGTTCTGATTTCCTCAAATCACCTAACACATCTATATATAGGCATCAAACCACTTGCACGCCCATTTTTTTTTTCTTTTTCTTTCTCTTCCTCCATGTCTGCTGCCCTCCTTGACTGCCTGTTTTTCCTACATTTTGGTTGTCTTCCCTTGTTTTTCTTCATTTGGTTCAATGCATTAACTCCATGAAGACTTTTATACATTTATCTACACAGTATAAGATATAGTGTAATCTTCATGGAACCTTCCTTCTCCCACTCAATACGCCACAAACACACATCAATTACACACACAACACCTGCTGCATGGTAGCCCCCTTTTCATGCATCGAGAAAACCTCCATAGCAAGAACAAACTGGTAGGGAGAGAGGGGGTCCCCCTGGCGTAAGCCACAAGCACCTCTGAAATAACCTTCAAGAGCACCATTAATGGAAATAGAGAAATTCGGAGTAGTAATACAAGCCTTGATCTACCGAACATAAGTGGCGGGAAACTTCATCAAATCAAGCACATCCAATAGAAATTCCCATCTAACTGAATCATAGGCCTTCCAAATGTCCACTTTCATTGTGCATCGCGGGGAGCCCAGCCTTGTGATAATTATACATGAGCTCTTGGGCAAGAAAAATATTATCACTGAAGCTCCTTCCTGACATAAAGGCAGATTGTGCGTCATTAATCAAATCACCAAGGATAGGTTTGAGATGATTGGTAAGGATACTGGTAATGCACTTGTAGATGGTATTACAACAGGAAATGGGACGGTAATCATTTAACTTGGAAGGGTTGGGAACTTTAGGAACAAGGCAATGGCGATAGCATTGAGCTCACGAAGCAAAGAGCTTTCACAGAAGAACTCTTGGATGGCAGGACATCGTCACCCACAATATCCCAAGTAGCCTGAAAGAAATGCCCATTAAAACCATCTGGGCCTGGTTGGGGTGCAAGCTAAACAAAGTCTCCTTAATCTCATCTCTATCCACGGGCTTACTTAACTGTTGGGCTTGAGCATTAGAAATACCTTTGCTGATGAAATCGATGAGTTGGCCTTTCCTAGGATAAGGGTTTGAGGGCACCTTCCCTAAGAGATCATGATAGTAGTCCACAATGGCAGCGGAGACTTCCTTTCTATCTTCAATCCTGTTACAATCTTCATCTAGTAAACTTCTGATTTTGTTGCAGTTTCGTCGTTGCGTGATGCGCTTGAAAAAGAAACTTGTGTTGTGATCCCCCTTCCTTAAGCCATTGAATCCTCAACTTCTGATTAGCCAGGCTTTCCTCCAACTTGCTCACTTGAGTAAGGCGCTGCAAGGCGAGCTTCTCTTGGTTCTTCAAATCAATATCAAGAGGGATAGAGTTCAAAGAATGTTGAATTACAAAAAGATGGCTGCCGGTCTTCCTCAGTAGAGTTGGAATAGATCCACCCTCTAACTTGGTTTAAAAGCTTCAATTCTTTTTTCATTGCTTTAAACTTCCTACTCAAAATGAACATAGCAGATCCTTCAACATTCTTACTCCAAGCTTTACAGACAGTTGGTTCAAAGGTTTCACATTCCAACCAGAAGTTAAAGAACTTAAACGGCTTCCTTTTACATTTAACATCAACTCCAATCCTAACAATCATAGGACTATGATCTGACACACCAGAAGGCAAGAACTGCACCTCTGAATTACTAAAATCCATCATCCACCTATCATTAGCCAAAACACGATCAAGCTTCCTTAAGATGGTGTCGTTGCCATACATCAATGAGACATTTATTACATTGCTCCATACAAGGAGGCCAATCCGTACTACCACCAATCCTCTCATTGCTAAATTGAACAGCATTCAAATCTCCCATGACAATCCAAGGCAAATCATTGTTGACGGCTGCTTGCTGACGAAAACCACTCCAAACACGTCTTTGATCCCTGACACTATTATGACCATAAATAGCTGAAAGATAAAACCAAATCCTCTTTCGTTAGTCAACACCTCTTCTAAACCTTCTTTGCCCCACAATCGAAAGGCCACATTGTTAACCCATTGGTAATTTAATTTTTGGTCCAGAAAATAGCCCACCAAGGTTGTAGCCCACATTTTATTCCCTTCACATCAGATAGAGGTGGCCTAGATCCGCCCAGGTAAGCCTCATCATTGCAGGGAATGAATGGAGGTGGCCTAGTGCTAACTCTCACCACTCAATGGAGCTTAAGCGCTCTATTCCCCCAAGGTTTACTCCAAATCAGCATATGATGGACCAACACCAATGGTTGGGCCACCCTTCTGGAGTGTTCTCTACAAATTCAGCTTGGCATACGACTCGGGTCTGTAGGCCTAAAGTTTCATGGTGGAAGTTGGTGTGGTTCCCTCATGCTATCCGCAGATGTAGCTTCATCCTTTGCTTAGCCATTCGGGAGAGGCTTACTACTTAAGACCGTGTTTTGCTATTTAGAAGCGACCTTGAAGTGAAATGTGTTTTCTGTGGGTAGCCTTTGGAAGACCATGCTCACTTCTTCTTCGGCTGTCATTTCACTTTTGAATTATAGCCTCACTTTATAGCCAAGTGTAATCTGAGTTGGTCCCCTCACCCCTGGCAAGTCACAATTCAATGGGCCACTCAAACGTTTAAAGGGAAGTCGACTCAAGGTGATATCAGAAAGTTGTTGCTTTCTACTTTGGTTCACTCTATTTGGCTTCAGCGGAATCGACAGTGTTTAAAGAATGAATGAAGAACTAAAGATCAGCTTATTGAGGGTATTAATCTGATGGTGCAGAGCAAGTTGATTGGGGACCATAGCCTTAGACGTTTTCTGCTGGATGAAGATCTGTTATTGCGATAAGCTTTGAATTTGGACAATTAGTTGTTGGTTTGGTCTTTTGTTTGGTGGGTTAGGATGATAGGCAATCTTGCTGAAGGCCTTCCCTCCTTTTCCCTCATGTTCTAGTCTTGTTCTTTTGTTCGTTGTGTAACTCTTTGTTTTCATGCTTTGTTTTGTTCCTCTTGTATATCTCTCTTTTGGTTATAAATTTTTACTTACCCAAAAAAAGAAAAAGCCGAAACAATGAGATTGTCCTCAAAAAATGAAAAATTGAGTTTTATAATGGCCTTTTTTTTCTCGAAATTGACATCCAAAATTTCCTTTGGCCATTTAGATGGCTAGATCTCGAAGAAATACATGACATGTCTATATAATTTGTGTAAAGTGGATAACAGAGCGCTAAGCTATGGCAGTTTGAATACGGTACCAAAACAGCAAAATTTGCCTTAAAAATGAAAAATTAAGGCTTATAATGGTCTTTTTCTCAAAACAGGCATCGAAAACGGCCTACAACCATTTTTGATGCCAAAATCTCGAAAGAGTACATGAAATGCATACATAATTCGCGTAAAGCAAATAACAGAGCGTCGAGTTTTGGTTGTTTCATTCTACAACCAAAACAGCAAAATTTACATCAAATATAGAAAATGAAGTCTTACAACCGGCCTTTTCGCTCAAAGAAAGCACCAAAAACTGCCTTCGGCCATTCCAATGGCTAAATCTCGAAGAAATACATAAAATACATGTATAATTTGCGTAAAGTGGGTAACATAGTGCAAAGTTATAGTTGTTTGAATCCGTAGCCAAAACACATAGATTTTCTGAAAAAATGAATAATTGTGGCTTATAATGGCCTTTTTTTAATTAAATCAATCATTTAAAACCGCTTTTGGCATTTATAGATCGCTAGATCTCGAACAAATACAAGAAATGCACATATAATTCGCGTAAAGCGGATAATAGAGCGACAAGTTATCGCTATTTGAATATGTTGCCAAAACAGCAAAATTTGCCTCGAAAATGAAAAGCTAATGCTTATAATGGCCTTTTTTCTCAAACTAGGAGTCAAAAACCGCCGGCCATTTACATGGCCAGCTCTTGAATAAAAATATGAAACGATGTATAATTCGCGTAAAGTGAATAATAGAGCGCCAAGTAATGGTTGTTTGTATCCGCAACCAAAACAATGAGATTTTTCTCAAAAAAAAGTAAAATTGAGGCTTATAATGTCCTTTTTTCTTAAACTAGGCATTGCATATCGTGTTCGGTCATTCAGATGGCTAGATCTTAAAAAACACAAGAAATGTATGTATAATTCGCGTAAACCGGATAACATAGGGCCAAGTTGTAGCTGTTTAGGGAGAGATGAGGGCTTTTCACTCTAAACTTTCTTTCTCTCTCTAGTTTTCTTGCATTCTCTTGGCATTTATGGTGTCCAAACAGCCATTAAATGCGGAGATTAATGCTCTTCAAGCTACCAAGGATGGTTCTCATTCATTGCAAGTTAAGGATTTAGTGTCTAAAGTCCATGTTGAGAGTGTTTTGTCATGTGCAGCTTAGGACATAAATGCTTCTTCTAGGTGTTCAGTTGTGAAGAATTCTGATTTGTTTGTCAACTAAGGTGATGTTTTTGGATATTATAGCTACAAAGGATGTTGTTCTTCCACTGCAAGCTAGGAATCCAAGGAACTTTGCTCATTTTGAGGCTGGTTTGTCAAAAATAGTTCAAGATAGCAATGCTTCGTTGAGTTCTCGGTTGTTAAAGAATCTAATCTTTTTGTGAATCATGGGGATGATTTGAGTGATCTAGCTTTGGAAGATGGTTTAGAAGACATCATTAAAGGGGAAAATGGTGGTGGAATGGGTACAACTCCTAACCAATGCATGGTGTCTTCTCATTCATGGGCAAAACTTGCTGAAGGTGGAGAGTACATTTTCCCAAGATGATTTGGCTCTTGAGGCTGATTATGGAGCATTTTCTGAAGATTCCTCATTCTTGCTTGAATGTTCACGTGGTGGCAGTAGTACTTCTTCAAATTTAGAGTTAGGGGTGGACTCAACCAAGGCAGATCTCGTGGTGGCCATGGAAGGCGTGCTAGAAGAGGGGGTGAACCTTGGGGGGTGTGTGGGAATCAATTTCTCAACCAAGAGGTTTTTCCAGCTTTGATAAAGCTGCATTTCCTGAATTACGAAGTGCTTATGGGAATACAATTAGAAACTCTCATGGGAATACAAAGAAGTCAACTCCTACTTTTCAGCATGTTAACCTGCACATACAATCAGAAAACTGCGGGTCTGTTGGGGGGAAAAGTGTCCATCACTTCAGTTGTTGCAAAAGGTGATATGGCAGCATATAAGGTGTCAAACACTCAAGCTGTACCAGAAAGTGATGGGAGGTCCTTTCAAGGCATGACACCTTCTCAAAAAGTTGGAAATTTAGATGGTGTAGACCTAATATCCCCAGCTAGTTGTGGCTAAAACATAGAGCCAAGTGGTTAACAATATTCACGAAGGAAGACTAAAAAAGAGGGTTCTAGAGAGAAAGGAGAGCTTCTCACTCTAGACTTTTCCTAATCCCTTATTGTTTCTTGCTTGTTCTACTATTAATTGCTTCCAACTAGCCATTAAATGCAAAGATTAATGATTTTCAAGCTACAAAGGATGATTCTCATTCATTGCAAGCAAATGATTGAGTGTCTGGGTTCTAGAGAGAAGGGAGAGCTTCTCTCTCTAGTGTTTCTATAATCTTTGCTGCTTCTTGCAATGGCTTCCATTGAAGCCTCCATTCATGATCAGGTAACAAGCCCATCAGATCCAATCACAAAGGCCTCTTCTCTTCTCAGCTATCCCATTACTGGCTTCTGTCCTGGTGCAAATGTGGACCGTATTGATGAGGCAACCGTTATAGCTCATGTCGCAGAAAATGAACGACAATGGCAGCAAGGACCATCTCACGATATTCTTGATACAGCCACTGGATTATCCAATGCTTCAGCCACCACTCAGACGCCTGAAAATCCTTCTCCTACTCTGTCCTGTGTCACATCCCGCACCCCACCCTACGCGGATGCCCAAGATGTGATGCCAGTTAGCTGCCTTGCCAGTCTCCGACCGACAATGCGACCAACCAAAGGCAATCTTCTGAGCCTTACGATAAATTACATTCCAAATGTAGGGTCAGAACAGCGGAAATTAAAACATTTTTATCTCGGGAATGCAACTCAACTATATACCTCTTTTCCAAAAGCCTGCTCCTCTCAAAAAATTTCACCTGGAATTTAAGCCACCTCAAATTGAGGGAGAAAGAATCACAGTCCAGCCTCCATTGGAAGTTATTCAAGCAGGTATATCAGGTTGGGAGAATACCCTGGTAGGTTATTTTCTTGACAAGAAAATGCCTTTTCTCTGGATTAAAAAAATGGCAGAAAAGATCTGGAACAAAGACGGCTTAAATGAAGTTCTTACCAAAGGAAATGGGTTCTTCTTCTTCAAATTCGACTCCTTGCACGCCATTAATTCTATTCTTGAAAGTGGTCACTGGCACTTCTCTGGCCGACACATTATACTTCAAAAATGGCACCCTGGCATGACTCTATCCAAGAAGGATGTTGCTAAAATCCCTGTTTGGGTTAAATTTTTCAACATCCCTTATGAGCTCTGGACTGCGCAAGGCCTTAGCTATGTTGCTAGTGCCATTGGAAGACCCCTTTATGCAGATTCCCACACGGAAGAGCAGACCAGAATCAGTTATGCACGAATCTGTGTTGAGGTGGATGCTACCAAAGACCTCCCTGATTCTTTTGATATAATGTTAACATACTCAAAAGTGGAAATCCTTGTTGAATATCAATGGCTCCCCTCAATGTGCACTCACTGCCGTATATTTGGCCACCGGCTTCCTAATTGCCCTTCCTTCAAATCTGAAAATGACATACCCAACAACCGTCCTACCTTAGCCGCAAGGAAATCCAGCACTAGTGAATGGCGCATTGTTTCTGGCAAAGGTAAAGCTATCCTTAGTGATGGAAATATCCCTGAAGTTGCACCCTCTATTGATCCAAATCAGTCTAAATCATGCCCTGAAGGGCTGCGGCCAGAAATGCCGCGCCCAGGTCCTTCCAGTGATGGTGTAACTTCTGTCCAAAATCAGTCCATCACTTGCTGCGATGGGCTGCAACCTGATATGCCTCAATTAGATCCTCCTATCGCCAATACTACAGCTGAGAGCTCTGTCTTCAAGCAACTTGTCCCTCACGAATCTACTACCAGTTCTGTGTTGGAAATTGCAATGCCTTCGGTCCAGTCTCCCCCCCTCCCTTCAATCTGATGACCAGGATTTACTATCCCCAAATGATTCAACTCCCTGTTATCTTCAAGCGGTCAGCAACTCAGGTGAGATAAGCAGCTCAACATCTACTGCTTCTCCTGATTCTAATTCCCTTGTGGACAAAATTGCTAGAGTTGACGAAGTCGATATTGGTAGCAGTTTCACTAGAAATCAGCTCAAAAAACAAAGGCGAAAGAAGAAAGTTTCTAAAACCACAGGAACAGCAAGTTCCGGCCCTCTCATTTTTTCTCAATGAACTTTGCATGTTGGGATATTAGGGGTATGAATAGCCCCTCAAAACAGCGTGAAGTCCGTATGTTTGCTCGTGATCATTCTATTTGTTTTCTTGGTTTAGTTGAGACAAAGATTAAGGAAGCCGCCAAGGATATTACTGCTAATTCCCTCATCCCTGGATGGTCTTTTTTGCACAATTATTCCCATTCAGCTTCTGGCCGGATTTGGATTGGTTGGAATAATGCTATGCTTCAGATTAACTCCTCGTGTGCTACCAGTCAAGCCATTTATTGTAACATTACAATCCGTGACACCAAATCCACCATGATCATTTCAGTTATTTACGACCTAACTCCTCTCTCCAAAGAAATGATTTATGGCGAGATATCCATCACCAAGCAGCTATTTCCAAGGGTCTCCCTTGGCTTATTTTGGGTGATTTCAATGCTATCCTGTTTTCCCTATGATAGAAGAGGTGGTAATGGCGAATGGCCCCCTGTTATGAATGACAGTAACACTTGTTTTTTGAATGCTGAACTTGAGGATTTGAGATTTTCTGGGCGTTTCTTTACATGGTCCAACGGTCAAGCTGCCCCCCACACAATCCAAAGGAAGATTGATAGAGCTTTAGTCAATCAGGACTGGCTTTCTGCTCTTCCTTCTGCTGAAGCTGAATTCCTCCCTCCGGGCCTCTCTGACCATTCCCCTATTATTGTCAGAATTGGCATAGCTTTCAGGAAGTGTAAAATTCCCTTCAAATTTTTCAATTTCTGGGCCGATTATGATGAGTTCCTTCCTATTGTTGAGCAAGCATGGCACGCTAACTTTCAAGGTACTGCTATGTTTATTTGCTACCAAAAGCTTAAGAAGGTGAATATGCTCTTAAGGCTTTCAATCAGCAAAGATTCAAGAACATCTCCTCCCGTGTTCAAGAAGCCCGAAACAAGGAAGAGTTAATCTGTAAAATAGAGTTATTCCATCTTATCCAAATCCTCCCAGAGGGAGCATGAGAATAGTTATGTAAAAAAGACCATCCAGGAATGAGAGAGTTAGAAATAGGATCTTTAGAAGCTCCCTTAATTTTAGTCTCAACAATACCAATGAAACAAAGAGAATAATCACGAGCAAAGGATCGGATTTCACGCTGCTTTGAGGGGCTGTTCAATCCCCGTATATTCCAACAAGCAAAGTTCATAGAGAATAGGAGAGGAGGTTGGGATCTGGCGTCCCTTTTTTCCTTAAAAGCCTTCGCTGCCGCCTTTGCGTCTTGAGCTGATTTCGTGTGTAATTACTTCCAGTGTCAACCTCATCCACTTTGGTGATTCTGTCCACTAAAGGATTAGATTTAGGAGAGGCTGTTGAATCAGAATAGTGATCTGCGGATGGACTGCTGTCGTCGGGGAGAGGCCTGCTGGAATTAACTTTGTTTGGGGACAACAGAAACTCAGTACCTTCATTGTGGGAGGAAAGAAGGAGGCTCGGATGCTGATTAGAAGTTGTGGCCATAACTTGACCAGAGGGGTTCTAATAAGAGTCACATTGCAGAATATCTGAGCAATCAAGAGAGGATCACTACTGGTAGTTCCTATCTCCATTGATTTTATAGGCAGGATTGCATCAAAAGTTTTCTGCTGTGCAGTAAACATGGTGGAATCATCAGTTGAGAAGCCTCCATATTCCTTTTCTAGATCAAGAGCAACCTATGGGATAAATTCCCCATGCTCTACGCCATCAGCCCAGGATAGAGCAGGAGAAAGATTTTCAGGCGTCTGAGCGGTGGCTGAAGCATTGGATAATCCAGTGGCTGAATCAAGAATATCGTGTCATGATCCATGCTGCCATTGTCGTTCATTTTCTGCATCATGAGCTATAACGGTTGCTTCATCAACACCAATACGGTCCACATTTGCACCAGGACAGAAACCAGTAATGGGATAGCTAAGAAGAGAAGAAGCATTTGTGATTGGATCTGATGGGCTTGTTTCCTGATCATGAATGGAGGCTTCAATGGAATCCATTGCAAGAAGTAGCAAAGATTATGGAAACATTAGAGAAAGAAGCTCTCCCTTCTCTCTAGAACCCATTCTCATCCCCTCTCCACAACTTAATAAGTTTTATCTTTCACGTGCCTTATTTTTTTTAGTACCTAATTTTGGTATTTTGGACCTCACCGTTGGGTTCGGAACGTCTAAGAAAGTCAATTTAGACCTTCTCGACTTTTTATTTGGCTTCGGGCATATGCAGGGGCAAAATGGGAATTTATTTTTCTTGCCCCAGACCTATCATGGTCTTCAAAATATTTTACATATCTTATACGTAAATTTTTAAGTCTTTTGGACTTTGTTTGGTATCCGCTTTTGATCATAAGGACACATCGGTGATTTAAATTTTACGACGTTCTGACCCCAAATCATTTTTTTGTCATATATACAAGTTCATAATTATTTGGGCTTCTATTAGTATCAATTTCGTCCAATTTGGACTTCATTTGGACATTGTATTGTATTAGGGGCAATATAGTCATTTAACATTTGTGTCTGTATTTTTTGAAACTTAATTTCTCAAATCGGACTATACCATTGAGTCCAGAATGCTCGAATTAGTAGAAATACACTATTCATTTAATTTATTTGGACTCTGTTTGACGTATGTAATGTCCAGGGGTAAAATAGTAATTTTACCTAATTAATAAAATAATTAAAACAATTACTAATTATTTTTCAGGGGCTTAAATGTACAAGGTTTTCAGAAACTGGGCCAGAGTATAAATGTTCAGACGTTGGGGTCAATTTGTAAATTTCCAAAAGTTTTAAACAGAACCAAAGGGTTCAATTCACATGTAAGTGAACCGGACCGATCCAATCCGGTTTTAACCGGTTCAAGTAACAGTGATGACGTCATGATGATGTCAGTCCTAGGATTAAAAATAAAAATCAGTTTTCATCAAAACGATCGTAGTTCGGTTTAAATGGGTTATCTGTTTCTCGGTCGGGTCGGGGCCCGACCCGATACCCGGTCCATGACCCGACCCTCACTGTTCATCGTCCCCAACTGTCTAGGGTTACTGTAGCCCTAAGTTTCAAAATTTTAAATCTTCCAATTCGTGGGATTTAATGCATCGTTTCTTACTGTTATCGATCCTAATCGATTTCTAGGAACCATACCAACATCCTAGCATCCATTTTATGCATCGAATCGAGCTCTATGGCTTTGTTTTCAAAACGATAATTTTGACCTGTAACAGGTTCTAAAACCCTCATTTTAGGTCCATTTTTCATGAAACTTGTTGCGTTGTGACCTACAGACCGTGGGGTTCAAGTCCCTGTCCTAAGATTTCAGTTTGGTCGCAGTTTTAGTGGATTTGGGTTTTAAACCCGTACCTACAGTTGGAAATTTGGGGGTCTTAAACTGGGTTCTGGGGTGGCGGCCTATGGTTTTTGAGATCCCCTTGGGGTCAATTTTAATTTCCTACATGCAGAGTTTCATTCTGTTAGGGTCGATTTAGACCTGTGCTTCTAAGGTCCATCAATGGAGGTTGGGTGTACGGTTTCATGGTTTTTGGCCATTCAGACCCTTCTAACCCTCACAGTATGCATAAAACAGTTCCTAGAGTCAAGACTAATGCATGCATGTAATCTAAAAAGCTCCACAATGATCAAAACAGTTCTTAATTCAAAAAAAGGAAATGGAGAATTTTGAAGTTATACCTTCTAATAGTGGCCTTCTCTCTCCTATGGCTCGGTTCAGAACTTCCCCCGGACTGTCTAGGCCTCCTTCTTGTTCACAAGGTTGCCACACTCAAGTTCACACAAACACAAGAACTTGTTCACCAAGTTTTTCTCACTTTACTCTCTCTCTAAGTTTCACACCCCAAACCTCACATACACTCTCATATATAGAGACATTCAGTCAGTTTATTCAGCCCTCTTTATTTTTACAATAAGAAATTGGCTGCATGAAAGTTCATTGGTGGTGATGGTGTGATGAAATCAAGTTGCCCCCTATACATACATATATACATTCTTGTATATATTCAGGTGCAGGTCGGATGACAGATTGGTTTGGTGTGAGGTGATGGGAGTTCATCATGTGGGGATTACATGTAAGGCCATTGGCCAATTTGGGTGGTGGCCTTGGCCAATTTGGGGTTATATTCATATCTTGGTGCATTTGTACACAAAGTGGTCTGTAGCTTAGTTGGTAATTTTTGAGTGAAATCACTTTCCTTCCACAGGTCAAGGGTTCAATTCCCCTTGGCCTCATATGTAACACCCCGATCCTACATAATTAATAATTAAATATTAATTATTAATTAATACCGGCTCAGAAAATAATCAAGGGAATTAACCCTAATCTCCCGACGGTCAAGATAGACCGATAAAACAATTAAAACATGTTCGAGAATAGGGTACAATACCCGAACCTAATTACCAATTAATTAGGTGAAATAATGTCAATTTAACACTGACGGAATTCGAATTAATTAACCACGGAAATCCCGAATGACTAATAATGACACGGAACCTCTGACACTGTAGATAACTGAAATATGAAACTCTCGGAACAAACCGCATCGAAAAAGGAGTTACGGAATGAAAGTTATGAGGCAAACATCAGAAACTGAATTAATGCGCAGCCAAACAGGGCCTTAACCAAAAAAATGGTGAAAAATGGCCAAAATGGTGGCTAAGGGAATTGAACCCTTCACCATTGAGGGAATGACTTTTTCTCAAAAAATTTACCAACTGGGCTGCCATTACTTTGTGCATATATGTACAATTAAATTGTATATATATTCAAAGTTGCCCCAAGCTACCACCCAAATGGACCAATGGGGTTTCATGCAGCCATATATGATATATAAAATATGTAATATATATATATATATATATATAGGCAGACTAAATCTGATTGGACCACCATTCCACCCAATGAGAGACCATGCAACAACATAATTTATAAAATATATACATAAACTTGTATGTGGCCTGTGTGTCTCAGAATTGGAGAACAAATTCTCTATGTGTGTGGGTGCTCGGGTAGAAGAGAATGGGTTGAGAGAGAGAGTCCATGTGAGGCCATGATGTGTGTTGACCATTGTGTGTCTTCATGTGATACACAAAGGAGGAGAGCTGTGCACAATGGGGCTAGACTGAGCGACACGACTGCACTGGAACAGCATGCATGAAACCACAACCGAACCTAAGAGGGTCTGATTTTTGAAGGTAAAAATCCGAAATTTGAAATTTTCTGTTAAGAAATTCTGTTGCTATTTTCAGTCAATATAAACTACATATTTGAGTTACTGTGAGCCTTGGGATGATTATAGAACAACTGAGAAGGTTGGATAAGCTTAGAAAACACCAAACCGAGCCAAGCAGCCATTGATGACCTCGAATGTGCAGGTCTGAAACAACCCTCACCAAGTTGAATTCTATTAGTCTAAACCTGATCTAGAGGTCACAAGGATCCTAAAAACCCTCGACACAACCCCAACGCTCAAGTTAAGACCCTCAAAACCGAAGTTGCAGGTTCGGGTTTAAAACCCAACCTCACCTAAACCTCGATTCAACTGGATTTTTAGAATGGGGATTAAATCTCCATGTCACGAGGATCAGTTTGGGCGAAACCATGCAAGATTTGATGGTGAATTAAGGGTTTACCAGCCAGTTACAGGTTCGGTTATTCCCACCTGAACCAAGCATTTGAGCTAAATTTGAAGTTCAAAATCGATGCCAAGTTGTTGCTCTGGACCTTAGGAACAAATTGGGATGAAAATCAGTTAAAAGCCCTGTCTGAAACTCCACGAATTTGAAAGTGAAAATCTGCAGAAATCACGTATCTATTTCAAATCAGTTAAAAGCCCTGTCTGAAAAGCCCTGTCTCACATATCTATTTCATATAATGCGGGTCTCATACCCCGCCTTCGCATATGTCATATACTTCACATAATCATTTCATGTATTGCGGGTCCCATACCCCGCCTTTACTTCAAATCACGTACTTCACATATTTTAGGTAGCCTAGAATCTACCTAACTCGTAGTTCTATTCCTATCTTCTAATGTCACTAAGTTGGATTTATTCAACCTAGAGTTTAATCTTAGTCATTTCTTAACCTCAATCTTGACTCGGTCTATTACCAAAAGACTCTTAACCTAAGCTCTGATACCATGTTGTCACGACCCGAAACCCACCCTGTGTGGATCTCACATCACGACCGCCACCCTCAGGCCCAGGGACCTTAGGGCGAAGGCTCACATAAGCAGCGGTATCGAATAGATGTGCGACATATGATTGCGGAAGCGTGAAAAACTTTTTTCTTTTCTTTTCTTTTCTCATTTTTAAATTACGCACATCCGTCCGATACTGCTGCTCTTTACATAGCATACATGATTATACATTCAGAGCATAATAAAACTTAAAGACTTCACGAATACAATACATATTTATTTGCCCCGTGGGGTTTATACATATCAGTGTACCGTCTTGCTAATACAAAATATACTAGTGGAATTCACAGGATTTCCAAAAGAAACTATTTAAACATATCTTCCCAAAAACGGCAGATTCACCATCATCGTCCTCAAATCAAAACTGCCGCTAATCACCTGAAAAGGGGTCCGAATAAAATCTGGGTAAGCTAATCTAAGTTTGTGAGTAATTCCAGTATTTGTCATGGGGTTTCAATTGGTAGTGGTTTAGCACATGAGAGTTTTATAAAATAATCACCACCAATTACTTGTACACTTGGAACACAAAATATATGCATTCTTTAAAACAGATAGCTTGGAAACATTTAAAGTATTCAAGCTAACATATACTTCTTCATATAAAGTATAGAAACTTCAAAACATATGCATAGTGAAAATGAGGGTAAAACCTTCTTCCATTTTCAAACATAACATCTTAAACATAAAGCTTTGAAACATTTTAAGTGTTTAAGCTAAACTTGTACTTTGTCAAATAAAGTATATAACTTTAAAACATGTACTTCTTCAAGTAAAACATATATTTCAAACATGTAAGTATGCATAATAATGTGGGTAAAACCTACTTCCATTATTATACATGTCATCTTATCACTTTCGTTAGTAGAATCCGTCTCGAACCGGACTCCCGTTTTACTACAATGCGACAATAGAGATATCCCGTACCAGGGGGATTAGATCCTGCTACCTGGCACTTTAACTGTCATTTGAGTTCCATACAACCCAAAATCCCATCATAATTGAGTTCCGTACAACCCAAAAATCTGTGGGTGCTTATGCACAATTTCTCTTATATTTCAAATTCATTTATCACATGGCTTTTTCAAATAAACACTTTTCATGACTTCATAAAATCTTCGTTTGCAAATTCAGAATATTGAACAAGACTTGGAATTTTAAACTTCGACATGCTGAAACATATTTTTAAGGAAAAACTGTAGCTGAAAGCCATTTACTGAGCATGTCACAATTTTATAAGAACAGAATATTTAAGACAAGTATCACATAAATACTGAATTTGATATTCAAATACATCACATATTTTGAACTTAAAACTTCTTCAAATCCATGGAGTTAAATCTCCACTTCAAATACAGGGTTACTCACCTTATACTCCTAGGTCAGTGCTAATAATGTGCTTTCCCACTTCCTTTGTAGTTCCTAAGAACAATTCATAATAACCTCATTAACTTCACATTCACTGTAATAACACCTATTGATGTTGCTTAACTTATGCTCAGTCCGTATTAGATCCTAAAACGATTTCATAATTTCATATGTACTTAATTTAACTCGTACTCTTAACCTATGACATAATTTAATGTGTTAGAAATTTAATTTATTTCAATTTATACTCTTCTGGTAGCTCCATTAACTTTAATTTAAATTTATTTATTTCACATGTTTACGTGTCGTGTTTTTTCGTATTTCACTTGCCTTAGTTTAGTACTTCGACAATCTTTCAGTTTATAGTCATTTGACAGATGCTATTTATCAAATTTTATGTCTTTTTATTTTGGACACTTCTCTTGTTTGAATAGACTCTACCATTGAGTCCGGAGCGTTGAAGAAAGTCGGTTTCGGCTTTCCTAGAATTTAATTTGGACTTTTGTATGAAAAAGGGCAAAATGGTCATTTACCCATTTACATGTCATATTTTTCTGTACTTCGTTTCGAAGTTTGGACCTCACCTTTGAGTCCAAAATGCCGAAGAAAGTCGATTTAGACCCTCTCTAGTTTCAATTTGGCTTTAGGGGTATTTTGGTCATTGTACCCCTTTACGTGTGTTTATTTTTTGGGACCCCGTTTCACAAAATGGACCCCATCATTAGTCTCAGAATATCCAAAATAGTTAAAATACACTATTCATATGTTTAATTTGGACTTCATTTGCTTCATTTATGACCCAGGGGTAAAATACTAATTTTTCTCTATTATAAAATAATTAAATTAATTATTTAATTATTTTTCCAGGGGTATAATTGCATAAAATTTCCCTCAGTTGGGCCACAGTAGAATTTCTAAGAAATTCTGGGGTCAAAATAGAATTGTACAAAATTCCGATTTAAACTAATGGGTTCAGTTCTATTGTAAATGAACCGGTTGGGTCTTCCATTGAACCAACCGGTTTGATCGGTTTAACACGTGATGCTGACGTCATCAAAAACCAAATCTCCAAAACGACACCGTCTTACTTAACCCTTTTCTGCAATGGATCGGGTTGCGACCCGAACCCGATTTGACCCGGACCGAACCATCACTATCATCTTCTTCCTTCTTTCTTCCCTCGTGTTTCCCTAGTTACAGTTTTCCATTTTCTTCAATTTCGTGAGTTTCTACTCAACCAATCTCCACTGTTTCGATCTTAAATTGTTCTTAAAGTATCAAGAATTAGTTTAGCATTCATTTTGGAGTTCAAATTGGTTTTGTTTACTCGTTTGAAGGCTTGATAATCAAACCTGTAAACTGGTCGTAAATACTCATTTCTTAGCCAAATCCCAGGGAATTTGTTCTATTGTGATCCCCTCTTCATGGGGTTTCATATTTCCTTAACGAGGGTGAGTTTAACAGTGAGTTTGTGAGGTTGGGTTTTGAAACCCGTACCTGCAACTCGACCTCTGAATGTCAGTTTTTTTGATTTTTGATTGCGTATTAGGGTTTTTGAAACCCTCTTGGCCTCTGTTAGAAGTCTTGGTAAGCTAAAATGGATTTGGCAAGAGTCGGTTCAGACCTGCTATAGGCAAGGTCTTCAATGGCGGTTGTTCGTGGGTTTGGTGTTTTTGAGTCGCTTACATGGAAATTTTCATGCTTATTGTCATTTAAATATGTTCTAAATATCATACATACATAAACAACTCAAAAACAGTTCATATTCATGCTTAACTCCTAGAGAGAGAAATTGATAAATTTTCACTTTTCTCACCTTTTGTTGTGATTTCAAGCTCCTTCACTTTCTGATTTTCTTCACTTCTTCTTCCTTAAGCTTCTTGGCTCCTTCCTGGTTCTGTTTCTTAAAAAGCAAGCATCCTTTGCTTTTAAAGGGTTTCCACCGACCCTTCTCTCTCCTCTCTCTGTCACGCCCCGAATTTCCGCGAACCCGGGGAGCGACTGAACGAAATAAAAGAAAAGAAAAGAAAGGTCAATGCAGTAAACATAAGTGAAATGTCCCTCATTATGCTTCAAGTTTTCCCCCAAGATAAAAATTAAATTCTTGTCCCAATTAATGCTCCAATTAATTTAAATCATGTTTAAAAATGGTCCTTGAAATAGCCTTATAGTATCCTCAAAAACCCCCTGAAAGTAATGTCTAGGACGCCCCCAAAATGTCCTAGGACATAGTTAAAAGATGGTCAAATATCAACCCAAGTTTGGTCCTAGTGGATGCCCAAATGTGGCTTTGAAATCTAGGTCATAACATGGCCAAAACATGGCCCAAACAGGTCCCTAAAATAGCCCAAAAGGGGGCCCAAACATGTCCCAAAAATTGACCAAACATGGGCCAAAATAGTGTTCAAATATAGCCCAAAGGGTGCCCCACAATAGCTCAAAAGATGGCCAAAAAGGGTGGTGAAACAGGGCTGGACAGCAGGGCAACAGGCCAAGCCATGGCAGGCAGCGCACGGCACTCGCGCAGGCGCGGGCGCGGGCGCGAGCGGCAGGCGCGCGGGCAGTGGCTTGGTGCAGTCTGATTCTCTGATTTTTTTCAGAGTTACTGTTCCGGACAGAGAGCAAATTTCTCTGTCCAGCAGTCCAATTTTTCTCAGTTTATTGCTCCAAATTTTTCCATTTTTTCCAAATTCTTTCCAAGTCCTTTAAACCTCTTTTCCACCCAGTTTACAGCCCATTTTTCCCAGCTTTTAAGCCCCCATTTTAGACATCTTTTCCCACCATTTCAACGGTGTTTTACGCCCATGTCTAGTGTTCAAGTTTTTTCGAAAATTTGGGCATAATTTCCTTTGTTTTTTTCAAGGCTTTTCACCTAATTTTCACAACATGTATGAATATAAATTCACCAACAACCCACCCTCATACGGTGGCCACAAATCCATCCAACCAAAACATGCATTCTCTATATCCAACATATCCATGTAAAATATAATTAAACTACAATCATTATACATTCATTTGATTCACAACTCATGCATATTAAAACGGTCCAAGGCCTAAAATTTACACTTGTTCCAATACAAAACAAAATAAATTGGGCTTATGCCCATACATCCAAAAAGTGCCCCAAGGGCCAAATCTTCAATTTAGTCTATGTTTTCCCATCCTTCAAGACTTGAAGAAATCTCAAGTACTCGGGGTCTCATCTGAAACATATTGCCCACGAATGGGTCAGCTCAACTGCTGGTATAATGTAATACTAATACTAGAAACAAATTTAAGGACATGGCGTGTGCAAGTGTACATTTCAAAATTTGTAATCCCATTTTCCCCCAATGTCATGCAATGTCCATATGCGTGACGCACACATGCAACACTATACCATCCATGTCTCGCTTCACGGTTCTTCCCCGTTGGCATGCAAGTACCAATATATGTCTCGCTTTACGATCCGGACCTCGATGGCATGCGAGTACCAATGGCCAATTTTGGGTTTTTCACCACAGGATCTACACCCTCATAATGCATAGCACTTCATGCTCAACTCACACCATGTGTCCAAGGGATTTCACCATGCCAAAATGTCATGATCTCATCATGCAACTCTATGTGACAATTTGTCAAATACATGGTGTGCCCTTTTTCAAGTCATGCCATTTATTCCACAAAATACATAACTTAAAACACCAAAATATCATGTTCATCACATATATATCATGCCTAAAACATATCAACAATTATTCAAGTCACAATCTCACAATTCCCACAATTTATAAAGAACATAAACATTCCATCAAGTACTAAAGCACAATTTCATCATATGGTCCAAACCACAAGATGTGTCAACATGCATATAGGTTTAAACATTGTAGCAACACAATCATAATCATGAAACACACCTAAGTCAAGGCAATAAATCATCAAACACACCAATAACACAATATATCTCTAAACTACCAACTCTAAGCTTTTCAAGGGAACTAATTCTTATGTGGGTTCCTAATCTCAAATACACATCCTAAATAATCCAACAACATGAAAAAATACAAGAAAACTTAAATCTATTACTAGCTTAGCACTACATCATACCTAAAATCAGTTTTTCTTAAACTGAGAAGGCTGTTGAGCTGAACACTTTCTCAGAAGGAAGTTCGGTCAAATTCCTCCTCGAAATGTGTGTTCCGGCAGCTTGAAAATATGGGTTTTTAGGGCTTTTCTCTCCCTCTCTCTATATGGACGAGATCTCTGATATTTCAGAATGCATATATGATAAGGATGAAGTATATGAGTTGTATTTATAGTGGGGAATCAAAGGGGCAAGGGAAAATGACCATTTTACCCTTAATAAGGCCGTAACCCCGTTACTCTACAGCTCATTCCTAAATGCTTCAAATTGAAATTCTGTTTTAACCAATGTTCATAAAATTATTTTAAATGAAAATTATTAGAAGGAAACATTTCCATTTGAGGTCGGCTTAAACCCGTTCCACCCGGGTCACCCGAATACCCTTTTTGTCCAATTCCGGAAACCATTTCTGTTTTGGCTGATTTTCATACAGCGGATACTTCACGTTATTCTAAGTACTTTACTCTTCTATGACACACTCTAAATATGTTTCTAAATAGGTCGTTCGGTGAAAACAATGTAGAAATACACTTTACCGGTAAAACCAACAAAAATTCATAAACTATGCATGCAAAGTGTTCTACCTCAAAAACGAAAAATTTACCCTCATTTTTCGGATCTCTACACTCTCACTCTCTCTCTACACGTCTCAACCCTACTTCTAGCCCTCACTTCTCATAAATTCTGCTTTTTCAATTTCAGCTTTCCATTTAATTTCTCTTGGCTTTTGCTTGATATTTTGCAATGCATATTATATATATATATATATATATATATATATATATATATATCTTCACACACTAATACACATGAGAACACACAGACACAGCCGACCTTGTCACACACATTAATTTTATCACTTATATATTTCTATATATATATATGTATATATTTTCTTGTGTATTTGTATATAATATATTTTATTTATATATATATTTAAAATTTTATACATGTATGCCCACTTGGTGATATACACACACAGTACACTCTTAAAAGAGCGTATGTGGGTGTCATTGAATTTATAAAAAATTAAATAATCCCTTATATTTAAAATAATTAATTATTTTAATAATCAATTATTTTCTTAAGTGTAAAATCTTACACTAATTTTCTCAACCTCGTAATACGTGCCATATGACCCGGTATTTCGGGTCGGGATATTACAGTGAGAATCTGCATACAGAGGCTTCCAATTGCACTAGCTATAAAGCTAAGACCTGTGTTGTCCAAAGCTCATAGGGAACATTGAAGAATTTTACCCAAACAGGGATTTTTGCCACATTTGTCTTAGAAAGAGTCATGCCCGAGTGCAATATTCTTAAAGGCAAAAGCTTCTAGGAGGTCAAGTGCCCCCAATCTTGCTCGTGGGCTTGGAGGAAATGCTTAAGTTCATACCATTGTTCAAACCGTACATCAAAATTTCCATCGGGAATGGGCTCTTTGCTTCTCTTTGGTTTGACTATTAGCTCCTTACCAGCTCCATGTATGACAACATAGGGGAAAGGGTTATTTATGATTCAGGACTTGGAAGAAACTGCTAAAGTGAATGCCATCATTCTTGGAAATTGCTGGAATTGGCCTATTGCCAATTCTTCGCATTTGCTGGACCTAAAGAACGGCATGCCTCCTAACCTTCTTCCTTTCCCTCTACGAGAAGACAAGGCTATTTGGTTACACTCTTCTAATGGGGAATTCTCCATCAATTCTGCTTGGGATTCTCTACGATGCCGTAATCCCCAGGAAAATTGGTGGAAGCTTGTTTGGCATTCTAAAGCTATTCCCCAAGCAGGGTTTATTCTGTGGATGGCCATTTGGAACTGTCTAAGGACCAAGGACCGCCTTTTCTTTTCTAATCTTGGTCATGATCTCAAATGTCTTTTTTGTTTGAGAGAAAATGAGAGTCACAACCACCTATTCTTCTCTTGTTTTTTCACCTCCAACATATGGTCCCATTTGCTCTCCAAAAATGGAATTCAATGCCCTCTTAGGGACTGGCAACAGGTTGTCCTTTGGGCCACCAACACATTCAAAGGTAATTCATTCTCCTCTTGTCTAGGCAAGCTTACTTTAGCATGCACAGTCTACAACATTTGGTGAGAGAGGAATAACAGATTGTTCACAAAGATCAAGAAAAATTCAAATGCCATCATAGCTCAAACTCAGGATATGATTCGTGGCAAGCTAACTCCCTCTAAAGGGATTACGGATATTAATTTTTTTTTTTTGAAAAGTAAATTTTATTAAGGAAAAAGGAAAGAGAAAAGAAGATACAAAAAACAAGAGGGCATACCCTCGAATAAGCTAGAGGGAAGGAAGGACTTCTACAGGCAGAAGAAACACCCGACCCAAAGCTACAAGAACAAAAAAAAAACAAAAGAAAAGCATTACACTTTAAAGATACTACTTGAAAGAGACCAAATACATTGAAGATGTCTATTGGATGTAGAGTTCGTGATCCCTTTAGAGGTAGTGAGCTTGCCGCGGATCATATCCTTGATTTGAGCAATAATGGTCTGAGGATTTTTCTTCTCCTTGGTGAATAATTTGCTATTCCTTTCTCTCCAAATGTTATAGACTGTGCAAGCTAGGGTAAGCTTGCCTATGGTAGATGAGAACTTTTTGCCTTTGAAGGTGTTGCTAGCCCTAACAACGATCTGCTGCCAGTCTCTAATGGGGCATTGGATACCACTAAAAGAGAGAAGGTGTGACCAAATGGAGGAAGTAAAGGGACAGGAGAATAAGATGTGGGAATGACTCTCCTAATCTTGCACACAAAAAAGACATTTGGAATCATGGCCAAGATTGGTAGAGAAGAGGCGGTCCTTGGTCCTGAGACTATTCGGAATGACCATCCAAAGAATAAATCCTACACGGGGAATGGCTTTAGAATGCCAAACTAGTTTCCACCAATGAACTGGAGTTTTATGGTCTCTCAGAGTGGCCCAAGCTAAACTAATGGAAAAATTCCTATTAGAGGAGGGCAACCAGGATGCCTTATCTTCCCGATGGGGGGGCAGGAAGAAGATTTGGAGGTATGCCATTTTTCAAATCAAGCAGGTGAGGAGAGTTAGCTATAGGCCAATTCCAATGATTATCCATAATGATGGATCCAACTTTAGCATACCTCCCAAGCCCTGAATCATAAATAACTCGCTCCCCCATGTTGTCATAAATAGACCCATTAGGAAGCCAATAGTCAAACCAAAGAGACGCAAAGAAACCATTGCTAATGGAAATTTTGATGTAAGGCTTGAACATCGGCCGGAATTTGAGCATTTTCCTCCAAGACCATGAGCAAGATTAGGGACATTTAACCTCCCAAAAGCTTTTCCCTTTGAGAATATTTTTGTGAATCCAAAGAACCCAAGGGGAGGTAGAAGGGTTTTGAAACATTGCCCAGATGAGCTTCCCTAAAGTTGCTAGATTCCAATCAATAAGTTTCTTAATCCCAAGACACCCTTCATTCCTGGGACAGGTGACATCATTCCAACCAACTTTGGATCCGAAAGAGATAAGATGGTTGCCACTCCAAAGAAAATTTCTCATTCCTTGCCCAATTTTGTGTACCACCATCTTTGGAAGAATGAAATGGGTAGACCAATAAACCTGGATGTTGAACAACACTGATTTGATCAGTTGAATCTGGCCTGTATAGGAAAGGGATTTGTTAGACCAATGATTGATTTTACCAGTGCTGCGGTTGACCAAGGTTTGACAATCCTGGGCTTTTAGCTTGGTAAAGATCAATGGAACTCCAAGGTAATGAATAGGGAAGGAGCCTTCAGGAAATCCAATATGATCAATAATATGCTGCTTTGATTTACAATCCATACTAGAAATGAAGATGTTACTTTTAATGGCATTGTGCTGAAGACCAGAGTAGGAGGCAAAAGTGTCAAGACCTTCCTTGAGAATAGATGCTGAAAGTAAATCCCCGTGATAGAAAAGCATTATATCATCAGCAAAGCAAAGGTGAGTCAGCTTTGTTTTATGGCATCTCCAATGATACTTAAATTGAGGAACAACCGATTTTTGATGAAGAATCACAGAAAACACATCCGTAGTAATCACAAAAGGTAGGGGGACAGAGGGTCCCCTTGCCTTATGTCACGACCCGAAATCCACCCTCTGCGAATCTCGTATCGCGACCGCCGCCCTTCAGCCCGAAGGCCTTAGGGCAAGGCTTCACGTGAGCGACGGCGCCGGACGGCTGTGCGATAGGGCCAAGACTAGCAAAGTGCAGAAGTGTGAAGAACTTTTTCTTTTCGCACGCCCGCTCGGTACCGTCGCTTCTTCTTCTTCTTCAGAGCGGTAAACAAATAATATACATTCAGAGCTACCAATCACCAATCCTCAAATTGGGCAAGGCTCCCAACTTGTACATATACTTCAGATACAAAAATAGAATTCTTCAGAAAAGATAGCGTGAAGCATACAAGGCATTCAAGCTAGGCACAAACTTCATTATCGCAGGATATAAGAACTTTCAAATCACATTGCATGATGCATTTTTAAAGCATTCAATAAAGCATTTAATATGCAATAGAATTTATAAACATGTGCAGAGTGGCCATTTGAAGACCAAGGAAATAATTTGAAATTCCTTCCATGAAAATAGGAGGATGCAATTTTCTTCTTCTTCAAAACTTGGGGTTATATAAAAACCCGTTTCAGATAAATAGGGGTTAAAAACCTGCTACCATTTCTGAAAACATTTGTCATCTTTTCACTTTGATTAGGTGGAAGTCTGTTTCGAACCAGATTCCAGTTTTACTGCAATGCTACAATGGAGATATCTCGTTGCCTGGGGGATTAGATCCTACTACCGGGCATTTCTTCGTGTCATAGTTGAATCCCGAAGGATTTCAACGTCGAATGTTGTGCTTATGCACAATTATCTTGCAAAAATATGACTTCTTCGTGAAATACTTTTTATAAGTATTTAAAAACAAATGCTTGAAAGCATGATTTCTTCCAATGTAAGTTTTTTATGAGTGTTTGAAATATGATTTTGAAATAGATGCTTCTCATGAGTATAAAAACATAGCTTCTTCGAAAATGCTTTTTATGAGCATTTAAAAATGTGGCTTTTTCAATAACTGCTTTTCAGGTACGATTAAAAACGTGGCTTCGATAAAAGAATGAATTTTCATGTGTATTTAAAACACGGACAATTTAACAGGGTTTTTAAATATTTGGAGGACAATACTTGAAACCTTTAACATAAGAGCTTCGGGAATTTAAATCACACTGCACAGGAATTTATTAAAGCATAAACAGAATAAAGACATTTGATTCAAGAGGCATTTTATAAAATTGGCATTCACGTGGACATGCAGAAAATAAATGTATCATTTGTCAGAATATCATAAGTGAATTCACATGCCATGGTAGATTGATAATTAATACGACAATACATTTGAAATATAGAGCATATAAATACGAGAATTTAGAATTTCAAATACGGCAGATATTTTCATAAAAACACTTCAAAATACTTGAACTTAAACTTCTTCAGAATCCATGGAGATTAAAACCTCCACTTCAAAGTACAGGATTACTCACCTTGTTCTCCCGGGTCAATTCTACTGGTGGCTTCCCCTTTTTCCTTGTAATTCCTAAAAATCAAATTCATCAAGACTTCAATTAATCCCCCATTTACTTCAAATCATCTCTAATTGATGCTCTCCATTTAATCTTAGACTTGACGTATCCTTATTTCCTAGGATTGGTCTTACCAGTCTACTCGTGGTAACTTAATTTTTTTTTTTTTTGGTAAGTAAATAAATCTATAAAAGAAAAGGAGAAAAAGGTACAAAATCAAGAGGGCATACCCTCAAACAAGCTAAAGGGAGGGAAGAACTACTACAGGCAGAAGAACTCCCAACCCAAACCCACAAGAACTCAACAAAAGAAATACAAGATCAAGAGGGCATACCCTCAAACAAACTAGGCATCAAAGACATACTAGAATGAGAACATTACATATTAAAAATGCTACTTGGAAGAGACCAAATGCTTTGAAGATGTCTGTTGGAGATAGTGTTGGCAATCCCTTTTGAGGTAGCGAGCCTGCCACGAATCATATCCTGGGCTTGAGCAATGATAGCCTGGGGAGTTTTCTTTACAGTGGTGAACAATCTACTATTCCTTTCCCTCCAAATAGTATAGACTGTGCATGCTAGGGTGAGCTTGCCTATAGTCGAAGAGAATACCTTACCCTTGAAGGTATTGCTAGCCCAAAGAACGATCTGCTGCCAGTCTCCTAAAGGGCATCGGAACCCACATAGGGAGAGCAAATGAGACCATATGATGGAAGAGAAGGAGCAAGAGAAGAACAAATGATTGTGACTCTCAACCTCGCGCATACAAAAAAGGCATTTGGAATCATTGCCAAGCTGGGAAAAGAAGAGGCGGTCCTTGGTATTAAGACTGTTCCGGATGGCCAGCCAAAGAATAAACGCAGCCCTGGGTAAGGCTTTAGGGTGCCAGACAAGCTTCCACCAATGAACCAAGGGTTTTCGGTAGCGCAGAAGATCCCAAGCTGAGTTGATGGAGAAATCCCATCGGGGGAGGGTAACCAAATAGCCTTGTCTTCCTGCTGGGGGAAAGGGTGAAGGTTGTTGGGCATAACATTTTTGAGCTCAAGTAAATGAGGAGAGTTAGCTATATGCCAGTTCCAGTGATGATCCAAGATAATGGAGCTAACTTTAGCCTGTCTCCCCAGACCTGAATCGTAGATAACTCTGTCCCCCATATTGTCGAATATGGTACCATTGGGAAGCCAGTAATCAAACCAAAGAGACGCAAAGAGGCCATTACCAATAGAAATTTTGATGCTAGATTTGAACAAAGGTCTGAATTGAAGCATTTTCCTCCAAGTCCAAGAGCAAGATTGGGGACACTTGACCTCCCAGAAGCTCTTGCCTTTCAACAAATTACTACGAATCCAGAGAACCCAAGGGGAATGAGAGGGGTTTGGAAACATGGCCCATATAAGCTTCCCTAAAGCTGCTTTATTCCAATCAGAGAGTTTCTTTATCCCAAGACCCCCTTCATTTCTAGGACACGTTATATCATCCCATGCAACTTTCGATTCGGATGAGATGAGATGGTTACCACTCCAAAGGAACGATCTCATTGCTTGCTCAATTAGATTTACCACTTTCTTGGGAAGAATAAAATGGGAGGACCAGTAAACTTGAATGCTAAACAGCACTGATTTGATAAGTTGAAGCCGTCCTGCATAAGAAAGGGATTTGGTAGACCAATGGGTAATTTTCCCAATGATACAATGAACCAATGATTTGCAATCCTGGGCTTTCAGCTTGGTAGATATCAAAGGGACACCAAGGTAACGGATAGGAAGGGATCCTTCAGGAAAGCCAATATGCCCCGTGATACAATGCCTGAGGGTGCAATCCACACCTAGATAGGAAGATGTTGCTTTTGGAGGCATTGTTGAGGAGGCCAGAAAAGGTAGCAAAAGTGTTAAGCCCGTCCTTGAGAATAGAAGCTGAGAGGAGATCACCATGACAAAAAAGAATAATATCATCGGCAAAGCAAAGATGCGTGAGCTTGGTTTAAAAAATTCCAATGATGTTTGAAATGAGGAACAGCTGATTTCTGGCAAACAATCAAAGAGAGCACATCCATAGCAAGCACAAAAAGATAAGGGGAAAGAGGATCTCCATGTCTTAACCCTTTAGCTCCATGGAAGAAACCTTCTAGCTCGCCAATAATAGCAACTGAGAAACTGGCAGTAGAGATGCAGCAGTGAATCCAATCAATAAAAGGCTGAGGAAATCCCATGATGCTCATAGTATCAATAAGAAACTCCCAGTGCACCGAATCAGAGGCCTTCTTAAGATCAACTTTCATAGTATAACGCGGAGAACCTGAATTCTTATGGTAATTGTGCATGAGCTCTTGAGCTAGAAGGATGTTGTCACTAATTTTCCTCCCATGAATAAAAGCGGATTGAGCCGGATCAATGAGAGTAGGGAGAACACTCTTGAGCCGATTGGCAAGAATTTTGGAGATGGCTTTGTAAATAGTGTTACAACAGGATATAGGCCGATAGTCATGGATAGATGAGGGATTAGGAACCTTGGGGATAAGGACAATGGCAGTGGAATTGATCTCTTTGAGTATGGATCTGGAAGAGAAAAATTCAGAAATAGCAGCAATGACCTCGGTCTTGACAATACTCCAAGCTTTTTGAAAGAAAAATCCATTGAAACCATCCGGCCCTGGAGCTTTATTAGGGTGGAGGCTGAATAGAGCTTCTTGGATTTCAGTTTCAGAGACAAGACATTGGAGAGCTGTGAGGGAGTCATTGGGCAGGCGCTTTGTGATAAAGCCTGCAAGAGCTTGCTTCCCAGGGTAAGGAATAGAACTTTCAGAACCGAGAAGGTCATGATAATAGTTAACAATTGAACTCTTAATCTCCTTAATATCACCAATTCTATTACCAGAAGCATCAAGAAACTGACGATCTTATTACGGTTTCTTTTGCTATTCACTGATTTGAAAAAGAAGGAAGTGTTTTGATCACCTTCGGAAAACCATTGAATACGAGATTTTTGCTTGGCAAGGCTCTCCTCACTGGAAAGGATAGAATAATAAAGATGGCGAGCTTCTTTTCCTCCTGGATGAGCCTACTAGTCCCTGGATTCTGCTCAAGAAGAATTTGGATGTCACGAAGCTTTGAACGGGCTTCTTGGGCTCTGGAGGAAATGTTCTTGAATTTATTTTGATTGAATTCCTTAAGGGCATACTTTACTTTCTTAAGTTTCTGGCAGCAGATGAACATAGCTGTGCCCTGGATAGCAAAGTTCCATGCCCGTTCAATAGTAGGAAGAAAATCATCATCGTCAGCCCAAAAATTGAAGAATTTAAAAGGACTCTTGCTTTTTTTCAGAAGAATGTCTGATCGAACTATAACTGGTGAGTGATCAGATAACCCAGGGGGGAGAAATTCAGCCTCTGCAGAAGGAAAAGAAGTGAGCCATTCTTGGTTGACTAGAGCTCTATCAAGCTTCCTTTGAATGGTGAGGGGGGCTGCTTGGCCATTGCTCCAGGTGAAAAAATGGCCGGTAAAACGCAAGTCCTCCAGCGCAGAGTTCAAAAAGCAGTTGTTGCAATCATCCATAACAGAAGGCCAATCTAGACTGCCACCTTTCCTTTCATGAGAAAAACGAATGGCATTGAAGTCGCCAAGCAGAAGCCATGGGACATCCTTGGAAATGGAGGCCTGGAGAGTGATGTTGCTCCATAAGTCATTCCGATGAATTGGAGAGTTGGATCCATAAATAACATAAATGGCCATGGGGGAATTGGTGGCTCTAACTGTAGCATTGCAGTGGATGGCTTGAGCATTGGCACAGGAAGAGTTAATCTGCAAAATAGAGTTATTCCATCCTATCCAAATCCTCCCAGAGGGAGCATGAGAATAGTTATGTAAAAAAGACCATCCAGGAATGAGAGAGTTAGAAATAGGATCTTTAGAAGCTACCTTAATTTTAGTCTCAACAATACCAATGAAACAAAGAGAATAATCACGAGCAAAGGATAGGATTTCACGCTGCTTTGAGGGGCTGTTCAATCCCCGTATATTCCAACAAGCAAAGTTCATAGAGAATAGGAGAGGAGGTTGGGATCTGGCGTCCCTTTTTTCCTTAAAAGCCTTCGCTGCCGCCTTTGCGTCTTGGCTGATTTCGTGTGTAATTACTTCCAGTGTCAACCTCATCCACTTTGGTGATTCTGTCCACTAAAGGATTAGATTTAGGAGAGGCTGTTGAATCAGAATAGTGATCTGCGGATGGACTGCTGTCGTCGGGGAGAGGCCTGTTGGAATTAACTTTGTTTGGGGACAACAGAAACTCAGTACCTTCATTGTGGGAGGAAAGAAGGAGGCTTGGATGCTGATTAGAAGTTGTGGCCATAACTTGACCAGAGGGGTTCTAATAAGAGTCACATTACAGAATATCTGAGCAATCAAGGAGAGGATCACTACTGGTAGTTCCTATCTCCATTGATTTTATAGGCGGGATTGCATCAGAAGTTTTTTGCTGCGCAGTAAACATGGTGGAATCATCAGTTGAGAAGCCTCCATATTCCTTTTCTAGATCAAGAGCAACCTATGGGATAAATTACCTATGCTCTACGCCATCAGCCTAGGATAGAGCAGGAGAAAGATTTTCAGGCGTCTGAGTGGTGGCTGAAGCATTGGATAATCCAGTGGCTGAATCAAGAATATCGTGTCATGATCCTTGCTGCTATTGTCGTTCATTTTCTGCGACATGAGCTATAACGGTTACTTCATCAACACCAATACGGTCCACATTTGCACCAAGACAGAAACCAGTAATGGGATAGCTGAGAAGAGAAGAAGCATTTGTGATTGGATCTGATGGGCTTGTTTCCTGATCATGAATGGAGGCTTCAATGGAAGCCATTGCAAGAAGCAGCAAAGATTATGGAAACACTAGAGAGAGAAGCTCTCCCTTCTCTCTAGAACCCATTCTCATCCCCTCTCCACAACATAATAAGTTTTATCTTTCACGTGCCTTATTTTTTTTAGTACCTAATTCTGGTATTTTGGACCTCACCGTTGGGTTCGGAACGTCTAAGAAAGTCAATTTAGACCTTCTCGACTTTTTATTTAGCTTCGGGCATATGCAGGGGCAAAATGGGAATTTATTTTTCTTGCCCCAGACCTATCATGGTCTTCAAAATATTTTACATATCTTATACGTAAATTTTTAAGTCTTTTGGACTTTGTTTGGTATCCGTTTTTGATCATAAGGACACATCAGTGATTTAAATTTTATGACGTTCTGACCCCAAATCATTTTTTTGTCATATATACAAGTTCATAATTATTTGGGCTTCTATTGGTATCAATTTCGTCCAATTTGGACTTCATTTGGACATCGTATTGTATTAGGGGCAATATTGTCATTTAACATTTGTGTCTGTATTTTTTCGAAACTTAATTTCTCAAATCGGACTATACCATTGAGTCCAGAATGCTCGAATTAGTAGAAATACACTATTCATTTAATTTATTTGGACTCCGTTTGACATATGTAATGTCCAGGGGTAAAATAGTAATTTTACCTAATTAATAAAATAATTAAAACAATTACTAATTATTTTTCAGGGGCTTAAATGTACAAGGTTTTCAGAAACTGGGCTAGAGTATAAATGTTCAGACGTTGGGGTCAATTTGTAAATTTCCAAAAGTTTTAAACAGAACCAAAGGGTTAAATTTACATGTAAGTGAACCGGACCAATCCAATCCGGTTTTAACCGGTTCAAGTAACAGTGATGACGTCATGATGATGTCAGCCCTAGGATTAAAAATAAAAATCAGTTTTCATCAAAACGATGTAGTTCGGTTTAAATGGGTTATCTGTTTCTCGGTCGGGTCGGGGCCCGACCCAATACCCGGTCCATGACCCGACCCTCACTGTTCATCGTCCCCAACCATCTAGGGTTACTGTAGCCCTAAGTTTCAAAATTTTAAATCTTCCAATTCGTGGGATTTAATGCATCGTTTCTTACTGTTATCGATCCTAATCGATTTCTAGGAACCATACCAACATCCTAGCATCCATTTTATGCATCGAATCGAGCTCTATGGCTTTGTTTTCAAAACGATAATTTTGACCTGTAACAGGTTCTAAAACCCTCATTTTAGGTCCATTTTTCATGAAACTTGTTGCGTTGTGACCTACAGACCGTGGGGTTCAAGTCCCTGTCCTAAGATTTCAGTTTGGTCGCAGTTTTAGTGGATTTAGGTTTTAAACCCGTACCTACAGCTGGAAATTTGGGGGTCTTAAACTGGGTTCTGAGGGTCGCGGCCTATGGTTTTTGAGATCCCCTTGGGGTCTAATTTTAATTTCCTACGTGCAGAGTTTCATTCTGTTAGGGTCGATTTAGACCTGTGCTTCTAAGGTCCATCAATGGAGGTTGGGTGTACGGTTTCATGGTTTTTGGCTATTCAGACCCTTCTAACCCTCACAGTATGCATAAAACAGTTCCTAGAGTCAAGACTAATGCATGCATGTAATCTAAGAAGCTCCATAATGATCAAAACAGTTCTTAATTCAAAAAAAGGAAATGGAGAATTTTGAAGTTATACCTTCTAATAGTGGCCTTCTCTCTCCTATGGCTCGGTTCAGAACTTCCCCCGGACTGTCTAGGCCTCCTTCTTGTTCACAAGGTTGCCACACTCAAGTTCACACAAACACAAGAACTTGTTCACCAAGTTTTTCTCACTTTACTCTCTTTCTAAGTTTCACACCCCAAACCTCACATACACTCTCATATATAGAGACATTCAATCAGTTTATTCAGCCCTCTTTATTTTTACAATAAGAAATTGGCTGCATGAAAGTTCATTGGTGGTGATGGTGTGATGAAATCATGTTGCCCCCTATACATACATATATACATTCTTGTATATATTCAGCTGCAGGTCGGATGACAGATTGGTTTGGTGTGAGGTGATGGGAGTTCATCATGTGGGGATTGCATGTAAGGCCATTGGCCAATTTGGGTGGTGGCCTTGGCCAATTTGGGGTTATATACATATCTTGGTGCATTTGTACACAAAGTGGTCTGTAGCTTAGTTGGTAATTTTTGAGTGAAATCACTTTCCTTCCACAGGTCAAGGGTTCAATTCCCCTTGACCTCATAAGTGGGTATTTTTCCACCATTTAGGCTAAGGCCTTGTTTGGTTTTTAATTTATTTATTTTAATTAATTATTTTACACTTGGTGATTTTAAATTAATCATATACTCTTCATGTACCGACTTCATAAATTGTAGTCGTATTTTATTTTCTCGAGAATCGACCTTGATTTTTAAGGTCTCGAAATTATTCTTTGGGATTATCGTTTGTTTTTTTTTTTTTTTTTTTTTGATAGGTAAAAAGATATATAAAAGAAGAAAAGAAATACAAGATCAAGAGGGCATACCCTCGAACAAGCTAAAGGGAAGGAGAAGTACTACAGGCAGAAAAACTCACGACCCCAAGCAGAAAAGAAACCATGACTAAACAGAAAATAATACAAAGCAAGAGGGCATAACCTCGGACAAGCTAAAGGGGGAAAAAACAAGAAATTACAAGAGCTCTTGACCCATGCTGAGAAACATTACACATTAAAAATACTACAAGGTAAAGACCAAGTACACTGGAGACGTCTCTTGGAGTGAGAGTCCTAAATCCCTCTTGAGGTAGTGAGCCTGTCACGGATCATGTCCTAAGTTTGAGCTATGATGGCCTTTGAGTTTCTCTCAATCTTGGTGAATAATCTGCTATTCCTTTCACGCCAAATGTTGTAAATTGTACAAGCAAGAGTGAGCCGGCCTAAAATGGAGGAAAAGGACTTACCTTTGAAAGAGTTGGTGGCCCAAAGAACAGTCTGATGCCAGCCCCATTTGGGCTTTGAAATCCACTTTTAGAGAGCAAGTGGGACCATATGTTGGAAGTGAAGGAACAAGAAAAGAAGAGGTGGTTGTGACTCTCGTTTTCTCTTAAACAGAATAGGCATTTGGGGTCATGACCAAGATTAGAAAAGAAAAGACGGTCCTTGGTCCTTAGACTGTGACGGATGGCCATCCAAAGGATGAACCCTGCACGGGGAATAGCTTTTGGATGCCAAACAAGCTTTTGGAACTGAAAGCCCTATCCAATACCCAGGTAAACATGCTCTTGAGACTTTTATCCCAAAGCGCCTTAATTCTGATTTTTTTTACCTCTCTTCAATGCCCGGTCACTGAAGAAGAAATTCAGGAAGCTCTCTTTAGCCTTCATCCTAACAAAGCCCTTGGGCCTGATGGATTTAATAGTCATTTTTTCAAAAAAGCTTGGAATATTGTTAAACCTGAGGTCATTGCAGCTATCTCTAAATTTTTCTCTTCCAAAACCATCCTTAAAGAGCTAAATGCCACGGCTATTGCCCTTGTCCCCATAGTTCCTGACCCCTCCTCTGTTCATGACTTTCGGCCTATCACTTGCTGCAACACCCTTTACAAAACTATCTCCAAAATCCTGGCCAACCGTCTCAAGAAAGTTCTCCCTAGCCTTGTTGATCCTTCTCAATCTACTTTTATTCAAGGCAGGAATATTAGCGACAACATTCTTCTAGCTCAAGAACTCATGCATAATTATCACAAGAACTCGGGCTGTCCTCGCTGCACAATGAAAGTTGATCTTAAGAAAGCTTTTGACTCGGTGCGATGGGATTTTATTATTGACACTCTAAACATCATGGGCTTTCCTCAGCTCTTTTGCCTTTGTTTTGCTGACTCACCTTTGTTTTGCTGATGATATCATGCTTTTTTGTCATGGGGACCTTGCTTCAGCTTCTACCCTCAAGGAAGGACTTGACACTTTTGCCTCCTTTTCTGGCCTTCTCCACAATGCCTCCAAAAGTAACATTTTTTTTTCAGGTGTTGATTACAATCTCAAGCAGCAACTCATTGATCACGTCGGCTTCCCTGAAGGCTCCCTCCCTATCCGCTACCTTGGGGTTCCTTTGATCTCTACCAAGCTGAAAGCTCATGACTGCAAAGCTCTAGTTGACCGCATCATCGGTAAGATCACTCACTGGTCTACTAAATATCTTTCCTATGCAGGTCGGGTTCAGTTGATCAGATCAATGCTTTTTAGCATTCAAGTCTTCTAGTCTTCCCACTTCATCCTCCCTAAAAAGGTGGTGAATCAGATTGAGCAAGCTATGACATCTTTTCTTTGGAGTGGCAACCATCTCATCTTTTCTGGTTCCAAAGTTGCTTGGGAGAATGTAACTTGCCCTCGTGATGAAGGGGGTCTTGGAATTAAGAAACTTGTTGATTGGAACCTAGCTACTTTGGGGAAACACTTTTGGGCTCTTTTTCAAAACCCCTCAAAGTCCCCTTGGGTTCAGTGGATTCGCTGCAATCTTCTTAAAGGCAAAAGCTTCTGGGAAGTCAAATGCCCTCAATCTAGCTCGTGGGCTTGGAGGAAAATGATTAAATTCAGATCTTTATTCAAGCCGCATATCAAAATTTTCATTGGCTCAGGGCTCTTTGCTTCCCTCTGGTTTGACTATTGGCTTCCCAATGGCTCCATCTATGACAACATGGGGGAAAGGGTTATTTATGATTCGGGGTTGGGAAGATCTACTACAGCGAGTTGCATCATTCATGAAAATTGCTGGAACTGGCCTATTGCAAATTCTCCTCATCTACTGGACCTAAAGAATGGTATGCCTTCAAATTTCTTTCCCTCCCCTCTCCAAGAAGACAAGGCAATTTGGTTGCCCTCCTCAAATGGGGACTTCTCCATCAGTTCAGCTTGGGAAACTCTGCAGAGCTGCCACCCCCGGGTAAATTGGTGGAAGCTTGTCTGGCATGCCAAATCTATTCCGCGCGCTGGTTTTATTCTTTGGATGGCCATTCGTCACAGTCTAAGGACCAAGGACCGCCTGTTCTCTTCTAACACTGGTCAAGATCCTAAATGTCTTTTCTGTTCTAGAGAAAATGAGAATCACAATCACCTCTTCTTTTCCTGCCCTTTCTCCTCCAACATATGGTCCCACTTGCTCTCTAAAAGTGGTTTTCAATGTCCTACTGGGGACTGGCATCAAACTATCCTTTGGGCTACCAACTCTTTCAAAGGCAAGTCGTTCTCCTCCATCTTAGGCAGACTTACACTAGCTTGCACAGTTTACAACATATGGCGTGAAAGGAATAGCAGGTTATTCACCCAGATCCAAAAAAGTCCAAATGCCATCATTGCTCAAACTCAGGACATGATCCGTGGTAGGCTCACTCATTCAAAAGGGATTCAGGACTCAACTTCCAATAGACATCTCCAGTTTACTTGGTCTTTGCCTGATATCATATTTAAAGTGTAATATTTTTGCTGCTTGGGGTTGGGAGCTCTTCTGTTTTATGTATGCTCTTCCTTTCCCCTAGCTAGCACGAGGGTATGCCCTCTTGTTTTGTTTTCCTTTTCTTTGTTTAGTTTTTTCTTTTTTGTTGCTTTTGGTCGGGTGCTCTTCTGTTTGTAGAAGTCCATCCTTCCTCTAGCTTGTTCGAGGGTATACCCTCTTGATCTTGTATTTATTCTTTTCTTTTATCTATTTTATTTACCTACCAAAAAAAAAAGGTGAGGAGAATTAGCAATGGGCTAGTTCCAATGATTTTCACGAATGATGTAATTCACTGTAGCTTTTCTACCAAGACCCGAATTATAAATAACCCTTTCTCCCATATTATCGTAGATGGAGCCATTAGGAAGCCAATAGTCAAACCAAAGAGAAGCAAAACACCCATTGCCAATGACAATTTTGATGTACGATTTGAATAACGAGCAGGAATTTGAGCATTTTCCTCCATGCCCACGAGCAAGATTGGAGACATTTGATTTCCCAGAAGCTTTTGCCTTGAAGAAGATTGCTGCGAATCCATTGAACCCAAAGGGATTTAGAGGGGTTTTGAAAGAGAAGCCATATGAGTTTCCCCAAAGCGGCTAGGTTCCAATCAACAAGCCTTTTAATACCAAGACCCCCTTCATTTTTAGGGCAAGTAACATCCTCCCACGCAACTTTGGAACCAAAAAATATGAAATGGTTGCCACTCCAGAGAAAAGATCTCATAGGGATTATCGCTTGTTTCTTGATTGAATTTATTAATTATTCCTTTTAAGGTTACTAATTAAAAATTAGTGACTTAATTATTATTTAATCGAGTTGGGGTGTTACACCTTAACCCCTTAGCGCCAGGGAAAACACCTTCCAACTCACCATTGATAACTATTGAGTAGCAGGGGGTAAAGATGCAACATAAAATCAAATCAATAAACCGCTGAGGAAATCCCATAATACTAAAGGTGTCAATAATAAATTCCCATCGTACCGAATCATAGGCTTTTATGAGATCAACTTTCATAGTGCAATGAGAGGTGCCTAAGTTCTTGTGGTAATTATGCATGAGAGCTTGGGCAAGAAGGATATTATCACTGATTTTTCGGCCTTGAAGAAAGGCCAATTGAGACGAATCAATGAAACCAGGAAGAACTTTCTGAAGACGGTTGGCCCGGTTTTAGAGATGGTTTTGTATATAGTGGTGCAACAAGATGTAGGGCGATAATCATGGACAAAGGAGGGATTTGGGACCTTGGGAACAAGAGTAATAACTGTGGCATTGAGCTCTTTGAGGATGGTTTTTGTAGAGAAAAATTCAGAGATAGCCGCAATGACCTTAGGTTTGACAATACTCTAGGCTTTCTGAAAAAATAACCATTAAGGCCATTGGGCCCAGGAGCTTTATTAGGGTGGAGGCTAAAGAGAGCCGCTTGGATTTCGTCTCCAGAGACAGGACATTGGAGAGCATTGAGGGCATCAATTAGCAACCGCTTTGAGATCATTGAAGCAAGAGCTTGCTTTCCTAGGTATTGGATGGTATTTTTGGTTCCAAGAAGCTCCTGATAGAAATTGACAATTGTGCTCTTGATCTCTTTGGAGTCATCAATTCTATTACCATTTGCATCAAGAAGGCTGGGAATCTTGTTACAATTCATTCTATTATTCATTGATTTGAAGAAGAATGAGCTATTTTGATCACCTTTGGAAAGCCATTGAATCCTGGATTTTTGCTTGGCCATGCTCTACTCGCTGGATAGGAGGGAAATATAAAAATGGTGAGCTCATTTTTCCTCTTGAAGAAGACTGTCATTCCTAGGATACAACTGAAGGAGAATTTGGATGTTATGAAGCTTGTTACGGGCTTCTTGGACTTGAGAGGTGAGGTTCTTGAATCTTTGTTGATTTGAGGCCTTAAGAGCATATTTAACCTTTTTGAGTTTCTGGCAACATATAAACATGGCTGTACCTTTTTGTTGATAGGAAAAAAGATATATAAAAGAAGAAAATAAATACAAGATCAAGAGGGCATACCCTCGGACAAGCTAGAGGGAAGGAAAACTTCTACAAACAGAAGAGCTCTCGACCCCAAGTAGCAAACAGAACACCAAATCTAAACAGAAAAAAATACAAAATCAAAAGGGCATACCCTCGGACAAGCTAGAAGGGAGGAAAACAACAACATATAAGAGATCTTGACCCAAGCTGTGAAACATTACACATGGCTGTACCTTGAAAGGTTAAGTTCCAAGCCTGCTTAATAGTAGGTAAAAAATTGTCATAGTCAGCCCAGAAATTGATGAACTTGAAAGGGATCTTGCTCTTTTTCAAAGGAATGTCGGGTCTAACAATAATTGGAGAATGATCAGAAAGGCCTGATGGATAAATTCAGCTTCAGCAAACGGAAAAACAAAAATCCAAGCTTGATTGACTAAAGCTCTATCAAGCTTCTTTTGAATGGCGTGAGGAGCAGACTGCCCATTAGACCAGGTGAAAAAATGCCCAGCAAATTGTAAATCCTCAAGCTTAGAATTCATAAAGCATTTATTGCAGTCATCCATAACAATTGGCCAGTCCAGGCTCCCTCCTCTTCTTTCATGAGGAAACCGAATAGCATTGAAATCTCCGATAATAAGCCAAGGAATATCTTGAGAGATAGTGGCCTGGAGGTGGATGTCTCTCCATAAATCAGTCTGTTGAGAAAGGGAATTGGAGCTATAAATTACAGAAATGATAATAGGGGCATTGGTGTCCCGAACTGTGGCGTTGCAATGAATTGCTTGAGCAGTGGTGCACGAAGAATTTACCTGCAATATAGAGTTATGCCATTCAATCCAGATTGTCCCAGAAGGGGAATGAGAGTAGTTATGCAAAAAAGACCATCCAGGCGTGAGGGAGTTAGCCATAGTATCTTTAGAAGCAAGTTTAATTTTGGTCTCTACAATACCAAAAACACAAAGAAGTTATCTCACAAGTCTAAAGGACAAGAAAGAAAGTAGAAGGCAGGGTTGAAGAGGGAAAAAATGGAGTCTAGAGAGAGAAGCTCTTCCTTCTCTCTAAAATTCGTCCCTCTCATGCTCCTGTTTTGATCTAAGCCTCATTCTCTCTTTAGTTTCCTTTATTTCTTGGCATTAATGGCCATCAAACAGCCATTATCGGCGGTGTTTATTGATCTTCATGATGCTACGGATGTTCCTCCTTCAACGAATGATTCGGATCCTGCATCCAGAAGCCCTCATCAGAATCTTATAACATCAACAGATCATGGAGCTAATGTATCTCCTAATTCCCAGGTTACTAAATCTTTTGCATTACATGCTACAGATGATCCATCCGATTTCATAATGGCAAGAATGCCTTCGGCCAGCCATGAAGGTATTACGGCTTGTCCTCAGTCAAAATCTGCCAGTTCTCCTTCTCTGTTATCATGGGCTAATCTTGCAGATAGTGGGGAATATATCCCCAAAGAAGCTCTTGAGCTTGAAAAGGATTATGGGGGATTTACCCTCAACTCTGATTTTCTTATAAATTAGTGTGATGCTCCAAGAAGAAGCTCCCCCATTGGCAAACGTGAAGGAAGATGCAGCTCTGGTAGGGGCGAGTGGATTGCACGCAGCATGGGTGCAAGTGTCTCAACTATTCAGAACGTGTATGAAACGTCTGATAGAGCTGTTCTGCAGCTTCCAAAAGCTGTTTTTATGCCTAAACAGATAGCCCCTCCTTGCCTTACCCATAGCCGCATGGATGTTGACGCAGCTGCTACATCTGACTTTCAGCATGTTGATGGGTCATCTTCTGTTCATGAGCAGCAAGCTTGTGCCTTCCAAAATCTCACCAAAAAGGCTATATCCCTTATAAAATCTCCTCATTTGCTTGAGTTAAAAAATGGCATGCCTAACAACCTTCATCATTCTCCCCATAGGGACGACAAAGCTATTTGGTTGCCTTTTCCCACAGGGGCCTTTTCCATTAGCTCAGCTTGGAATGCTCTTCGAAGCCGGAAGCCCTAGGTTCATTGGTGGAAGCTTGTGTGGCAGTCTAAAGCCATTCCTCGTGTTGGATTTATCCTTTGGATGGCCATCCGTAACAGTCTTCAAACCAAGGATCGTCTATTCCATTCTCGCCTTAGTCATGAACTCAAATGTCTTTTTGGTATGCGTGAAGACAAGAGTCACAACCACCTATTCTTCTCTTGTTCTTTTACATCCAACATATGGTTCCATTTGCTTTCTAAAAGTGGATTTCATCGCCCTTCTGGAGACTGGCAGCAAATCATTTCTTGGGCTACCAATACTTTCAAAGGAAAGGGATTCTTTTCTGCTATAGGAAAGCTTACCCTTGCTTGCACAGTCTATACAATTTGGAGGGAAAGGAATATCAGATTGTTCTCCATGATAAAGACTAATTCCTAATCTATCATAGCTCAAATTCAGGAAATGATTCATGGTTGGCTCACTTCCTCTAAAAGGATTGCAAACACGAATACTAATAGACATCTTCAATGTATTTGGTCTCTTCCAAGTAGCATCTCTTTTTTTTTTTGGATAGGTAAAAGATATATATAGAAGAAGAAAAATAAATACAAGATCAAGAGGGCATACCTTCGAACAAGCTAAAGGGAAGGAGAACTACTACAGGTAGAAGAGCTCACGACCCCAAGCAGGAAATAAACCAAGACTAAACAGAAATAAAACAAAACAAGAGGGCATACCCTCGGACAAGCAAAAGGGAAAAACAAGAAATACAAGAGCTCATGGCCCATGCTGAGAAACATTACACATTAAAATACTACAAGGTAGAGACCAAGTACACTAGAGATGTCTATTGGAGGGAGAGTCCTGAATCCCTCTTGAAGATGTGAGCCTACCACAGATCATGTCCTGAGTTTGAGCTATGATGGCCTTAGAGTTTTTCTCGATCTTGGTGAACAATCTGCTATTCCTTTCACGCCAAATGTTGTAAATTGTACGAGCAAGAGTGAGCCGGCCTAAAATGGAGGAAAAGGACTTTCCTTTGAAAGAATTGGTGGCCCAAAGAACAGTCTGATGCCAGTCCCCATTAGGGCTTTGAAATCCACTTTTAGAGAGCAAATGGGACCATATGTTGGAAGTGAAGGAATAGGAAAAGAAGAGGTGGTTGTGACTCTCATTTTCTCTTAAACAGAATAAGCACTTAGGGTCATGACCAAGATTAGAAAAGAAAAGACGGTCCTTGGTCCTTAAGCTGTGGCGGATGGCCATCCAAAGGATGAACCCTGCACGGGGAAGCCATCCAAGGTGTAATGGTTTATATGTATTTTTATTTTTGTAGCTTTGGGACGGGTGCTCTTCTGCCTATAGAAGCTCTCCCTTCCCTCTAGCTTGTTCGAGGGTATGCTCTCTTGATCTTGTATTTTCTTCCTTTCTCTCCCTTTGGTTTTATAAAATTTTACTTACCGAAAAAAAAAAACACAAAGAGAATAATCATGAACCAAAGAGCGAATTTATCACTGTTTAGAAGGGTGATTTATACCCCTTATATTCCAGCATGCAAAATTCATTAAGAAAAGGAGAGGGTGTTGGAACCTGATGTTCCCTGATTCCTTAAGAGTTTTGTCTTCCCTCTTTGCTTCCTAAGCTGATTCCTTTTATAATTATTTCCAGTGTCAGCTTCATCAACTCTAGCTATTTGGTCCACTAAGGGGTTAGATTCTGGAGATGTAGTGGAAGAAGAGTAGCTACCTTCACATGGGGAGCTGGCTACAAGCAAAGGTTTATCAGTAGTGGAAGCTTTTGGATATAGAGAGGCAATTCCTTCATTGTGAGAGGAGAGTAGAGGGATTAGATCATGAGCAATTTCCATGTCCACACCTTGATCAATAGGAGAATGAGTGATGACTAACTGCTACGGATCAGGGTGCTCAAGGATTGGGCCAATGCTTGTGGAGCCAATCAATCGGTTGGATGAGTTAGGTCCATGTGAGCTGTATGATTCAATAACCTCATTGGTCTCCGTAGCTCCAATAGTAGCTATGGCCTCAAAAACGACCTAATGCATTGGGTCATTACAGAGGGATCTCTCAACTTGAACTGCTTTGCCTTTGTTAGAAACTACTCTCCATTCACCCTTAGCGTCTTTGGGAGGTAGGCGAACTTGAGTAAAGGGAGGGGTGGAGTTATTCTATGAGCATGTATTCATACGATGCCCAAAAGTATGGCAAATGGTGCACATAGAAGGTAACGATTGGTATTTAACAAGGATTTCCACTAAGGAGTAGTCATAAAGCTAAACATCAAAGGAGTCCGGGAGATCACGTGTGGCTTCTATTTCAACACAAATTAGTGCATAGCTAATCCTGGTGTGCTCCTCTGTATGGGTGTCCGTATAGAGAGGCTTACCTACAGCGCTGACAACATAGCTGAGCCCTTAAGCAGTCCACAGTTCATAAGGAACATCGAACAGTTTAATCCAAACAGGGATTTTTTTAACATCTTTTTTGGCGAGTGTCATACCTGGTCTCCATTGTTGCAGAATAATGTGTCTGCCAGAAAAATGCCAGTGACCCATTTCAAGAATTTTGGTTACAGAGGAGATGGAATCAAACTTGAAGAAGAAGAAACCGTTGCCATTAGTAAGGGTTTCTTCAAGACCTTCTTTCCCCATAACTGGTCTGCAATTTTCTTAACCCAAAAGAAAGCCATCTTCTTATCTAAAAAATACCCCACCAGTGTATTTTCCCATAAGGGAATTCCTGCTTGAATGACATCTGGGGGAGGGCGGACAGAGATCCTATCCTCTTTGAAACAAGGGGGGATAAAGTCCAGTTTGAACTTCTGGCGGGGAGGAGACTAGGTGAATAGAGAGGCCCATGCCGCTGGTTGGCGCATATTGCCAGCATTTCAATACTAATTCCAATAGAAACCTTTAATGTTCTTGGTCTTTACCTAGTAGCATTTTTAAAGTGCAATGTTTTTTGTAGCTTTGGGACGGGAGCTCTTCTGTTTGTAGAAGCCCTTCCTTCCCTTTAGCTTGTCCGAGGGTATGCCCTCTCGATCTTGTTTATTACTTCTTCTTCTATTTAACTCATTTACCCAGCCCAAAAAAAAAAAAAAAAGCCAATAAAAGGCGACGACATGTCATCTTTGAACCTGGAGTTGCGTTTGGGTTCAGATGCGCAAAGAAAGATTCTCAGCCCATAAAAGAACTAAATTGCATCCTCAAAGAGATGGACCTTTCCAAATCCTTGAGAAAATTAATGATAATGTTATAAAGTGGATCATCCAAGTGAATATAATGTCTCTGTTACTTTCAATGTTTTTGATCTTTCTCCCTTTGATGCAGGTGACATTATTTTCACTTGGATATAATATATAAGAATTTTATGTGTATACACATAATTTATACATATTTTATGTGTATATTTATATATAACAGGATGTATTATACATATACTTATGTATATATGTATATGTATAAGAATTAAAAGGAAAAGAAAAGAAGGAAAGGGAAACTGCCAAGGGCAATATATAGGTGCAGTGTGTGTGTGTGTGTGTCTCGGTTGGGTGAGGTGTGTGTGTGTGTGATGTGTATAATATATATATATATATATATATATGTGCACATCACAAGTCTCCCAAGCCAATAAATGCAAAGTTGCACTTGGCAGAGGGAATACCAGAACCTAAGTCAAGAAAAGGGGCCATAGAAGGGGGAGTAACCGAGAGAGAGAAAAGTGGGAAGTGACAAGGGCGGTGGAAGTGATGAGGGTTCTCTGTATGTGTATATAGGGAACGTACATAGAGACAGAAAAGAGAGAATCATTTCGGGAGGAACTAAGCCAAGAAAGAAGGAGAAGAGTAGGAGACCACAAGAGAAATACAGAAAATTTAGGTGAGTCATCACCCACTGTTTTTATGATTTAAAGCATGATAGTTTGATTTAAAGCTAGGGTCTTAATAAGCATATGTTAAGCTTTTAAATGCAAAAAAGAATGATAGAAAAAGATGCTAAAATGACTGAGAAAATGGGAGTTGCAGGTCTCGATTGCACCATGATTTTATGCTTAAAAGCTTGGGTTAAGTTTATGAAAATAAACCCAAATAGTGCAGAAAACGTTTAGGATGGAATTTGAGTGAAAACCGTGACCCAAAAGTCACAAAATTTGAAATGAAGCTCTGACCGAAAAATCAGCCGGAGATATTTAAACCCATATTCGTGAAGATCAAGACGGTCTTGACCAAAACGGAGGATGGATTCATGATCCCCATGTGGTGGGGAGTGAAACAGCATTCAAAACGGGGGGGGGGAATCCATCGGGAACCGGTGACAGTCGCCGAAGAAGACGACTGTGTACAACCGGAACCCTACCGGAGTACTGGGGAAGACGACCGTGAAATCGTGAGGCAACCGGGTTAAATTTAAACCGGATTCGGGTTCAGATCGGGTCGGGACCCAACCGAAAATGAAATGGGAAAATGAAACTGTGTCATTTTATATATTGGATTTTAAATAAATTGGGTTGTTTGGTTACAGGGATAAGAAATGTGAAAATCTGAGTTGGGCTTATCCAAACCATGGATAGGGTAAGAACCAGGATATTGGAATCCGGTTGTTTGAAATGTACTAAACCGTTTGGTTCAGTGAAGGGGCAGACCGGTTTAGGGTTTTTGGTTCTGAACCAAGTTGGTTCAGACTGCAGCTTTTGCAAATTATAAACCGGCCCCAAATGTTTTAAGAAATGTCTCTGTTGCCCAAACAGGAAAATTAATAAAATTTAAATTTTTACAAAAATGCCCCTATTTCAAATATAGGTCAAACGAAGTCCAAACGATGCAAATGAAGAGTCAATTTTTATTATCTCGGACATTCTAAGATCAATGGTGGGGTCTATTTCACAATACGGGACCCCAAAAAATAAAATACACATGAAAGTGCTAAATGACCATTTTGCCCTTTTGGTACAAATGTCCAAATGGAATTCCGCGAAAGCCTAAACCGACTTTCTTCGGCATTCCTGGACTCAATGGTAAAGTCTCAATTAGTGTTTGAGATACTTATGATAGAAAGGCATAAAATTTGATGAATAGCATTTATTCTGAAACGTAATTACTGATATATAGGGAACTCGAAAGGCAAGGGCACACTCATGGATTTCCTGATATAGGACTGCATTAGAGGTAAGTGGATCACTCTCTCTTACATGTGGTGTTTCCACAAGCCAAGTTTATTCTTTTACTGCCAAACTCGTACTCTTGAATGTATTGATATCCTTGTGTTCCACAATTCGATATTTTCTATCTTGTGGACATTTGATTGACTGATGTATCATTGTTATCATGTTACGCTGTGCCTTGAAAGGCCTACTGTTGTATCCTTATTAAATGAATGATATTCCATTTTTATATTCTATGGAATTACTTATGGTCATGGTATGTTTATGAACACGAGAGTTGTGCTCAGTCACAACACCCATCCGATGCTATCTGATTGACTGGGACCTACTGGGTCAAGTCCGTGAACCGACAAATGGCAATTCACTGGAATTCACTGGGGGGCATGCCGGGCCCCAAAAAGATCGAGGGTCTGCCGAGCCCTGACATAGAATAACAGCATCTCTTATGACTGATGGAACTTGATTGCTGAATGACATCATCCCTTATGATTCTTCGAGTCTCGAGGGACTTGTATTATTGATTTGATTGTGATCGGTTCATTGTGGCAGTACTTCCTTGTTGTTATATTATCATTGAAATTCTTGATATTGATATTACACCCAATACAATCTGTGTATTGTGATTACCGTTCATTGGCCCTCATGGCAATTGTTTTCATTGGCTATCACAGCATCTTATTCTTATGATTGGCTATCATAATCTTATTCATGGATTTATTGATCATCGATACCAGTGTTGGAGATCTGCATTTACTTACTGAACTTTGTAGCTCATTCCACCCCACTTACCCCCCATTTCAAGTGATGAGGTTGCGAGACCCCAGTAGGAGTCTGAGAGCGTAGGGGAACATTTTGAAGTACTGTATCAGTCTATGTTAGTTCTCCCATGTGTTCACCACCCCCGGGTGCTGGTTACGTTTAGTTCTCATTTTGTTTTATGTAGAACTATGTCATGTATTTAATAGACTTCCACTGTTTAATTTATTTAAAAGACTTCCGCTGGATTACTGTAATTGATAAAGACTTCCGCAGTTCATTGTTTAAAATTTTTAGTACATTGCATATTAGTACTATGATACAGGAATGGAAAAAGTAGGGACGGCCTTCGGGTCAACCCCGCGACACGAGATCCGCATCGGGTGGGTTTCGGGTCGTGACAGCTTGGTATTAGGGCTTTAGGTTCGATTGTGAGTCATGGGAGATTGGACTAGAGCTAAGACTGTTAGATATGACTGACATTTTATATTTTACAATCATGGACAAATTGTCTTACACATTGACTGGTCATCTCATTGGTTATTTCATTGGTTATTTCACTGGTTATCTCAATGGTTATCTCACTGGTTATCTCATTGGTTATCTTCATTGGTTCAATTCACAGTCATGGTTAACACGAGGCAAGGTCCGTTACCTTTGGATCGTTTAGAACAATTGGAAAGATCGATGCAGACTGTCATTGAAACTCTACCACGGATTCAAGCTAGTGCTAGCCAACCAGCACAGCCAGTACGACAGGAGCAGCCTGTCAATACAGGCAGGCAACCTCGGGAATCATCAAGGGAATGAACGGGACGCTGCATACCACTACGAACGATCCTAGAAAATGAAACCCTCGACGTTTGACGATACTAATAGGGCCATGGTGGCTGAAGAATGGATGTTAGAAATGAACAGGGTTTTCGATATCCTGAATTGCACTGACATCCAAAAAGTGGCTTATGCCACGTATATGCTTAAGGGAATGGCACATAAGTGGTGGATAAATGAGAAGGCAAGGGAGCCAAACATGGACTGGCAACGATTTACTATGGTCTTCAATAAGAAGTACTTCTCCCAAGAAGTACGGAACCGCAGAGTTGCCGAATTCATGGTACTGCAACAAGGGTCGATGACTGTGGAGCAATACGAGGCCACTTTTACTGAATTGGCTAGATTTGCCCCTGATGCTATCAGAACTGAGGATCTGAAGGCTCGTAAATTCGAGGAAGGACTGAGGTGGTCTATCAAAGATAGACTAGTACCCCATCGACTGACTACTTACGATGATGTCGTGGAAACGGCTCGGATCATAGAAAGGAGTGGCGAGGAATTCGCCAAAAGGCGAGGGAACCAGAAACGTGGAGGCAACCAGAATAAGAGGCAAGGGCCTTCTACTTCAGGACAGGGATCTACATTTACCAGACCTGGAGCTGCATCACAGGCGACAGGGTCCGGTCAGAAGAAACAGAGCAACACTAAAAAGGGGGCAGCTAGATCAAGCTATCATGCTTTAAATCACAGAAACAGAACTCAAAACACTAACCTGGGTTTTCAGTTTTTTACTCACTGTGACCCTCCAAACCCTTCTGTTTCTGCTCCTGAGTTCTTTCTTGACTCACTCGAATTTCCTTGGGGCTTTTCTCTCTCTGATTTCCTCACTCCGGAGTTCTCTCTCTTGGCCCCAAATCTCACTCCACTGATCTTGCACCTTACTCCACCATACCTATTAGGTTAGGGTTGGTGGAGTCATATTACTTTATGAATATATATATATATATATATATGCATATTCATAATAATATACATATATATTCCCTCACCTAACTCACACACTCACGGCTGTCCTTGGCAGCCCTTTTCTTTTTCATCTTTTTTTTTTCTTTTGTTTTATTTCTTTATAATTTTGCATGTACACACACACACACACACACATATATATATATATATATTTACATATATACATATATATATATACTATACCATTTTTATACGCACGTATGTACATAATTATACGTATATATTATTTACATATATTTTCTCTATTCGTAATTGCACACATGCACTTTATTTTAGATATATTGCATGTGTATACGTATGCATGCATGGAACTGCATGTGTGCATGCACTACGAGGCTGTGTTCTGGGTCACTAGACATGGCCCGGGTCACAAATCGGTATTCATCAAAATATAGTGTAAAATTGCGGGGTCCAACTGAGAGTACGCTCCCCGACCCAGCTTACCTCGGTATACGTGCTAACCCGGGTCAGGGTATTACAGTAAGGATAGGCGACAAATGTAGCTCAAATGAGTAGAGGCTCAGTTGAGTTTTTTTCTTCTAAATTTTCGGATGATAAGGAATCTATTATGCCTTTTCACCACGATTTGAGTGATCTACTGTTGAAAACAAGATTGGATGACCTTGTGGGGACGGTGATGTTGCTATGGGTGAAGCTTCAATCCACAATACTTATTCAGCCCAATCGTGGGCTGAGCGAGCTGAAAAAGGTGAGTATATTCCTCAAGCCGCCATGAACCTTGAGGCTGAATATGGAGGTTTCTCGGAGGATCTTTCCTTCTTAATTGATTACCCCTAAATGGTGGTTCTTCTCCTCCAAATCTCAGGAGGATGGGAGAGCTTCAACAATGGTGGTATGCATGGTGGCCATGAGAGATAGGCTTGGTAGGGGAAGAGGTGCAAGGGTGGCGTCCGGGAACCAAGACCAAAACGTTTCTCTAGCTTCTTTTGTGATGTGAACCAATAAGATCGAAATCCCTTGAACCCAAAATCACATTGAGACTTACCCAAGAAAGCCAAGAATCAAGTTAAGATGATCTAGACCCGTTGAAAACTTGTTTCAAGAACCTAGATTTGATGAGAACACCACAAAGGGTATGCCTTTGATAAGTTCATAGTTCACTCAAGAACAAGAAGAGAAAACTGAAATATTCTCTATGCAGAAAGCTTCATTCACGTTCGTAGGCTCCAAATTGCAGCTATAAGTCCTTGTAAAACCCTTTATGAAGTCTTAGGGCCGAATAAGGCCTGCATTAATTAAAAGACACCGGTTGAAGATATTTAGGCCCAAAACATCCTAAACTACCAACTAAAGCTAATAAAAGAAATCCACTAAATGAGTTAAATAGGCTCAAACGCCTACAACCATAAAAACATAAAATAGACCCATGTGCCTCTACTTAACGAAATAAAAAGCCTTCACAAAACCACTAGGCTATGCCCCCCTCTGTAGCTTGTATAACATGGTTTAAAGCTGGTTCTTCTTCTGTCAAGCCCATCTTGAATGTTGGGGCCTTGCTCGATAACTCTGCCCAAGTGGATTTCACCAATCCTTGTATTGCTTCCTTGATCTTCTTAGCTTTTGACCTTTTGATTGGCCCATCTGGAACTTGTAAAGGATCTTTAAGGCTCGGTCCATCATGGTGCCCATCATTCCCCATCTCCTCAAAAGGATTCAACCTCGAATCGTCAACTGCATCAAAGGGAGAAAGATTAGAAACATTGAAAGTAGCAAGACATTATACTCACCTGGAAGATCCACTTTACAAGCATTATCAGTAATTTTCTCAAGGATTTGGAAAGGTCTATCTCCTCGAGGATGCAATTTAGTTATTCTATGAACTGGGAATCTTTCTTTGCTCATGTGAACCCAAACCCAATCTCCGAGCTCGAAGATGACACGCCTGCACCCTTTATTGGCTTGGGAAGCAAACTTTTCATTCTTCTATCTAATTTGAAGCCGTACCCTTTCATGAATTGACTTCATCAATTCGGCCTTCCTATGGCCATCTAAACTACTCCTGTCATCAATAGGTAAAGGCACCAAACTAAAGGAGTAAGTGCATTAAACCGATAAACAATTTCAAAGGGAGAATAAGAAGTAGTAGTATGCATAGTCCTATTATATGCAAACTCTATAAATGGCAAACAGTCCTCCCAAGTTTTTAAATTCCTTAGAATGATAGTGCGTAAGAGTTGAGTTAGAGTCCTGTTGATTACTTCAGTATGTCCGTCAATCTGTGGATGAGAAGTAGTGGAAAATAAAAGTCTGGTACCTAATTTTCCCCACAAAAATTTCCAAAAGTAGATAAGGAATTTAACATCCCTATCAGAAATAATACTCCTAGGTGCACCATGGAGTTGCACTATTTCTGTCACGACCCTGAAACCCACCCTATGCGGATTTCGTGTCGCGGGGCCGACCCTAAGGCCGTCCCTACTTTTTCCATTCCTATATCATAGTACTAATATGCAAGTACCAAATTCTTAAAACAATAACAACGGAAGTTTATCACTACAATAGTTCAGCGGAAGTCTTAACATACATCATATGGTTTTACAGTACCAAGTCAAAACTAAACATAACCAGCACCCGTGGGTGGTGAATACATGGGAGAATTAAAACATAGTCTGATACAATTCTTCAAAATATCCCCCTATGCTTCCAGACTCCTATTGGGGTCTTGCGGTGTCATTACCTGAAAAGGGGTAAGTAGGGTGGAATGAGCTACAAGAGCCCAGCAAGTAAATACAGATCTCCGACACTGGTATCGAGGATCATAAAAGAATATGAATCCAAGGATAAGAATATGATAGCCAATCATAAAAATAAGATGCTATAATAGCCAATGGAAACAATTGTCATGATGGCAAATGAACAGTGGAATCACAATGTGTAATCAGTAGGAATGGCATAACAATGTCCTGAAATTCTCGACGATAATACAGTAACAAGAAATTTCTGCCAATATAATTGATCACAATAAATCAATAAAGGAATATCTCGCAATACAAGATAATCACAAGAATAATGTAATTCAACAATTATAGTTGAGCAATCGTGTAAGAGATGCTTTTGTTCTGTGTCAGGGCTTGATATGCCCTCGGTCCTTGGGGGCCCGGTTTAGCCCCCTTCAGTGCATTCCAGTGTATGGCCATATGTCCGTTCACGGACTCGACCTGAAGGTCTTCAGTGAATTTAAAAGCATCGGATGGATATTGTGACTGAGCACAAATCCAGTATACATAAACATTTCATGATCATAAATGATTCCATAGGAGTATATAAAAATGGAATATCATCAATTCAATGGAACATAACAATAGGCATTTCAAAACACGGTTCAACATGATAACAATGGTACAACAATAAATCAATGTCCACCAGATAGAACAATATCACGTTGTGGAGACAATAACATCAGATACGCTCAGGAGTACAAGTTTGGCAGTAAAAGAATGAACTTGGCTTGATAACACCACATGGAAGAGAAAGGGTATCTACTTACCTCTAATGAAATCTTAGCTTAGAAATTCGTGAGTGGGCCCTTCCCCTTCAAGTTCCCTATATATCAATAAACGTGTTTCAGAATAAATGTTCATTCATCAATCTTACGTCTCGTCATCTTAAGTATCTCTAATGCCAATTTAGACTTCACCATTGAGTCCATAGGGTTCGGAATAATAAAAATTCACTAGTTCTTTAATTTAATCGGAGTCCATTTGACTCACTTATGAAGCAGGGGTATTTTGGTCATTTTTACAAGTTGTAACTTTTCGGGACTCCGTCTCAGTGAAACGGACCTCACCATTGGACTCAGAGCATCCGAGATAATAAAAATTGACTAATCATTTACCTTATTTGGACCTCGTTTGACCCACTTTTGAGTCAGGGGTATTTTTGTAAAATTAACATTTTTCTGTTGGGCCTTAGTGTAATTATTCAAAACTTTTGGGGCCGGTTCATAAATCCCATAAGCTGCAGGTCTGAACCAGTTGGTTCAGACCCCAAAACCCTAAACCGGTCAGCCTTTCACCTGAACCCAACGGTTCAGTTTCATTCAAGAACCGGAATACAATAACCCAATTCCCTATCCCTATCCATGGTTCGGTTAACCCCTAAACCCCATCTCTATTTATTGTCTCTGCAACCAAACAGCCCAATTGATTTTAATTTTACATTCAAAACGACATAGCATCACTGCCCCTAATCACTTTCGGTCGGGTCCCGACCCGGTCCGACCCAAACCCGGTCCCGTTATGACCCGAAGAAGCCCCCGACTATCCGGTCGTCTTCTCCGGTTGGTTTTCCGACCACGGTCACCGGAAAAATGCAATTCTTCACTGGATCTTCATGGTTTTACGTCCAAAATTCACTGTTTTTCTTCCCAATGAAATCTAAAATTGCAAGGAATACTTTAGGACTGTTTTTAACCTCCAACCTCATCGGTTTCATGCACCCATTCCCAGTTTCCGGCGTTGCACCGGTGAGGGAATAACCGGCCATAAAATGGCCATTTCTTGACCATTTAATCTAATTCAAAGTGTTTTGAGATCCTGGGGTAATTTCCTATGCATATTATGGTTCAATTTTCCATTTAGGTTCACCTATTTTAAATCACCATTTCTAACCGAAACTCAATTTCTTCTTTTTCTTTTGTTTTTCCTTCTTTGTTTCAGATCCTACTATTCCAGTAAGCAATTCTATAATTATACCAAGTGAATTTAAAGAACAAAGGCGTAGGGGTTTACCTGTTCTCAAGCAACTGCTATCCCTCAATTTTCAGCTTTCTCTCTCTATCTCTAATCTGATTCTATTTTTTTTCTCTCTTCAAATACCTTCTTTATTCCTTAACCGACCCTCAGTCGGTGGCCCTTGCCACCTGTAGCTGCGGTGGCAGCATACCCGAGCACCCAAGACACCTCACCAACTTTTCTTATATATATATATATATATACATATATATATACATATTATTCAATTTACCATATATATATTTATATACCGTACTCAAATTATATATACATATGTATTCATGAGATCACCTAATACATTATTATGCATACATATTCATATACACATATCCATTTAATTATGCAACATAACTTAAAACAGTTCGGGTTTTATTATTGTATCGACTTACCTCGATATTTGTGCCGTACCCCGGGTCGGGGTATTACATCCTTACCCCCTTAAAAATAAGTTTGTCCCCAAACTTAGCATACACAACTATGAAAATAATTGCGGATATTTGGCGCGTATGTCATCTTCCCGCTCCCAGGTAGCTTCTTCTATCTGATGGTTCCTCCACAGGACCTTGACTAATGGAATAGTCTTGTTCCGTAGAACCTGATCTCGATGATCCAAAATCTTCACTGGGTGTTCTATATAGCTCAGATCCTCCTGAACATCTAGAGGCTCATGTTTAATTACCTAGGTCTTCACTCTGTACACATTTCCTTAACATTGAAACATGGAATACGTCATGTACAGTGTGCTAACTCCGGAGGTAAGACAAGTTGGTAGGCTACAGGCCCAATTCTCCCCATGATCCTGAATGGTCCAATATACCTTGGCCCTAGCTTCCCTCGTTTGCCAAACCTCACCACTCCCTTCATGGGCGACACTTTCACAAACACGTAATCGCCCACTATGAACTGCAACTCTCGTCGGTGGACATTCGCATAGCTTTTCTGTCGACTTTGAGTTGCTAGTAAACGTTGCTTGATCAGTTGTATTTTCCCGGTAGTCTGTTCTACTATTTCTGGCCCATAGAGTTTCCTTTCACCCACCTCTGTCCAGCACAGCGGTGATCGACACTTCCTGCTGTATAACGCCTCATATGGTGCCATACCAATACTAACTTGATAGCTATTATTGTATGTGAATTCTACCAAGGGCAACTGATCTTCCCAACTTCCTTTAAAATCTATGACACAGAAACGTAACAAGTCTTCTAAAGTTTGTATTGTTCTTTCTGACTGTCCATCAGTTTCAGGATGGTATGCAGTGCTAAAACTCAGCTCTGTACCCATAGCACTCTGTAGACCTCTCTAGAATCTTGACACAAACCGTGGATCTCTATCAGATACAATTGAGACTGGAATTCCATGAAGTCTAACAATCTCTCGGATGTATAACTCGGCTAGTCGCTGTAGGCTTTGTGTCGTTTTAGTTGCTAGGAAATGCGCTGTTTTAGTCAACCTATCCACGATCACCCATATCGAATCATTGCCTCTTATTGTCTTTGGTAACCCTGACACAAAGTCCATTGTAATGTGTTCCCATTTCCATTCAGGAATAGGTAGCGACTGCAAAAGTCCTCCCGGCTTCTGGTGCTCTACCTTGACCCGCTGGCACTCGACACATTGTAATATGTACTTGGCTATATCCCGCTTCATCCCAGACCACCAATAAGTACCTTTAACATTGTGATACATTTTGGTGCTCCCTGGATGCAAAGCGAATCTTGAACTGTGTGCCTCATCCAGAATCTCTTTCTTGAGCTCGGGCACGTCGGGTACGCAGATCCTACCCTGGTAGCACAACATCCCCTCTTGTACGAGAAAAATAACAATTAGGGAACAAGATACTAAATAAAATGATATATACGACTCCTTTGAAGATAAGTATCAATCAACAACAAATTTTTAGCTTGCAAACTATATCAAACAGCCCATAAGAGAAATATTTTTTTTCGTATTTTTTTTTACAGCAACCCTTGAATACGCTGTCTTTTTTTTTTTAATACAAATTCGGTCACAAACAGCAACAATAATTGCAAATTCTGAAATAGATTGATCTGATTTCAACAAGAAGAAGCTGAAACAGAAGGCCTAATTGCAAAGATTATAGATTATGGAACTTATAGATCTGGAATTTCAAGAAAAGATTTGTGTAATCAATTAAAGAATTCGCAAGTCTGAATTCTTGAATCAAATACACGGGTAGTTAATTGTGAGAATCACATATCTAAATTCAAACACACGAAATTAACAAGAATGACGAATGAATCGCAAATCAGAATGACGAACTATTTGCAGATTAGTATAGAAAAACCAAGAAAACGCCTAAGACAAAAACCAAATGCCGGAATTAAAAAGGATAAACAAACCTGATACCAAAGGATGTGAACTCATAAGATCGAAATCCCTTAAACCCACAATCAAATGGAAACTTACCCAAGAAAGCCGAGAATCAAGTCAAGATGATCTAGACCTGTTGAAAACTTGTATCAAGAACCTAGATTTGATGAGAATGCCACAGAGGGTATGCCTTTGATAAGTTCGTAGTTCACTCAAGAACAAGAAGAGAAAACTGAAATATTTTCTATGCAGAAAGCTTCATTCACGTTCAGAGCCTCCAAATTGCGGCTACAAGTCCTTTTAAAACCCTCTATGAAACCCTAAGGCTGAATAAGGCCTACATCAATTAAAAGACACGGGCTAAACATCTTCAGGCCCAAAGCATCCTACACTACTGACTAAAGCTAATAAAAGAAATCCACTAAATGAGTTAAATAGGCCCAAACGCCTACAACCATAAAAATATAAAATAGGCCCACACGCCTATACTTAACGAAATAAAAAGCCTTCACAAAACCACTAGGCTATGCCCCCCGCTTTGTTGCTTGTATGACATGGATTAAAGCTAGTTCTTCTTCTTTCAAGCCCATCTTGAATGTTGGGGTCTTGCTCAATACCTCAGCCTAAGTGGATTGCACTAATCCTTGCATTGTTTCCTTGATCTTCGTAACTCTCGACTTGTGATTGGCCCATCTGGAACTTGTAAAGGATCTTTAAGGCACGGTCCACCATGGTGCCCATCATTTTGACAAAGTTTCATTTCTTGAATTACGAAGTGCATATATGTCAAGCTTCTGTCTTAAGCGGTGCTACTGGCAAAAATGGGGTTGAGAGAGGGTGGGCTTTGTCATTGACCTCAAAGACCTGCCCTCTTGTTCCAACATATGACGTATTAAGGGGGCCCCATTTCTGCCAACAGCGTCTCTTGAGACAGAAGTTAAAGGAAATTTATCTAGAGATTGGTTAGCTTTTTGAAATCCTCTGCTCCCAACCATAGGATCAATTCCCCTAGCTTCCCCAATTGACACGTAGTGAGCTTGGGTTGTAATACGACCTGAAGAGGAAAACAGCCCACAGCTTTGAATCGTTGAGGTAGTGGCACGCGCCAATGGAGGGATCTATCTTCTTCATTTGTCATGAATCTCGGTGCTCTGAGTGCTGCTAACTTTGGTTCACACAAAAAGGAATAATCAGTTGAAAAGCCACCAAATTCATTTTCAAGATCAAGGGCAAATTGGGGAATGAATTCCCTCTGCTTAACGCCATCAGCCCAGGAAAGAACTGGGGAGGATTTTGATTTCTTGATGCCAACACCACACCCCTGATTCATAGATGAACCTGAGCTCGGCTCTTGTTGCTGTTTCCCCACCCTGTGCAGCTGCATGGGAAATTTGGGTTCCTTGTTGTGTTTGGTTGACAGATGATGCAACCTTATCATGGATGCCTATCTCCTCAATAGTCACAGCAAGAACTCTCAGAGGGGCATTAACACGCTTTGGAATAGGAGTTAGCACCGCTGGACCAGCTTGATTTTGATCAGAAAGATTTGGTACCTTGGCATGTAGTGAATGGGTTGCGTTGGTAGGGGATTGGGTATCATGGAGACATGTAGGTAATGGCTGGACGGAAGCCATTAGAGACATAGAGCAAGGAAGCAATAAAGGGTTAGAAAAAAAACTAGAGAGAGAAGCTCCTGCTTCTCTCTAGAAGCCATTTGCATATGCACTGCGAGTGATATTGGGTGAAACAATATCCTTACCTTTATGTAAAACAAACAAATGATCATTTTCTGTTAAAAAATATAGAACAATTGATTACATAAATTAAAAAGAAACAAGTGTTCAAAGTTCATAGAACTTTCCTATCAGCGGCTTCAACGACAATGGTTAAGCTGGGAACCTAACCCGATAAGCAAGAAGATGAGCCATAAATTAAAGACACCAAAAGGAACAAAAACACAGTGCTGTCCAAAGTCATCATCAAATCCAAATTCTTGTTCAACTCAAATCTTTGCTTCGCAATCTGAATTGGGTGTCTCTCAAACCCTTCAGACTTTCATGTCTTTCTCTTAAACTGCAGTCTATTATATGCCCCAACTCCACAGCAGATTCTCCTGGACGACCTGCTTCAAATGAGCCACGATTTGAGTGTGCCACCTCAAATGAGCCTTCTTCTCCACCAAACTTGATGGTTAGTTGTTTATAGTCAAAAGGACAACGGTGCGGGGAAGGTTCACACATGTATGCTACGACTTCTTCAGTTCTTATTCTTCTTCTTTTTATTCTTTCTTTTCTTTTCTTCTACTTCACGTCATGATGTCAACCTGGGAGATCGAGATCCCCTGAACCCACGATCAAATTGAAACTTACCCAAGAAAGCCAAGAATCAAGTCAAGATGATCTAGACCCGTTGAAAACTTGTTTCAAGAACCTAGAGTTGATGAGAACGCCACAAAGGGTATGCCTTTGATAAGTTCGTAGTTCACTCAAGAACAAAAGAGAAAACTCAAAATTCTCTAAGCAGAAAGCTTCATCCACGTTCGTTGTTTGCAAAATGTGACTACAAGTTCTTTTAAAACCTTACATGAAACCCTAGGGCCTAATAAGGCCTACATCAATTAAAAGACATGGGCTGAACATTTTTAGGCCCAAAACGTCCTAAACTATCGAATAATAATAATAAAAGAAATCCACTAAATGAGTTAACACGCATATTAGGAATTTTGCGCAACCAAAAACGTCAGCAGTGTAAGTGTAGCAACTTCAAGCCCAATTTCGACCTTTATGCCGCCTGAATCTTAGAAAACTCAAAACATGAAAGTTGTAGAAATATTTCTTTTCTTTCCATAGCATCTTGAATCATCTCAATCGGAGCTTAGATGAGAGAAGTATGCCCAGATTACGAAGTGATATTAAAACTATCCAAAAATCACCCAATTAGCATTTTTGGTCTATACGAAACCACTAGGCTATGCCGCCACCCTCCGTAGCTTGTATCACATGGACTAAAGCTGGTTCTTCTTCTTTCAAGCCCATTGGGAATATTGAGGACTTGCTCGATAACTCGAGCATTGCTTCTTTGATCTTCTTAGCTCTCGACCTTGTGATTGGCCCATCTGGAACGTGTAAAGGATCTTTAAGACTCAGTTCGCCCTGGTGCCCATCACCTCAACTACTCTCTCTACTTCCCTCCCTTTTTTTTCTTTTTTTTTTTATTTTTCTTCTTCATTGACCTCAAGGTCGGTGGCTACTGCCACTTTTTTTTTTTCTTCTTCTTCTCCCTTCAGCTTCTCTCTCACGCTTTCTCTCTCCCTTCTCGATTCTTCTCCTCTCTTCTACAACTTTCTCTTACTTTCTACTATTTTCAACTTCTTCTTAGCTCATTTCTTTTCTTTTTATTTTATTTCTTAATACATATATATATATATATATGCTTGGCCCCATATACATACACATATATTTTTATATGCTCTAACATGTTTCAATTTCAAATATATATTTTTATTTTATTAATTTTCTTATCTTTTATTTATTTATTTATATTATTATTATTATTATTATATATTTTTTGTTTTATATCATTTTATTTATTTTTCCCATTCCGGCTTCAGGATCGAATCGTTTTGGCCATTTTCAACTTGCGAGTCTTATTGGATAATTTAATATCACTCACCCATTTTTAAATTTTATTCATGGCCCACGATTATCTCGTCAATATCTTGGATAATTTAATATTTCAATTGACTAGTAAACTTTATTCACGAAATAAATTTGGCTTACAATTTGGGATTATGTGTCATGGCCCAGTCCAACTCGGGTCGGTTACTATCTAACTCGGGTCGGAGTATTACATTCTCCCCCCTTCAAAGCCTTTTGTCCTCCAAACTCGAACGTTCACTTCCAAAAAGTTCTATCATCATAGTTCCCATTTAAATTGGTGTTTGAGTCTCATCACCAATATTAAAATATTATACTCTCAAGCAAGAAAATTTTCACACAAGGTTCATAATCTTTTCGTTCTTCTTTTTATTTTACCGCCAAATCTCCTTTTATATTCAGAAATACCATTTGGTTTTTGTGAGGATAATTTATTCACCTACCCTTTGTCTCACAACATTTCCTCATGGGAGGGGTAATTTTAGATTTATTTGTAATATTCATTCGCGATTCTCAAGCATATACCCATTTCTAAGAATTGCTCAAGTTGGACATTTACCAGTGTCCTTTCGTCTTACTGTATATTTTATTGGCACACCCACCTTTGTTCATTTGTGATGAGTGCACAAAAGTGCACTCTAAATGCCTTATTATTTGATTAAAATGCTAGAAAGTGAATAGAAATGTTGGGTTGTAATTGATATTATTTGATTTAATTTTTATTCACAGTGAGATTGGTTTGAGCATTACTTTATAAGATTTTAAATCTCAAATTTTACAATATTTGTTGGCAACAGATAATTCGTATTTGTGATTCACACTTAATATTTTTGAGCTTTATTATTCAAATTTATGTTAATGATAGGTACAGTGCACTTAATTAAACCTGACATTCCAAGCCGAAACAAGCAGTTGAAGCAATCAAAAAGGGAAAAAAAAAAAAAAAAGAGTCAACAGAAAAGCATTGAAGCAGGGGAGTCCAGGTAGGGTCCATGCATGAAACAAGGAAAATAAAGAAAGAGTAGCAAGAAGTGGGCCCGGGGCTGTTTCTTGTAGAGGGGCCTGGTGTGCTTCGTAAATGGCTGGCTATGGGCTTGTGCGCAAGGCTAAGGGTGAGAGAGGCGCTGGGTTGAAGCTGATTCAAGGCGCCAAAACAGGGACGGAAGCAAGGCGCGCTTGGGCTTGCTGCGGTGCGAAGTGGGCCCTGTGCTAAAGTGTTGCGGTGGGCTGAATGAAGGTGGCGTGGCTGCGTGTACTTCAGGTGCTGTTTTGGGCGCTAAAGTGGAGCAGGCGGTTGGCTGATGGTGTGGCGCGAAGTGTAGCCCAGGCGCTGAATCATGTGCGGCTGGTGCGGTTTAGTATTGAAGTGGGACCCATGCGTGCAAGACTAGGCGCCTAGGGCTAACTACGGTGATGCGGTTGATATATAAAAAACAGAAAAATATTACAGGGAGCTGCGGCTGCTGGACAAAAAACGGAGAAGGAAAAAGACAGGAACGTCTGCGCAGCTACTCCATGGCTAAGTGTTTCTCCGTAAAATTTACATTATCCGTCCTGTACATGGGTAACTAAATTTCCAAGTGGGGTTAGGGATGAACTTGCACCATAGATGGTTGTTTTAATTTATTTTTGACTCCTGTACGTGGTTTTCACTTGTTAAATTCTTTGATGATCATTCATAATTAATTGTTAGATTTTATTGTCCGAATAATTAAAGGGTTTAGTCCGTTTATAGATTCAGTCATGCTTTTTCTATCGAATGGATTAATGTTTTGATTATTTTTGGAACAATTAGTTATTTATATTGGTTCAATTCTTTGCTGCAATATTGCTTGTTGGGTATATTGTCGTTGTTGGGTTTTCTCAATGTGAATAATAATTTGAGTGATTTAAAAGTGTTGAATGATTGTTCAAAGGGTTACTTTCAGTTTAATTTTGGTTCATAATTTTATATCTTCCGATTGAGATTTTTGGAATTTAAATTCTCAATTGAGTTATCAGTGAATTAAAAATAATTAAAATACCATATATGTGCAAGGGATTCCCGACACTCCACTGTTCGTTAAATTTGAATACATTGTCCGTCAATTAGTCTATTTAATTTTTATTTGCAATTCAAATCACTTTTCTATATTTTTATTTTCTCGTGAAGCGTTTAATAATTTTCTTTAGTTTCAGAAATTCTGTTTATTATTTTTTTAATCTTGTCTCCCTGTGGAATCGACACCCCAAAGCTACACTACAACTTCCGCATTATTCTTTGCGCGTAATTAAATTTTGGCGTCGTTGCCGGGGAGACGGTAGAAGAATCAGTAGATAGTTTTTCTTTTCAGCAGTTTGTAAAGGCGGTAACTTCGTTCCCTTCTTTTTACTTGCTGCATTATTATTATTATTTTATTTCTAGTTATTTATTTATTCATTTTATTTCATTTCATTTCATTTTTTTATTATTATTTACTTTTTTATTATTGTCATCTTGCATGCATAATAGGTATAGGGACACATTAGGCCGATTTGCTTATAGGCCTGTGTTAGAGTCAGATTTAGAGTCTAATTTTTCTTGTTTTTCTAATTCTTTGTTTGATAATTCTTCCAATTCTGAAAATATGAGCGCGTACGTGGATCAACCCACTAGGACTCTTCAGGATTACCTCCACCCTACACGCACAGCCACACCATCAAGCATCATGTTTCCACCCAATACTCGTCCAATTGATGTTAAAACGGGGGTGATACAATTACTCCCTACATTTCATGGTTTGGAAAATGAGAATCCATATGTGCATATTAGGGAGTTTGAAGAGGTAGTTGCGACTTTTCATAGTCAGAATGCAACACAAGACATTGTGAGACTTAAGTTCTTTCCTTTCTCTTTGAATGATCGAGCTAAGAGTTGGCTATACTCACTGAGACCACGGTCAACTGGATCGTGGAATGAGATGACCCAGATTTTCTTCACTAAATACTTTCCCCAACACAAGACCAATGCTTTAAAAAGACAGATTTCTACCTTTGCACAAAAGGATAGTGAGACTTTGTATCAGTCTTGGGAGAGATTTAAGAAGTTATTGAGTATATGCTCGCACAATGGGTATGAGAGTTGGCATGTAGTGAGTTATTTCTATGAGGGACTTACACCTAGAGAGTGCCAATTTGTAGAGATGATGTGTAGTGGTGAGTTCTTACAGAAAGATCCTGATGAGGCCATAGAGTACCTTAATGAGCTTGCTGAAAAAGCTCACACATGGACAAGACCTAGTGCTACTGAGAGCACAAATAGTTCACGACCTATAAGGAACCAACATAGTGGGGGAATTTACCATCTTAGGGTGGAGGATAACTTGAAAGCTAAGGTTGAGACACTCACTAGGGAGTTAGAGATGCTAAAGGCTAGAGACTTAAGCCAACACACTTAGCTAATCATGCAAGATTCTTTTAAACCATGTTCTGTGTGTGGCGGGATAGATCACCTTGCCCAAGAGTGTCCCACATCAGTTGAGATGAGTGGGATGTATAAGGACTAATGTAATACCTTAGGTATGAACAAGAAGCCTTTCATACCCTACTCTGAGACTTACAATCCAGGGTGGCGCAATCACCCCAATTTTAGCTGGAAATCTGAAAACCAGCCACCTGCACCACCACCTTGCACAGCCCCCTAGATCATACCGTGCACCATATCATGCACCAGATCATGTATCTTCATCTTCTAGGAATTCTTTAGAAGACACTTTGCATGCATTTATTGAAGCACGGGGCAAGGCTAACCAAAAGTTTGAATCTTTGATTACGTAGGTTATGGAAGAGAGCAAGGAGATAAAGAGCCAAGTGTCCAAATTGATGAGCTCTTTGAGTGTGAATGAGCGAGGTAGATTCCTTTCTTAAGCTCAGTCCGCACCCCAAGGTCAACACATGGCACAGAAAAATTTGAAGGATGTGAACGCCATTGTGACTCGAAGTGGGAAGTCCTTACACATCCCAACAATAGACAAATCGGAGGATGTGGAAACAGATCAAGACAATAGCAATGTTGAGCTGCCCAAGGAACCTGAGGTGACAAAGAGCTATGTTAAGGTACCATTCCCTCAGGCTTTAAAATCAACCAAGCACACATTGGATCCTAACAATGAAATTTTAGAGAATCTCAGGCAGGAAAAAATCAATCTTCCTCTTTTGCATGTGATTAAATAAATCCCTACTTATGCAAAAGTTCTTAAAGATTTATGTACAGTTAAGAGGAAGCACCATGTGAAGAAGACAACATTCCTGACAGAGCAAGTTAGTGCTCTAATTGAGCAGAGGATTCCCCCCAAGTACAAGGATCCTGGCTGTCCAACCATTGCCTGTAGCATTGGAAATCATGAGTTTGGGCAAGCATTGCTTTTTTTTTTTTTTTTGATAAGTAAAAAGATATATAAAGAAAAAAAAGAAGAAGATACAAGATCAAGAGGGCATACCCTCGAACAAGCTAAAGGGAAGGAGAACTACTACAGGCAGAAGAACTCCCAACCCCAAGCAGGAAAAAAAAACCAATACAAAACAAAAATACAAAACAAGAGGGTATACCCTCAAACAAGCAAAGGAAATACAAGAAAACCTAGAGCGCAAGGCCCATGCTGAGAACTATTACATATTAAAAATACTACAAGGTAAAGACCAAGTACACTGGAGATGTCTATTGGAGAGAGACTCTTGAATCCCTTTAGAAGAGATGAGCCTGCCACGGATCATGTCCTGAGTTTGAGCAATGATGGACTTAGAGTTTTTCTCGATCTTGGTGAACAATCTGCTATTCCTTTCACGCCAAATGTTGTAAATTGTACAAGCAAGAGTGAGCCGGCCTAAAATGGAGGAAAAGGACTTTCCTTTGAAAGAATTGGTAGCCCAAAGAACAGTCTGATGCCAGTCCCCATTTGGACTTTGAAATCCACTTTTAGAGAGCAAATGGGACCATATGTTGGAAGTGAAGGAACAAGAAAAGAAGAGGTGGTTGTGGCTCTCATTCTCTCTTAAACAGAAAAGGCACTTGGGGTCATGGCCAAGATTTGAAAAGAAAAGACGGCCCTTGGTCCTTAAGCTGTGGCGGATGGCCATCCAAAGGATGAACCCTGCACGGGGGATAGCTTTAGGATACTAGACAAGCTTCCACCAATTAACCTGGGGATGACGGCTACGCAGGGAATCCCAGGCAGAGCTAATGGAGAAGACCCCATTTGGGGAGGGTAACCAAAAAGCTTTATCATCAAGGAGGGGGGATGGGAGAAGATTAGGAGGCATACCATTCTTAAGGTCCAGCAGGTGGGGAGAATTAGCAATGGGCCAGTTCCAATGATTTCCAAGAATAATGTTACTCACTGTAGCTTTTCTACCAAGACCCGAATCATATATAACTCTTTCTCCCATATTATCATAGATGGGGCCAGTAGGGAGCCAGTAGTCAAACCAAAGAGAGGCAAAACACCCATTACCAATTACAATTTTGATGTAAGGCTTGAATAAAGGGCGGAATTTGAGCATTTTCCTCCATGCCCACGAACAAGATTGGGGACATTTGATTTCCCAGAAGCTTTTGCCTTTAAGAAGGTTGCTGCGAATCCACTGAACCCAAAGGGATTTAGAGGGATTTTGAAAAAGAGCCCGTATGAGTTTCCCCAAAGCAGCTAGGTTCCACTCAACAAGCCTCTTAATACCAAGACCCCCTTCGATTTTAGGGCAAGAAACATCCTCCCAAGCAACTTTGGAACCAGAAAATATGAGATGGTTGCCACTCCAGAGAAAAGATCTCATGGCTTGCTCTATCCGGTTTACCACCTTTTTAGGGAGGATGAAGTGAGAAGACCAGAAAACTTGAATGCTAAATAGGACAGACCTGATCAGCTGAACACAACCTGCATAGGAAAGAGATTTTGTGGCCCAATGAGTGATCCTACCAATGATGCGATCTACTAAAGATTTGCAATCCTGGGCTTTCAGCTTGGTAGAAATCAAAGGCACTCCAAGGTAACGGATAGGAAGGGAGCCTTCAGGAAAACCGACTTGAGCAACTATGAGCTGCTTGAGGTTGGGATCCACACCTGAAAGGAAAATGTTGCTTTTGGAAGCATTGTGAAGGAGGCCAGAGAAGGAGGCAAAGATGTCAAGCCCTTGCTTAAGGAGAGAGGCAGAGGCAAGATCCCCATGACAAAAGAGCATGATGTCGTCAGCAAAACAGAGATGGGTCAGCTTGTACTTATGGCATCTCCAGTGGTATTTAAATTGAGATCCAGCCGACATTTGATGGACAATCAAAGAGAGAACATCCATAGCAATCACAAAGAGATAGGGGGAAAGAGGGTCTCCTTGCCTTAAACCTTTAGCCACAGGAAAATAACCTTCCAACTCGCCATTAATGACACCTGAGAAACGAGGAGTAGAGATGCAACAGAAAATCCAGTCAATGAAAAGCCGAGGAAATCCCATTATGCTCAAAGTGTCCGTAATGAATTCCCACCGAACTGAATCGAAAGCTTTCTTAAGGTCAACTTTCAGTGTGCAACGGGGAGAACCACTGTCTTTGTGGTAATTATGCATAAGCTCTTAGGCCAGAAGAATGTTGTCACTGATATTCCTGCCTTGAATAAAAGCAGATTGAGAAGGATCAATGAGGCTAGGAAGAACTTTCTTGAGACGGTTGGCCAGAATTTTGGAAATGGTTTTGTAAAGGGTGTTACAGCAAGAAATAGGCCGAAAATCATGGACAAAAGAGGGGTTAGGGACTTTGGGGACAAGGGCGATAGCTGTGGCATTCATCTCTTTAAGGATGGATTTAGAGGAAAAAAATTCAGATATAGCTGCAATGACCTCAGGTTTAACAATATTCCAAGCTTTTTTGAAGAAATGACTATTAAATCCATCAGGCCTAGGGGCTTTGTTAGGATGAAGGCTAAAGAGGGCTTCCTGGATTTCTTCTTCAGTGACCGGGCATTGAAGAGAGGTAAACAAATCAGAATTAATACGTTTAGGGATAAAAGTCTCAAGAGCTTGTTTACCTGGGTATTGGATAGGGCTTGCAGTTCCAAGGAGATCATGATAATAATTGACAATAGTGTTCTTGACCTCCTTTATGTCATCAATTCTACTGCCATTCGCATCAAGGAGGCTGACAATCTTGTTACGATTCCTTCGGTTATTCACTGATTTAAAGAAAAAAGAGGTGTTTTGATCACCTTCAGAAAGCCATTGAATACGGGATTTTTGCTTGGCGAAACTTTCCTCACTGCTTAGAAGGGAGTAGAAAAGGTGATGAGCTTCTTTTTCCTGTTGCATGATACTCACATCCCTGGGATCCCGCTCAAGAAGGTTTTGGATATCATAGAGCTTGTTACGAGCTTCTTGGACATGGGAGGATATATTATTGAATCTTTGCTGATTGAGGTCCTTAAGAGCATATTTAACCTTCTTAAGCTTTTGACAACAGATAAACATGGCTGTACCTTGAAAGTTTGTTTGCCAGGCTTGCTCAACAGTAGGAAGAAAGTTATCATAGTCAGCCCAAAAGTTGAAGAATTTGAAAGGGAGCCTGCGTTTTTGAAGAGAGATGCCGGATCTGACAAGAATAGGGGAATGATCTGATAGGCCAGGGGGAAGAAATTCAGCCTCCGCATTTGGGAAAGCTGAGAACCAGTCATGGTTGACTAAAGCTCTGTCAATCTTCCTTTGTATAGTATGGGGAGAAGCTTGACCATTAGACCAGGTGAAGAAGCGCCCAGAAAATCTAAGATCCTCAAGCTCTGCATTCAAGAAACATGTGTTACAATCATTCATACCAGTTGACCAGTCACTCCTACCACCTCTGTATGGGGGTAACGTATAGCATTGAAGTCACCAAAAATAAGCCAGGGGAGACCCTTAGATATAGAGGCTTGGAGATTAATATCGTGCCATAAATCATTTCGCTGAAGAGGGGAATTGGAACCATAAATAACCGAAATGATCATGGGGGTTTGTGAGTCTCGAATTGTAATATTACAGTGGATAGCTTGATTGGAAGCACATGAAGAATTAACTTGGAGCACAGAGTTATTCCGGCCAATCCATATTCTTCCCGAGGCCGAATGAGGGTAGTTATGCAAGAAGGACCACCCGGGTATGAGAGAGTTAGCCGTAATATCTTTAGAAGCTTCCTTGATTTTAGTCTCAACAATGCCTACAAAACAGATAGAGTAATCACGAACAAACAACCGAATTTCGCGCTGTTTTGAGGGGCTCTTCATGCCCCTAATATTCCAACAAGCAAAATTCATTGGGGGGAGACAAAGGGGCCGGAACCTGCTGGTCCTTTTTCCTTTAGATTTTTCCCTTTACGCCTTAACTTTTTGAGCTGGTTTTTGGTGTAATTGCTGCCAATATCTGCTTCATCAACTCTTGCTATTTTGTCTGCTAAAGAATTAGATTCAGGAGATATAGTAGAGGCGGAACTGCTTATCTCAGGAAGGGAGCTATCAATTAGAACAGAACTGGATTTTGGTTCCTATGGGGATAGAAAGGAGGCTTGGTCTGCAGTAAGAGGGGAGAGATGAGTATTCAAAACTGCAGAATTTTCCATGTCCTCCATTGAGATTGAAGTGATGTGGGGAAGGACAGGTTGCTCCGGGATAAGGCCCTCTATAGGTTCACCCTCATGGTGGGATCTTGCATGCGGCATATCAGATTGCAGATGTTCAGAACAAGTAGAAGGCTCACCTTGATTATTCCCTCTTGATCTTGTATTTTCTTTTCTTCTATATATATCTTTTACCCACCCGAAAAAAAAAAATTAAAAAGAACCAAGGGTTCAAAGTTCATAGAACTTGCCTATCAGCGACTTTAGCGACAATGGGTTGTCACGACCCAAAACCCACCCTCTACGGATCTCATATCGTGACCGCCACCCTTCGGCCCGGGGGCCGACGGGCAAGGCTTCACGTGAGCAACGGCGCCGGGCGGCTGTGCGATAGGGCCAAAACTGGCAAAGTGCGGAAGTGTGAAAAAACTTTTTCTTTTCTTATGCCCGTTCAGTACCGTCGCTTCTTCTTCTTCAGGAGCGGTAAACAAATAACATACATTCAGAGCATACTAAAAATTTAAAGTTATAAATTTTACATATCCGTTGCCTCTCGGGCTTAAGTACATATTTGACCAAAATTTACTACATCGAATTTTGACCAACTACGGGTCCTCGTACTTCCAAAATTCCTAATCAAAATGGAGCTGCCAATCTCCTATCCTCAAATTGGGCAAGGCTCCCATCCATCATCATCACCTGAAAAATGTTAGGGAATGGGGTGAGATTCGAAAAGCCCAATGAGTAATTCCAGTACTTTGTCATGGGTTTCAACTGGTAGTGGGTTAGTTCAAGAGAGACTTCAGATAAACATACAGTACCAGTTGTACATATACTTCAGATACAAAAATAGAATTCTTCAAAAAGGATAGCGTGAAGCATACAAAGCATTCAAGCTAGGCACATACTTCAATAATCGCAGGATACAAGAATCTTCAAATCACGTTGCATGATGCATTTTTAAAGCATTTAATAAAGCATTTAATATGCAACAGAATTTATAAACATGTGCAGAGTGGCCATTTGAAGACCAAGGAAGTAATTGGAAATCCTTTCCATGAAAATAGGAGGATGCAAAATTTCTTCTTCTTCAAAACATGGGGTTATATAAAAACCCAATTCAGATAAATGGAGGGTTAAAAACCTGCTACCATTTCTGAAAACTTTTGTCATCTTTTCTCTTTAATTAGGTGGAATCTGTTTCGAACCAGGCTCCTGTTTTACTGCAATGCTACAATGGAGATATCTCATGCCTGGGGGATCAGATCCTTCTACCGGGCATTCTTCATGTCAATTGAGTTCCGAAGGAATCCCAATATCATTACTTCGTGCTTATGCACAATTATCTTGCAAAAATATGACTTCTTCGTGAAATATTTTTTATAAGAATTTAAAAACAAGACTTCTTCATTGGATGCTTTTTAAAGAGCATAGAAATATGACTTCTTCAAATAAATACTTTTCATGAACGTTGAAAACATGATTTCTTCAAATATAAGCTTTTCATGAGTATACAAATATGGCTTCTTCAAGAAATGCTTTTAATGAACATTTAAAAACATGGCTTCAATTAAAAGAATGAATTTTCATGTGTATTCAAAACACAGGACCATTTAACAGGGCTTATAAATATTTGGAGGACAACACTTGAAATGAATTTTCATGTGTATTCAAAACACGGACAATTTAACAGGGCTTATAAATATTTGGAGGACAACACTTGAAACATTCAACATGAGAGCTTCAGAAATTTAAATCACGAGGCACAGGAATTTATTAAAGCATAGACAAAATAAAAACATTTAATTCAAGAAGCATTTAATAAAACTGACAATTACATGGACATGTAGAAAATAAACGTATCATTTGTCAGAATATCAAGAAGTAAATTTGCATGCCATGTTAGAATTTATAAATAATTTCGATGGAACGTTGGAATATAAAGCATATAAATATGAAAATTTAGAATTTAAAATACGACAGATATTTTCATAAAAACACATCAGAATACTTGAACTTCAAATCACTTCAGAATCCATGGAGATTAAAACCTCCACTTCAAAGTACAGGATTACTCACCTTGTTCTCCTGGGTCAGTTTTACTAGTGGCTTCCCATTTTTCCTTGTAATTCCTAAAAATCAAATTCATCAAGACTTCAATTAATTACTCATTTACTTCAAATCATCTCTAATTGATGCTCTTCATTTAATCTTAGACCTGACGAATCCTAATTTCCTAGGATTGGTCTTACCGGTCTACTCGTGGTAACTTAATAAGTTTTATCTTTCACGTGACTTATTTTTTTCAGTACCAAATTTGGTATTTCGGACCTCACCGTTGGATTTGGAACGTCGAAGAAAGTCAATTTAGACTTCCTCGGCTTTTAATTTGATTTTGGACAGGTTAGGGGCAATTTGGTAATTACACTTTAATGTGTTCTAATTTTTTGGGGTCCCGTCTCATAAAACGGACCTCGTCATTAAGTCCGGAACATCCAAAATAGTTAAAATGCACTATTCATTTACTTTATTTGGACTCCGTTTGACTGGTTTTAGAACTTCGGGCAATTTCGTAATTTTTGTATTTAAATATGATTCATTTAATATTAATTTAATTTTAGGTTGGGCCATAGTAGAATTTCCCAGAATTGTTGGGGTCAGTTAGCTTTTAAGTGAACCGGCATAGGTTCTAACTGAACCAACCGGTCTAATCCGGTTTAACACGTAATGCTGACGTCTTGATGATGTCAGCCCTCAAATTTAATTTAAATATAACTTTAGTTAAACGACGTAGTTTGACCTGAACCTTATTAATACGTCGGGTCAGGACCCGACCCAAGGCCCGACCCACGATCCAACACTGTTCATCGTCTTCCCCCAATTCACCCTCACTGTTGCCCTAATTTCTGGGTTTTTTTTTTTTTTTTTTCCAGTTTTGTGCATTTTGAATCATCGATTTTCTCTGTTATTGGGTGGTATGTGTTGCTGGCAGTTTGGCCAATCTTTTGGCATCCATTTAGAACCTTAAAACTAACCTAGATGCTCGGTCTAAGCCATGATAGCCGAACTTGCAACTCGGCAATCAACCTTCATCTCACAACCATTTTTAATGGGGTTGGGCTCTACGTAATCCTTAAGGCATGGGGGTTCGATTTCCATTCTTAAAAATCGATTTAAAGGTCTAAAATAAGAACTGGGTTAAACGGCCGAAACCTGTAACTCGATTTTTAGGGTTCATGCTTTGGGTTGTTAGGTCGTGGTCTAGCATTTTTAAGACTTTGGGACGGTCTAATTTTGGTTCCAATACACACTTTTTGATTTGGTTTATTTCGATTCAGACCTGTACCAAAATTTTATTCAATCTAAATTTCTAAATTTCACAGTCGATTTTTGCATGATTTAAGATCATTTTTCTTGCAAATTAAAGCTTATACGATGTAGGTTAAAATTATGTATTTGCATGCATTCAATTCAGAACATGATTAAAGATAAATGAACCAAACTTGACCCGTTTACTGTTTCTTAGAATTTTCATTTTCTTCAGTTTCTTCCTCCTTCAGACTTTCTCTCTCTTGCTTCGAATTCTAGTTCTCTTCTAATTCCAATGTTCAGAGACTCTTAAGTATATATATTTTGATGGTCTAAGCAACACGTATGTTGCATGCAGCATTTTGGAGGCATGGCTGTGCCACTTGTTGGCAACCATTGTTGCATGGTGTACACCTAGGTTGTGTTCACATGGCTGCCGACCAACATCCCTCAATATGGAGAACAGCTATATTGGCTGTATCTCCCACCGATTTTTTTTTCTCCCTTTCCTTATATTCTATTACGTCTTCATTTCTTTTATTACTTTATATATATATATATAGATATACATATATGTACATTTGGCAGCCGTACACGTGTGTATATATATATATATAAGTGTATCTCATAATTTATAATTATATTGGTTTTCATACTTGTATTATTTTATATTTTATTTTTATTTATTTTGTATAATGATGTTATTATTACTTTTTGCTTAATTTATTACGAATGTTCATACTTATATTTTTTGCCCGTACCTTAAGTTAGCGATGACAACATAAAATTTTATGAGACCACCAAAACAGGTTGATGATTGCAATGAAAGTGATGCTCAGTCGTCCTGGGTTTCCAGGACTTTTACTAAAAGTTCGCGTATCGAAGTTTGAAACCATCTCCATTATGACACTTCGTTGGGTCGGGGTGTTACATGGGTAATCTAGGAACCTAACCCGATAAGTAAGAATATGAGCCATAAATTAAAGACACCAAAAGGAACAAAAACACAGTGCTGTTCAACTCAGATCTCTGCTTCGCAATCTGAATTGGGTTTCTCTCAAACCCTTCAGATTTTCATGTCTTTCTCTTATACTACGGTCTATTATATGCCCCAACTCCACAAGAAATTCTCCTAGACAACTTGCTTCAAATGAGGGATCAGTCATTGGAGAAAATTCAATATAGATTGCAAGTGTCCATTCATTTGGCCTGTCTCAATAAGGTTGAGCAAATTGGGAAGTCACAACACCCATGACTTGAATCAGCCCAAGCTGCACCTCAGATGAGCCATCTTCTCCACCAAACTTAATGGTTAGCCATCTATAGTCAAAAGGACAACGACCATCAACTCTAAGGTCTAAAAGTAATGCAGTCTCAATAAATTTCTTCTCATTCACAATCATCTGCTAGGTATTAGCCGATCTCTGCTCCATTTTTTTAAGAACTTAGAAGGATGATGTCTTGCACGCTAATGGTGGCCTATACGTACGCACCAGTGCGACGAAAGAGAGTGAGTAAGAAAAGAGGAGAGGAACTAGCCTCCGCCGACCAAATCTGCACACATGTATGCTACGACTTCTTCAGTTCTTATTCTTCTTCTTTCTTTTCTTTTCTTCTGTTGCACCTCAACTACTCTCTCTCTACTTCCCTCCCTTTTGATAACTCTGCTCTTTTTCAAGGGAATGTCGAATCTAACAATAATTAGGGAATGATCAGAAAGGCCATGGGGAACAAATTCAGCCTCCACAGTAGGAAAGGCAGTGAGCCAATCGTGGTTGACCAGAGCTCTAGAGGGGCGCAGCCTGACCATTGGACCAAGTGAAGAAAATGCCTAGAGTATCTCAAGTCCTCATGCTCAGAGTTCATAAAGTATTTGTTGCAGTCACCCATAACATTGGGCCAGTCATGGCTACCACCGCTTCTTTCATAAGGGAAACGGATGGCATTGAAATCTCCAAATATAAGCCAAGGGATACCCTTGGAAATGGAGGCTTGGAGGTTGATGTCATGCCATAAATTATTCCGTTGAAAAGGGGAGTTGGAGCCATAAATAACAGTAATGATCAGAGGAGCATTGGTGTCCCGACTAGTAGCATTGAAATGAATGGCTTGAGCATTGGCACAAGAAGAATTAATCTGCAAAATAGAGTTATTCCAACTAATCCAAATCCCAGAGGGCGCATGAGAATAGTTATGCAAAAAACCAACCGGGAATGAAAGAGTTAGCTATAAATCTTTTGAAGCACTCTTAACTTTGGTCTCAACAATGCCAAAAAAGCAAATAGAATAATCATGAACAAAAGATAGTATTTCACGCTGCTTAGAAGGACCGTTCATTCCCCTGATATTCCAGCAAGCAAAATTCATTGAGAAAAGGAGAGGGTGTTGGAACCTGATGTCCCCTGGTTCCTTAGAAGTTTTCTCTGCCATCTATGCTTCTTGAGTTGATTTCTTCTGTGCTTACTCCTAGTGTCAGCTTCATCAACTTTGGCTATTTTATCCACTAGAGAATTAGATTCAGGAGAAGCAGTTGAAGCAGTGTAGCTGTCTGTACATGGGGAGCTTTCATCTAGAGTAGGTCCACTGGAGTTAAGAGTTTTTTGGGGACAGAAGAGAGTCATTGCTAGCATCATGAGAGGAGAAAAGGCACAGATCCTGAGCATTTTCTGTAGCTATCATGTGATCAGTAGGAGGATGGAGAGAATCAGGTTGCTTTACATCAGGGCTAGGGCCACCACTGGTGGAGCCTGTTGCAATTAGGTGAATTTGCTGAATTTCAGAATGAACAATCAACTGCTCTACATCTTTGAAAGTGTTTCCAATGTGCATGGCAGTTGCTGGGGTGATATCACAGCTTATAGTGTCTACAATATGATTGGTCTTACTCTTGCTTGAAACCACTCTCCATTCACTTTTGTTCTTTTTAATGGCTACACTAGTAGCGAGTTGATGGACTTTCCGTTCATCATTTTCATGGAGGGGCAGTTCACAAGTCTATGCCCGAAGGTGTGACAATGGGTGCACATGGAGGGGAGCCATTGGTATTCAACAAGAATTTCCACTTTGGTGTGATCAGATAATTTTAGATCAAAATAGTCAGGAAGATCTTTAGTGGCATCCACCTCTACGCAGATTCTAGTGTAACTTATTCTGGATTGAGCTTCAGTATGTGAATCTGCATAAAGAGGTTTCCTAATGGCACTAGCTACATAGCTGAGCCCTTGGGTTGTCCAAAGTTCATAAGGGACATTTGAAGAACTTTATCCAGACTGGGATTTTTGCCACATCTTTCTTAAGAAAAGCCATACCAGGATGCCACCGTTGGAGGATTATATGCCACCCGGAGAAATGCCAGAGACCTCCTTCAAAGATATTGTTGATAGCATGCATAGAGTCAAATTTAAAGAAAAAGAATCCATTGCCATTTGTAAGGACTTCATATAACCCCTCTTTGCTCCATAGATTCCCAACAGCCTTTTTAACCCATAGAATGACATTTTCTTCTCAAGAAAATAGCCAACTAAGGTATTTTCCCAGTTTGAGATTCCTGCGAGGAGGACTTCATGGGGCGGTTGTACCTGATTCTATCACCCACAAGATGGGGCTGCTTGTCTTCCAAAGTGAAAGTTTTAGATAAGGGTTGCTTCTGAAAGAGAGATGCCCACGCAGGAGGAGGCGTAGGACCAGTGGTTTGGTGGCCTGAGAGGGCATTTGACTTGCCATTTTACTATAGCAGGGTCTTAGACTGATCTGCTTCTAGGGAAATCAGAGATGACGCTTCCACGTGAGAGTCGACTACAAGGGACGCCTTCTATGGGTCCACCGTATTTGGCTTGAGGATAGCTTGTTGGACCGCAGTATTTGTTTGATTTTTTGGAGTAGCAGGCGGGGCATGAAGACCTATGTGGGTAGACTCCCAAGCGCCTATAGCAAGTTGACTGACCGAAGTAAGTGGGATTTGTTTTTTAAAAAAGCTATGCGTGTAAGCGCCGATAGATGGTGTAAAGGAGGGATGGGTAGATTATGCGTGTTGGTTTTATCCAAACGCCCTAACCCTTTAGCTCCTGTAGGTGGCACAATAGCTATGGGTAGATTAGCTATAGCTTGAACAGCTTTTGGATCTCCACCTTTCTCAGCCGTTGGATCTAATCTCCAAGCTTCAGCATGTGACACATCGTGGGCTTGGGGATGAGGGAAATCTAGAGGAGAATTTAGCCCACCTCCACTTGCCTTCGAGGAAGCTGCACGCGCCCATGAGTGGCACTGCCCTCTACCCCTTCCACAAACCCCAACTCTTTGCATACTAATGGAGTGACCTAAAGCAAGTTCAGACATGAAAGAGCAATCTTGAGAAAAACCTCCAAATTCCTTTTCTAAATCAATAGCAACTTGGGGACTAAATTCCCCATGTTCAACCCCATCAGCCTAGGTGAGAACTGGGGAAGACTTAGTGCGCTCATCCGTGGCATCTTGAGCTGTGGAGGAACCAGCCCTTGGCTATTTAGAAAAGTCTAAGACTATTTCTCGTTGCCATTGCCTTCCCTTCTCTGTACTAGTGGTAGCTTGAACTCCTTGCTGATAATGACCTTCATTCTCTACGACTATAGGAACAGAAGAACTTGGAGTCGTTGCTTGTAATGAATAAGTAGCATCATGGTTATCTTGGGGATCATTATTCATTAAAATTAATGGTTGAATAGGAGCCATTAAGTCCGTAGAAACGTGAGGATAGCAAAGGAAGAAGCGAACTAGGGAAAAACTAGAGAGAGAAGCTCTCCCTTCTCTCTAGAATCCATAGCCTGATTCCCGTTCACAGTTCACGTATTCTGACTCCAGTTTTGAGTCTATTGGTCCTTGAAACATTTTTGTAGACTTATTTATCTCATTATTACCCTCCTGGTAACTTCGTCGTGTCCTAAGGACGTATTCTTCATTTTTCAATTTGTTACCGAGTTTTATATAACTTTTCGAGTCTTTTGGATCTCATTTGGTATTTGTTTTTGATTATCGGGACACATCGATCATTTCTCATTTTACAATTTGACTTTTCCAGAGTCTTATTTCCACCCTTAATTTTCATAATTATGCTTATGACAGTCAATTATATCTGATTGGACTTCTTTTAGATTTTTTTCGGCCTTTACATTATATTTTCAGTGCTTATGGGTATTTTGGTCATTTCATATTTTATGCAATTCTGACCCCAAATCATTATTCAGTCATATATATGAGTTCACAAATATTTGGGCTTCCATTGGCATCAATTTCGTCCAATTTGGACTTTATTTAGGCTTCGTATTGTATAGGGGTATATCAATCAAACATGGATGATGCAATTACTCTGTTCAAGGATTGGCAGACCCTTGGTCTTTTGGGGCCCGGCATACCCCCCATTAACATAAATGCATATAAAATGCCCATTAAACTCACTGCGTAAAAACACCATTATTGCCATGTGTCTGTTTGACCTGTAGGTCCCATAAATCGACTCGTACGTCCCAGTCAATCAGATAGCATCTGATGGGTAATGTGACTGAGCACAAAACCTGACGTACAACATAAATCAGGATTCTATTGTATTCCATATGAAGTGTACAAAGCATGGTACATCATAACATAAGCACACAGTGATAGACGTTAATACAATGAATCAAGTCATGAGATATCAATCAATAGGCATCCACCAGATAGAACAATATCCATGGTGGGAACACTAACAATGGATATATATATATATAAATATATACATATATACATAAGTACGAGTTTTTGGCAGTATTAGAAAGATCGTGGCTTGGAAAACCACGTATCAAAGATAGAAATTTACTTACCTTTTCAATGCGTCTTAGTATTCCGTGACCTTCCCTTTTCCCTTTGAGTCTCCTATATATTAGTAAACACATTTCAACTTTAATGTCATTTGTCAAATTTATGCCTCGCTACTCTAAATATCTCTTTTATTACTTTATACTTTTACTACTTCTAATTTGATCTAATTTACCCAAGGGTAAAATGGTCTTTTATGTGTCTCTATTTTTCGAGTTGTATTTTCACAATTTGGACTTCACCGTTGAGTCCAAAAGGTTTGAAATAATAAAAATTTACTATTTACTTATCTCAATCAGAGTCCGTTTGACTCACCTTCGACTTAGGGGCATTTTGGTCATTTTGGCATTTCTACGGTTATTTTATTTTTTTGGCCTTCGTCTCCTAAAATGGACCTCACCATTGAATCTAGAAGGTCCAAAATAGTAAGTTTTCATTATTCATTCGACTAATTTACGCGTCAGAATTTAATTTGAAATTAATTAATTTAAACTAAATTATTAAATTAATTAAGTGTAGCTAATACATAGAGTATTTGAGCCCAAACAGACTACATGTGCCTTGGTGGCATAGTGGTCCATTCTTCTCACCCTTCCCCCTTGGTCACAGGTTCAAGTCACTGCCCCAGCACAAACTTTTTTTTTTTCATTCCCTTTACAATTGTAAACCAACAATGGATGGCTTCTCCTTCACAACCAAAGACCCCCCGATCTCCAATTTAAAACATAACCCATAAAGAAATAGTGTTGGGCAGCCCTCTGAATGGGTGGGTCGGGTCTGACCTGACCCGGTATGGCCCAAATCAAGAAACAAAAGCCAGCAGCGTATCAGCAGTCTCCAGCATAGTGCCGGTCATCCCTTCCGTCAATGGCGATTCGCCGGCGATGGATTTTCTTGTGTCCTTCAGTGGGGTTTGAACCTACAGGTCATGGGCAACTCAAATCTACTCTCGGCTTTTTGATCGAAGTGTCGAATCTCCCCCAAAATAAGGAAAACCAGAGCTCCACTAGAGCTGTGCGATTTTTCGGCCAGCTTTGGCCAGCCCCTTTTCCTTCTCATTTTCCCCTATTTTCTACGCCATTTTGATCCCATTTTTATCCTATAAATTTCCTGCACCTAAAAGGATAAATTCCTCATGATTTAAACAAAGTATCATGCTCAAAATCACTCAAACCAATTCAATCCACCAAAACCTATAAATGCTGATTTCTCCCTCATTCCTAACCTGTTTTCCTTCATTTTTTTTATGATCCTCTTTCCATGCTCCTAGAGACCCTAAATTCAAATCTATATTTCATGCTTAACATAAAAAAAAATAATAAAAAAAACAGAATTGATGTGATATCCCGACCCGGGATATGACACGTTTACCGAGGTCAATCGACTGAATAGTGTAATGTGAGCTGTTTGAGCTCTTTATCATAGTATTTCATGGAACCAAACGATTGAGTAATGTGAAGGGTTTGCTTAGTATACCTAGTGCCGGGCAACACCCGAGCACCTTAAGACCTAACATCGCAATGCGTGCATGCACGCATTCCCATGCACTAACATATTTCTCAGATACGTATTACGTGTAAAATCAGTGTATGCATGCGCTATTATAAATGAATTTATATGCAAGACTATGGATATATTTAATGTATAAAAATATGTATTTTATTTGTGTATAAAAACACATATAGTATAAATATATGTAGGAATATTGTGTAGTATATATTTATGTATATTACATAAAAAGAAAATGAAAAGGAAAGAGAGGGAAAAAGGGAAAAGGGGCTGCATGTGGGCTGTTGACTAGTGAGTATGTCACTCTGTGTGTGTGTGTGTGTGTGTGTGCTGTGCGGCTGAGAGGAAAGCACCAAGGCCACCGACCTTGGTGGAAGTGGTCTTATACATATATATATATATATATATATATGTATAGCATTCATGGTACGTGGATGGTTAGGGTGTAATGGACGGTTCACTGCAGTTAAGGCTGACTGCAAAGAAGAGAGAGAGAGAGAGAGAGAGAGAGAGGCGGTGGAATGTCTCTCTCTCTCTCTATATATATATATATATACGGGTTTGTGAGTTGAGAGGTTAGAAAAGAAAGGGAAGGGTCAGGAACTGAAGGAGAGAAGAAGAGATAGAATTGAAGGAAGCATAGAGGTTCAGAGAGAGCGTCACCGAGAGCAGAACAAGAAAAATAAAAAAAAAATCAGGTAAGTGGGTCTTATTTTGTTTTTGGTTTTAAGAGCATGATAGGTTGTTTAAATAGTAGGGTTCAAATCAGCATGAGAAATGGAATAAAGCACAAAAAGAATCACTCAAAACGGGCCAAAAACCAGTGAGAAAATCTAAGTTACAGGTCTTAGCATGTATTAAAAATCGTTTATATTTTATGCATGAAAAATTGATGGAATGGTCTAGGATTTATACTATAAAGTGCAGAAAGAAAAATAAAAAAGAAAGAAGTGAAAACAATGGGGAAATAAGCAGGAAATCAGAAATTCACAGTTGGCTGGAGGCACGGGTGTGGCCAATTTCGTGAAGATTTAATGCTTTAAATTGAAAACCAATAGTAGGAAGGAGATCTCAATAAAAAAACAGTAGAGGAAGGCATTTAAAAAGGGTTGAAAAATGATCAAAATCTGGTCGCCGTCGCCAGAGAAGAAAACTATTCACCACCGGAACCCTACCGGAGTAATAGAGAAGATGACTGGAATGTCGGGGGCATTTTGGGTTAAAACGGAACCAGGTCTGGGCTCGGATCGGGTCGGGACCCGATTGGAAATGGAATGGGGCAGTGAAACTTTGACATTTTGTAATTGGTTTTTAAAATGGATTTTGGGTGTTTGGTTACAGGGATAGGAAATGTGAAATTGGGTTTGGGCTTGTCCAAACCGTGGATAGGATAGGAGAATTGGTTATTTTAATCCGATTCTCTAAATTTAACTGAACCGTTTGGTTCAGTGACAGGTTAGGCCGGTTTAGGGTTACTCGTTGTGAACCAACTGGTTCAGATCGCAGCTTTTAGAAATTGTGAACCGACCCCAGAATTTTTAGGAAACTCCACTATGGCCCAAACAGAAAAATTCATAAAATATTAATTTTTACAAAAATACCCCTAATTCAAATAAGGGTCAAACGAAGTCCAAACGAGGTAAATGAATAGTCAAAATTTATTATCTCAAACGTTCTGAGTCCAATGGTGAGGTCTGTTTCATGAGATGGGGTCCCAAAAAATAGAAATAACCGTAAAAGTGCAAAAGGACTATTTTGCCCTTTTTAGTACAAAATTCCAAACAGAATTTTGCGAAAGCCTAAAACGACTTTCTTCGGCGTTCTGGACTCAATGGTAAGGTCTAAATTAGTGTTAGAGATACTTATGATAGCAAGGCATAAAATTTGTTGAATAGCATTAATTCTAAGACGGATCTATTGATATATAGGGCACTCGACAGGAAAGGGCAAACTCACAGGATACTGATTTAAGAACGCATAATTAGAGGTAAGTGAATTCCCTTTCTCTTCCATGTGGTGTTTCTAAAGCCAAGTTTATTCTCTACTGCCAAACTTGTACTCTTAAAAGTACCTCACGTTATTGCTATCCACAATGTGATATTGTTCTATCTTGTGGACATTGATTGACTGCTATATCATTGTTATCATGTTGAACCATGCCTTGAAAGGCCTACTGTTATGCTTTCATTGTATATATGATATTCCATTTTTATACTCTTATGGAATCACTTATGATCATGAAATGTTTATGTATATCGGATTTGTGCTCAGTCACAATATCCATCTGATGCTTTCTGATTGACTGGAGACCTACGGGTCAAGTCCGTGAACGGACATATGGCAATTCACTGAAATTCACTAGGGGGTAGGCCGGGCCCCAAAAGACCGAGGGTGTGCCGAGCCCTGACACAATAACAGCATCTCTTATGACTGATAGAACTTGATTGTTGAATGACATCATCCCTTATGATTTTTTGAGTCTCGAGGGACTTGTATTATTGATTTGATTGTGATCGGTTCATTGTGGCAGTACTTCATTGTTGTTATATTATCATTGAAATTCTTCATATTGATATTACACCTAATACTTCTGATTGTGTATTGATTACTGTTCATTGGCCCTTATGGCAATTGTTATCTTACATTGAGAGGACATCCTTCATTGATTTGATTGTGATCGGTTTATTATGGCAGTACATTCATGTTGATACATTGTTATTGAGAGTTTCATGTTGATGTTGTATCCATTACTCCTAACTGTACATTATGACCCATTGTTCATTGGCCCTCGGGGCAATTGTTCTCATTGGCTATCACAGCATCTCTTTTCTTATGATTGGCTATCATAATCTTATTCATGGATTCATATTTCACTGATACCAGTGTCGGAGATCTGTTTTTACTTGCTGAGCTCTCGTAGCTCATTCCACCCTACTTACCCCCATTTCAGGTGATGACACTGTAAGACCCCAGTAGGAGTCTACGAGCATAGGAAGGACATTTTGAGGAACTGTACCAGTCTATCTTATTTTGTTTACTGTAGAACCATATTTTGTATTGATAAGACTTCCGCTGACATTGTGTACTGTAAAGACTTTCGCTGAATTACTATTACTAAAAAGACTTCCGCTGATCACAATCATTGCTAAGACTTCCGCCGTTATTGTTTTAAGATTTTAGTACTTTGCATATTAGTACTATGATACAGGAATGGAAAAAGTAGGGATGGCCTTAGGGTCGGCCCCTGCGACACGAGATCTGCATAGGGTGGGTTTCGGGTCGTGACAATTGATCCAGCTTACCCGTTCCAGTGGCGCGCCTAGTCCAATTCCGATCTCCCTGCTCCGTTGCACTAATCTTCTTTGTTTTCCGCTTCTGGTTTGACCTAAACTTCTCTAGATTAGTTTTCTATACTCATATACAAGCACAAAGGAAATTTAAAACAACCCAAAAAAAAAATCAAACAGTGGCTTACCTCTTGCGCCCCTACTTCTTCTGTCTCTCGTTTCTCCCTTCCTTTTCCTCTTCCCTTTTGTTTCTTCTCTCCAGTTCTGACGCATGCATGGCATGCTTTAAATTTAAAACCACCCTCCTTTATTTCTCCTTATTTCTCTGTCTCTGTCTCTCTCTCTCTCTCCCCATTGCCCTTTCATTTCCTGCGCCTATAACCCTCCCTATTTCCTCTTCCTTTTTTTTTATTATTCAGTTACATGTTGTAACTGATACACATATACACCTTCACATATATATATATATATATAGTTATATATTTATTTTTTTTTATGGGTAAATAAATGCATTAAAGGGGAAAAAGAACAAGATCATTAGGCCATACCCTCAATGCAAAAAGGAAAAAAAATAAACAAGATCAAGAGGGCATACCCTCGAGTAAGCTGGAGGGAAGGGAGGGCTTCTACAGGCAGAAGAGCTCCAATCCCAAAGCTAAACCTATTACATATTAAAAATGCTATTCGAGAGAGACCAGATACAATGCAGATGATGATTAAATTCAGAGAATGTAACCCCTTTAAAGGTTGTGAGTTTGCCACGGATCATGTCCTGGGTTTGAGCTATGATGGCCTGCGAATTTTTCTTTAAGCTGGTGAACAATCGTCTATTCCTTTCTTTCCAAATGTTATAGACTGTGCAAGCTAGAGTGAGCTTTCCTATGATGGAGGAGAACTGGTTGCCTTTGAAGGTGTTGATAGCCCAAAGAATGATCTACTGCCAATTTCCAAGGGGCATTGAAATCCATTTTTAGAGAGTAAATGAGACCATATGTTGGAAGTGAAAGTACAAGAGAAGAAGAGGTGATTATGACTCTCATTTTCTTGCAAACAAAAAATACATTTGGGATCATGGCCAATATTTGAAGAATAGAGGCGGTCGTTGGTTCTGAGACTATTCCGTATGGCCATCCAGAGAATAAATCCTGTGCGGGGGACGACTTTGGAATGCCAAGCAAGCTTCCACCAAGGAATTTGGGGATTGCGGCTTCTTAGGGTATCCCAAGCTGAACGAATGGAGAAGTCCCCATTAGAGGAAGGCATCCAAATGGCTTTATCTTCACAATAGTCGACAGGATGAAGGTCTGAAGGCATGCCATTTTTTAACTCAATCAAATGGGGGGAGTTGGCTGTAGGCCAGTTCCAGTGATTATCCAGGATGATGGATCCAACTTTATTATATCTCCCAAGACCCGAATCATATATAACCCTTTCCCGCATGCTATCATAAATGGGCCCAAAAGGAAGCCAATAGTCAAACCAAAGTGAAGCAAAGTAGCCATTCCCAATGGAAATTTTGATGTATGGCTTGAATAGGGACTTGAATTTAAGCATTTTCCTCCAAGCCCACGAGCAAGATTGGGGGCATTTGACCTCCCTGAAGCTTTTACCTTTGAGAATATTACTGCGAATCGAGAGAACCCAAAGGGAGATAGAGGGGTTTTGAAACCTTGCCCAAATGAGCTCCCAGAGCTGCAAGGTTCCATTCAGCAAGCTTCTTTAGCCCAAGACCCCCTTTGTTCTTAGGGCAGGTAACATCGGCCGAAGATACTTTGGATCCAGAAGAGATGAGATGGTTGCCACTCCAAAGAAAATTCCGCATAGCTTGCTCAATTTGAAGCACCACCTTCTTTGGAAGAATAAAATGGGAAGACCAGTAAACTTGGACGTTGAACAGCACATAATTGATCAACTGAATCCGACCTGCATAAGATAAAGATCTGTTGGACCAGTGGGTGATTTTACCAATGATGTGATCCACAAAGGATTTACAATCCTGAGTTTTCAATTTTGTAAAGATCAAAGGAACTCCAAGGTAGCAGATAGGGAGGGAGCCTTCAGTAAATCCAATATTATAATTAATATTCTGCTTAGAGTGGCAATCCATTCTAGAGAGGAATATGTTACTTTTGGAAGCAATATGGCGAAGTCCAGAGAATGAGGCAAAGGTGTCAAGCCTTTTCTTGAGAATAGAGGCTGAAAGGAGATCCCCATGACAGAATAGCATGATATCATCAGCAAAGCAAAGGTGGGTCAGCTTAGTTTTGTGGCATCTCCAATGATACTTAAATTGAGGGTCAGTTGAGCTTTGATGAAGAATCATAAAAAGTACATCCATAGCAAGCACAAAAAGATAGGGGGAAAGAAGGTCCCCTTTGTCTTAAACCTTTAGCGCTTGGAAAAAAAACCTTCAAGCTACCCATTAATAACAACTGAGTAATGGGGGGTAGAGATGCAGCATAAAATCCGGTTAATAAACATCTGAGGAAATCCTATAATACTCAAAGTGTCAATAATAAATTCCTATCTCACCGAATCAAAGGCTTTCTTGAGATCAACTTTCATAGTGCAACGGGGGGACCCTGAGTGCTTGCGGTAATTATGCATGAGCTCTTGGGCAAGAAGGATGTTATCACTGATATTCCAGCCTTTTATAAAGGCAGATTGAGACGAATCAATGAGGCTGGAAAGGACCTTCTTAAGGCGGTTGGTAATGATCTTGGAGATGGTTTTGTAGATTGTGGTGCAGCAAGATACGGGACGATAATCATGAACATAGGAAGGATTTGGGACCTTGGGAACTAAAGCAATAGCAGTGGCATTGAATTCTTCAAGAATGGTTTTTGCAGAAAATTTTTTAGAGATAGTAGCAATTACCTCAGGTTTGTATATTTATCCCTATACATATATATATATATATATATATATATATTGTCCACATTTCAAATTACTATTTTTATTTCTTTCCAATTCTTATTATATCTTTGTTTTAGTTTTATTTTATTTTTATTTATTTATTATTATTCATATTATTTATTTTTATTTTTTCTTTATCGCTATTCGTTTGCCTTGGCATCTTCCATATATTCCAAGTTATAGCAAATCCAAACCATTTATTTCATCATCGCAACGTAATATCTTAACGACTCAATTACAATTGGGTCAAGGTATTACATTCTCCCCCCCTTAAATAAGTTTGGTCCCCAAACTTAACTAAATCATGATGCAAATAAATGAGGATACTGAGCACGCATTTAATCTTCTCGTTCCTAAGTGGCTTCTTCAAGTCGAGAATTCCTCCAAAACACCTTCACCAGTGGAATGGTCTTGTTCCGTAGAACTTGCTCTTGTCGGTCTAAGATCTGTACTGGCTACTCAACATAACTTAAATCATCCTGAACATCTAGCAGCTCGTGTTTGATTATCTGATCTGGGTTGTGCCCACATTTCCTTAACATCGAAACATGGAACACATAATGTACGTGAGCTAACTCAGAAGGCAATGCTAGTCGATATGCTACTAGTCCGACTCGTCCAACAATCCAAAAATGGTCCAATGTATCGTGGCCCTAGTTTCCCTCTCTTGCCAAATTTGACCACTCCTTTCACCAGTGATACCTTCAGGAACACATAGTCACTTGTCATGAACTCCAACTCTCGTCTCCTCGTGTTAACTTAACTCTTCTGTCGACTTTGAGTTGCTAGTAAGTGTTGCCTGATTAGATGGATCTCATCGGTGGTCTGCTCTACTATCTCTGGCCCAAATAGCTTCCTATCACCCACTTCCGTCCAGCATAGCGGAGATCTACACTGCCTGCCATATAGTACCTCATACGGTGCCATACCAACACTGGATTGGTAGTTGTTGTTATACGTGAACTCTACCAATGAAAGCTGATCCTCCCAACTTCCCTTAAAATCAATGACACAGAATCTCAGTAGGTCCTCCAATGTCTGTATCGTCCTCTCAGACTGTCCGTTTGTCTCGGGGTGATATGCAGTGCTAAGACTCAACTCGGTACCCATAGCCTTCTATAGACTCCTCTAAAACTTAGACACAAACTTTGGATCTCGGTCAGATACAATGGATATTGGGACTCCATGTAATCGAACGATCTCCCTGATATAGAGCCTGGCCAATCGTTCTAAAGTCTGAGTCGTCTTGGTCGCAAGAAAATGGGCTGTCTTTGTCAATCTGTCTACGATCACCCATATAGCAGCATTCCCATGTGATGTCTTAGGCAACCCTAATACAAAATCCATTGTGATATGCTCCCATTTCCACTCTGGTATTGGCAGTGATTGTAGAAGCCACTTTTGATGCTCAACCTTGACCCGCTGGCACTCCATACATCGTGCAATGTGCTTAGCTATATCCTTCTTCATCCCTGACAACCAATAAGTGCCCTTCATGTTGTGGTACATTGTTGTGTTTCCTCGGTGTATAGCAAATCTAGAACTGTGTTAAATGCCCTTCATGTTAGGGTACATTTTTGTGTTTCCTGGGTGTATAGTAAATCTAGAACTGTGTGCCACATCAAGAATCTCCTTCTTAATCTCAGGTACGTCTAGCACGCAGATCCTGTCATGATAGTACAACACCCCATCTTGTAAAGAGAAATCTGTATTCCCTCTAGTCTCGGCCTCTTGCTTTTAAATGAAAATTCCTGCTGTTTGGATACATGGATAGGAACTGATTTAATAACCCCACTCATCATAAGGGATACCCTATCCTAGTTTGGGCCTCTATCCGCTGTTTGGCATGCTAATTTTATGAAAAAAAGGGGGGAGCCTGCAGCTCCCCAGGTTCGAACCCATGCCTAGTCACCAACCCAAACCCTAAATCAGGCCCAACGACCACCAAGCCACGCCTGCCCCTGTTGTTAAAACTCAGCATAAATAATATATATAATATCTAATTATGTAATTAATTAAATTAAATGATTTAACATATTTAATAATAATAGCAAAATAATTCAAAGTCCAAATAAAAAGTGAATAGTGTATTTTGATTATTTTCAACATTCTGGATGCAATGACGGGGTCCATTTTACGAGACGAGGCTCCAAAAAATTAAGACATGTAAAAGTGTAAATTACCAAATTGCCCCTAATGTGCCCAAAGCCGAATAAAAAGTCGAGAGGGTCTAAATTGATTGTCTTCGACGTTTCGAATCTAATGGTGAGGTCCATAATACCAAAATACGTACAGAAAAATAAGTCCTATGAAAAGTAAAAAATTTATTTAATTACTACGAGTATCAATATGTAATAATTTAAATTAAATTTGAAGTTGATGAGTTCTTTATAATTTTCTTAGGAGCTACAAAGGGAAGGGAAAGGCCAACTAGTAGTACAAATCCGGGGGACCAAGGTGAGTAATCCTATACTTTGAAGTGGAGAATTTTATTCTCCATAGATTCCGAAGAAATTTGAAGTTCAAATATGCTGAAGTGTTTTTATGAAAATATCTACAATACTTCTTAATTTAAAGTCTCGTATTTATATGCTTAATATTTCAAATGTACTATCGTTTTATTTATAAGTCCTAACATGGCATGCAAAATTCACTTCTTGATATTACTAACAGTTGGTACGTTTATTTTCTGCATGTCCATGTAAATGCCAATTTTATTAAATGCCTCTTGAATTAAATGTTTTATTCTGTCTATGTTTTAATAAATTCCTATACATCGCGATTTAAATTCCTGAAGCTCCTGTTTCAAGTATTGCCCTCCAAGTATTTAAAAACTCCGTTAAATTATCCATGTTTTCAATACACATGAAAATTTATTCTTTTATTGAAGCCATGTTTTTAATTGTACATGAAAAGCATTTATTGAAGAAGCCTTGTTTTTTCTAAATGCTCATAAAAAACATTTCATGAAGAAGTCACGTTTTTTGCAAGATAATTGTGCATAAGCACGAAGTAATGACATTGGGATTCCTTCGAAACTCAATTGACATGATGAATGCCCAGTAGCAGGATCTGATCCCCCAGGCATGAGATATCTCCACGTGAAGTAAAACTGGAATTTGGTTCGAAACAGATTTCCACCTAATCAAAGTGAAAAGAAGACAATGTTTTCATAAATGGTAGCAGGTTTTTAAACCCCCATTTATCTGAATTGGGTTTTTACATAACCCCAAGTTTTAAAGAAGAAGAAGTTTGTATCCTCCTATTTTCATGAAAAGGACTACATGCATTATGTTTACAAGTAAATGTTTCAAACATTCATGGCCACTAAATGGTCACCTTGTATGTGTTACAAGTTTCAACTACATATTTCATACCACACTCGAATGCTTTTAAATGCTTCGTGTTACAAGTTCCTTGAAGTTCCTTGTACTTGCATACGTGAAATATCTGCGTTTACTCGAATGCTTTAAATGCTTTGTGTTACGTGTTTTGAAGTTCCTATACTCTATATCTGAAGTATATGTACAACTGGTAGTGTATGTTATATGAAGTCTCTCTTAACCTAACCCACTACCAGTTGAAAACCCATGACAAAGTACTGGAATTACTCACTGGGCTTTTTGAAGCTCACCCCATTCCCTTAACATTTTTTAGGTGATGATGATGGATGGGGAGCCTTGCCCAATTTAAAGATTGGCGGTTGGTAGCTCCATTTTGATCAGAAATTTTGGAAGTACTAGGACCCGTAATTGGTCAAATTTTGGACAAATATGTACTTAAGCTCGAGAGGCAATGGATATGTAATATGTATAACTTTAAATTTTTAGTATGCTCTGAATGTATAATCATGGTTTACTACTTCGAAGAAGAAGAGAAGAAGCGACGGTACCTAGCAGGAGTGCGAAAAGAAAAAGTTTTTCATGCTTCTGCAATTGCCAATCTTGGCCGCACCGCACCGCCGTCCAGCGCCGTTGCTCATGTGAAGCCTCACCTGACGGCCCCCGGGCCAAAGGGTGGGGGTCGCAATTCCCTCGATCCGCATAGGCCGGATTCGGGGCCATGACACTCTCGATCAATAGGCATCCCTGGAATATTGTCCAAAAACACCTCAGGGAATTCCCTAGTAATGAGAATCTGCTCCAACACAAGCTATTGTGACTCAGTGTTCTAGATACTACATAAGAAACCATGGCACCCCTTGTGAAATAAACGTGTAGCTTGTATAGCAGAAACAAAATAAGGTGAGGCCACTACTCCGGTCCCCTCAAACTCAACAGTTGGGAATCTGGGGCTCTGGATAAGCAATCTCTTGGTCACACAATCTATCGTGGCATGGTTTGCAGTCAACCAATCCATTCCAAGAATAACGTCAAACCCACAAATTTCTAATGGTATCAGATAGGCAAGTAAAAGTACCCCCATAATTTGTATTTCACAGTTCTTATACATGGTCTCCCCCATTAATGATTGCCCCGATGCAACAGTCACATTAAGTAAGTATCCTAGGGGTTCTGTCAATTTGTTCAAGTTAGTAGCATATGCAAGGGACCAATATCAAAGAGTGTGTAGAACCAGTATCAAATAAAATATGGGCAAGCTGTGCACAAACTAACAGAGTACCTGCAACCATAGAAGTCGAAGCCTGAATATCCCCTGGCATTATGGCGAAAACCCGTTCAGCTTGTTGTGGAACATTTCCCTGTCCATTCCTACGATTCGGTGGCCTGTTCGCTGTAGCTGTAGACACGGGTGCTGGTGCTGGTGCCCTAATTTGGGCAATACTAGCAGTGGCTCTGTTATTCTTAGGGCACTCCCTAGAAAAGTGTCCCGACTGACCGTAATAATAGCAAGCATTACTGTCTTTCAAACATTGACCCTTGTGAACTTTCTGACAATTGGGGCATTTAGTTGCGGCCCCCTTAGTAGTGCTTGGCCTCCTCAGACTAGGCCCCGTGGTTCGAGATCCAGTCCCGCGTCTGGTGAATGAGGGTCCTTTCCTAGAGAAAGAAAAGCCTGACCTCGGAATCTGACCTTCATTTGGCCTCTGCTTGCCCGTCTTTTGGTGAACTCTTCGCCACTCATCTCAATGATTCTGGCAGTGGCCATTACCTCATTAAAGGTAGGTAACCGCTGAGGCCTCAATCTGTCCTTAATGGCCCACCGTAGGCCCTCCTCAAACTTTTGGGCCTTAAGATCCTCACTTTTGATAACATTCGGGGCAAATCTGGCAAACTCATTTAATGCGGCCTCATACTGCTCCACTGTCATATTGCCCTGCTGAGGTACCATGAACTCAGCAATTTTTTGATTCTTCACTTCTCGAGGAAAGTACTTCTCATTGAACACTATAGTAAAACGTTGCCAGTCCATGTTCGGCTCCCTGGCCTCCTCAAGTAGCCACCATTTGTGGGCAGCTCCCTTGAATCAATATGTGGCATATGCCACCTTTTGTGTCTTAGTGCATGGCAAGATGCAAAAAATTCTGTTCATCTCAAAGAGCCACTCTTCCGCAGCTATGGCTCATTGGGTACCGTCAAAAGATGGCGGCTTCATCTTCTGGAACCGCTCATACGGGAATACCGGATCATACTCATCCCTCTGAGAGCTAACCCTGTTATCAAGCCGCCCCCGTCGCGCTAGCTGGCTAGTATCCTGGTTAATCGGCTGCTCCTATTGTACCGGCTGACTAGCACCCACGTTGATAGGCGGATCCTATTGTACTAGCTGGCTAGTGCCCGTCTGATTCGTACTAGCCTGATTCTGGGGTAATGCCTCGATAACCCTCTCCATCAATTGTTCCAAAATGTTTGATACGCTCCATAACGACTGCAGTAGTCCTTATGTCGACCATTGCTGAAAAAGACATTTAGTACATTTACATAAGATAACGATCAGTAGTTAGGTATGGCTTAATATAACGGTATTGGTGTTACTATAGCTTCATTTCTAGATGTAATAGTTCTAGTGTCCTAATCCTGTCACCCATGACTCATTAGGACCTAAAACTTTGCTCTGATACCAAGTTGTCACGACCCGAAACCCACCCTATGTGGATCTTGTGTCGTGGGGCCGACCCAATGGCCGTTCCTACTTTTTTCATTCTTTTACCAATGATAGCAATAAACAATGTAACCAGAACATTAAGTACGGAAGCCTTATTACAACATTGTTCAAAAACTGAAAATAAGTCTGACAATAACCAATCGTAAACCACTTTTAGGTGGTGAGTGCATGGGAGAAACTACTTTATTCTATTGTGCTCCTCAACCGTCTCCCTACGCTCCAAATCTCCTACTGTGGTTCTGAAGCATTCTCACTTGAAAAATATAATATAAGGGGTGAGCTAACAAAGCTCAGTAAGTAAAACCCTATGAGAGCCTTCAACTCAACCCATGTTTCTACAGGTGTCTCATAATTCCTCCTCCTATTAGTTACCAATTGATCCCGCCAAATAATTGCATAATCAGTGAACTCAATTACCTCCAGCTTCACCTTATCTTCTTTGAATAGTTGTGACAACAAAAAACCAACTCTATTTTCTTCTCCCACTCTAAATAAGCTTCAGGATCATTCCTACCTTGGAAAGATGGTATTTTCACTTTGATGCTCCGAAGGTTCCTATCCACCCCATTTCGCCCCCTTGGATTTCTCCTATGTCCTCTTCCATGCCTACCTCCTCTAGGTCTGCCTATTTCACCCATTCTAACTTCAAATGGTATGTCTTCCCCAGCCTCATCATCTTCTTCATTCTCAAACTCATTTTTAATGATAGCCTCACGTCTCTTCCTATCTTGCCCACCTTACAGAGTTCTAATCTCAACGTCTTGCTGATCCATCCTATCCCCCATTTCCCCCATCACTAAATTCAACCGTTCAAACTATTGTTGCATGGCCTGTAAAAAAAGGAATGAGTTAGGTGCCTCCTCCTTAGGTGTTGAGTCACTCTTGTGAGACATTGTTAATGCCCTGCAAAACAAGGAAAGGATGTTAGTGGTTAAAAAAAAAAAACCTCACACACTCCCTTACGTGTTTACGTGCAAATATTGTTACACCACTCGTGTTTCACTCTTTTGGGCTTTTCCAATACTATTCTCACCCACTTTTGCCTTTTACCTCACCTGTTTTCCCTTTCAAGTTCGTGAAGAACTTGTTGAACTAAATCAAGACACAACCTTGTATTATTCCAACCAGCAATAGATTCAAGAAACAAGATGGAATAAAATGACACAGATCTCAAAGAATTGTATGAGGAAATAGCAATTAGGAAACAAAATACTAAATAAAATGATAGATTCGACCCTTTGAAGATTAGGATCAATCAACACCAAATTGTTAGTTGCAAAGTATATCAAACAACCATAAGCAAATATAATTTTTTTTTTTTTAATATAGATTTGGTCACAAGCAGCAACAATAATTGCAAATTTTGAAAAAGATTGATTTGATTTCAACAACAAGAAACCGAAACAGAAGCAATCACAACAAAGATTATAGATATGGAAATTATAGATCTGGAATTTAAAGAAAATATTCATGCAATCAATTAAAGAATTCGCAGGTTTGAATTCTTGAATCAAATACATGGGTAGTCAATTGTGAGAATCACAGATATAAATTCAAACACTAGAAATTAACAAGAATGACGAAGGAATTGCAAATCAGAATGAAGAACAATTTGCATATCAAAATATAAAAACCTAGAACACGCCTAAGACAAAAACCAAATGCTAATTAAAAAAAAGGATAAATCAGACCTGATTTGGAGTTTGAGCTTTGATACCAAATGATGTGAACCCGTAAGATCGAAATCCCTTGAACCCACAATCAAAATGAAACTTACATAAGAAAGCCAAGAATCAAGTCAAGATGATCTAGACCCGTTGAAAACTTGTTTCAAGAACCCAGATTTGATGAGAACGCCACAAAGGGTATGCCTTTGATAAGTTCATAGTTCACTCAAGAACAAGAAGAGAAAACAGAAAGCTTCATTCATGTTCGTAGCCTCCAAATTGCGGCTACAAGTCCTTTTAAAACCCTCTATGAAACCCTAGGGCCGAATAAGGCCTTCATCAATTAAAAGACACGGGCTGAACATCTTCAGGCCCAAAATGTCCTAAACTACCAACTATACTTAAAACATAAAATAGGCCCACACACCTATACTTAATGAAATAAAAAGTCTATACGAAACCACTAGGTTTTGTTCCCCCCCCCCAGTAGCTTGTATCACATGGATTAAAGCTGGTTTTTCTTTTTTCAAGCCCATCGTGCATGTTGGGGTCTTGCTCAATAACTCGGCCCAAGTGGATTGCACCAATCCTTGCATTGCTTCCTTGCACCAATCCTTGCATTGCTTCCTTGATCTTCTTAGCTCTTGACCTTGTAATTGGCCCATTTGGAACTTGTAAAGGATCTTTAAGACTCGGTCCACCATGGTGCCCATCACTCGCCCTTCAAGTTGCTCTCAATCACAACTCTCCATGGTTGGCAGTTGGAGATTTCAATGCGATTCATGTCCCTCATGAGTGATCGAGAGGCAACTCTGGTTGGTCTACTTGCATGCATGACTGTAATGTAAGGATTAATGTGGCTAACCTTGATGATGTGAACCTGTAAGATTGAAATCCCTTGAACCCATAATCAAATTGAGACCTACCTAAGAAAGCCAAGAATCAAGTCAAGATGATCTAGACCCGTTGAAAACTTATTTCAAGAACCGAGATTGATGAAAACGCCACAAAGGGTATGCCTTTGATAAGTTCGTAGTTCACTCAAGAACAATAAGAGAAAACTAAAAAAATTTCTATGTAAAAAGCTTCATTCACGTTTGTGCCTTTCAAAATGCGGCTGCAGGTCCTTTAAAAACCCTCCATGAAACCCTAGGCCGAATAAGCCCTACATCAATTAAAAGACATGGGCTGAACATCTTCAGGTCTAAAACGTCCTAAACTACCCGACTAAAACTAATAAAAGAAATCCACTAAATGAGTTAAATTGGCCCATATGCCTACAACCATAAAAACATAAAATAGGCCCACACGCCTATACTTAACGAAATAAAAAGTCTATACAAAACCACTAGGCTATGCTGCCCCCTTCTATAGCTTGTATCACATGGATTAAAACCGGTTCTTCATCTTTAAAGCCCATCTTCAATGTGGGGGACTTGCTCGATGAATTTGCAAACTCGGCCCAAGTGGATTGCACCAATCCTTGCATTGCTTCCTTGAACTTCTTTTTTTTGGTAAGTAAGAATTTATAGAACCAAAAAGAAATATATACAAAAGGAGCAAAAACAAAGCTCGAAAAAAAGAGCTACACAAAAACCAAACCAACAACTAATTGTCCAAATTCAACTCCCACAGTAACAACAACTCTTCATCCAGTAGAAAACGTCCAAGGCTACGATCCCCAATCAACTTGCTCCGCAGCATTAGATTAATACCCTCAACAAGCTGATCTTTACTTCTTGATTCATCGTTAAAACACCGTCGATTCCGCTCAAGCCAAATAGAATGCACCAGAGAAAAGAGCACTAACTTACTGATATAGCTTTGAGCCGACTCCCTTTTACACGTTTGAGTGGCCCACTGAATTGTGTCTTGCGAGGGGCGAGGGGACCAACTCAGATTACACTTAGTTGTAAAGTGAAGCCATAAATCAAGAGTAAAAGGACAACCAAAGAAGAGGTGAGCATGGTCTTCCAACGGCTGCCCATAGCAAACACATTTCATTTCAATGTCTCGTCTAAAGCTGCAAAACACGGTCTTGAGTAGAAAGCCTCTCTCGAATGGCTAACCAACGGATGAAGCTGCATCTTGGGATAGCATGAGAGAACCATACCAACTTCGACCACGAAACTTGAGGCTGAGAACCTGAGTCGCATGCCAAGCTGAATTCGTAGAGAACACTGTAAAAGGGTGGCCTAACCATTGGAGTTGGTCCATCATAGTCTGATTAGGCGTAAACCCTGGGGGGATAGAACACTTAAGCTCTATTAAGTGGTGAGAGTTAGCACTAGGCGACCTCCACTCATTCCCTGCAATGATAAGGCTTACCCGGATGGATCTAGAAAGCCCGGAATCATAAATAACACAGTCTCCCATAGTATCCCAAATAGAACCCGACAGGAGCCAATATAGTCAAACCAAAGTGAAGTATGCTGACCACTTCCCACCATGTGTCGAATTAAAGATTTAAACCCTGCTCTGAGTTTCATCAGCTTCCTCCACACCCAAGAGCAAACCGCTGGACAGGTAGCCTCCCAAAGATGCTTTTGTTTCAAAATGTTAGCGCGAACCCAAGCAACCCACAAAGAAGTGCAATAGGGATCACTTAGCCGCCAAAAATGCTCAGAGACTACAGCTTTGTTCCAATCCTCCAGCTTCTTAATCCCCAACCCACCTTCCTCTTTAGGGTAAGTGACATCATCCTAAGCGACCTTGGCCTTAGAAGAATTCAAGTCTGGAGCAGACCAAAGAAAGGACCGTATAATCTTCTCGATATCTTGGATAATCTTCTTTGGGAGCACAAAATGTGAAGTCCAATAAACCTGCATTGTCACGACCCGAAAATCTACCTCGTGCGGACCTCGTGTCAAGACTGCCGCTTGTAGACCCGAGGGTCTGAGGCAAGGCTCACATAAGCAGCGGTATCGAATAGATGTGCGTCATGTGGTTTGCGAAAGTATGAAAAAAATTTTCTTTTCTTTCTCATTTTAAAACTTGCACATCCGTCCTGTACTGCCGCTCTTTTCATTGAGGTATACATGATCATACATTCGGAGCATTATTAAAACTTAAAGGCTTTATAATTAATACAAGTTTAACTGTCCCACGGGGCTTAATACAGGATTCAAGATACTAGGAGAAACGGATTCAGCAAGTCCTTGAGCTTCCATAACCAACCTATCTTCACCATGAACTTTAGACAAATCATGATGACAAAGCACATTAGGAACCCTTGCATTCGAGATAATAGGAGAAAAAAAGGATTCGGCAGCCCCTTGAGCTACCATAGCCACCCCATCCTTGCCATGAACTTTAGACACTAAAACATTAGCTTGCAATAAATGAGGGGCATTCTTGTTAATTTAGTGTGTTTGAATTTATATCTGTGATTCTCACAATTGACTACACGTGTATTTGATTCAAGAATTCAGACCTACGAATTCTTTAATTGATTACATGAATCTTTTCTTTAAATTCCAGATATATAATTCTTTGAGATCTGTGTCATTTTATTTAGTATCTTGTTTCCTAATTACTATTTTCCTCATACTATTCTTTGAGATTCGTGTCATTTTATTCCATCTTGTTTCTTGTATCTACTGCTGGTTGGAATAGTACAAGGTTGTGTCTTGATTTAGTTCAACTAGTTCTTCACGAACTTGAAAGGGAAAATAGGTGAGGTAAAAGGCAAGAGTGGGTGAGAATAGTATTGGAAAAGCCCAAAAGAGTGAAAACACGAGTGGTGTGACAATATTTGAGCGTAAACACGTAAGGGAGTCACTCTTCTTATGAGACATTGTTAATGGCCTGCAAAACAAGGAAAGGATGTTAGTGGTTAAAACAACACCTAAGGAGGAGGCGGCTAACTCATTCTTTGTTTTGCAAGCCATGCAACAACAGTTTGAACGGTTGAATTTGGTGATGGGGGAAATGAGGGATAGGATGGATCAGCAAGATGTCGTGATTAGAACTCTGCAAGGTGGCAAGATAGGAGGAGACGTGAGCCTATCATTGAAAATGAGTATGAGGACGAAGAAGATGATGAGGCTGAGGAAGACATAGCATCTGAAGTTGGAATGGGTAAAATGGGCAGACCTAGAGGAGGTAGGCATGGAAGAGGACATAGGAGAAATCCAAAGGGGTGAGATGGGGGTAGATAGGAACCTTGGGAGCATTAAAGTGAAAATACCATCTTTCTAAGGTAGGAATGACCTTTAAGCTTATTCAGAGTGGGAGAAGAAAATAGAGTTGATTTTTTATTGTCACAACTATTCAAAGGAGAAGAAGGTGAAGCTGGAGGTAATTGAGTTCACTGATTATGCAATTGTTTGGTGTGGGATCAATTGGTGACCAATAGGAGGAGGAATTATGAGACACCTGTAGAAACATGGGTTGAGTTGAAAGCTCTCATGAGGCAGAGATTTGTACCTGGCCACTACTTTAGAGACCTCTACCAAAAATTACAAAACCTTACACAAGGGAACAGGAGTGTAGAGGACTACCATAAGGAGATGGAGGTGGCTATGATTCGGGCTAATGTAGAGGAGGATGAGGAGGCCACAATGACTAGATTTTTAAGTGGTCTGAATAGAGACATAGCCAATGTAGTTGAGTTGCAGCATTATGTGGAGGTAAAAGACATGGTGCACATGGCTACGAAGGTGGAGAGGCAATTAAAGAGAAAGGGGGCAGCAATGTATACTTCAGTTTCTGGCACTCCTTGAAGACCAAAATGGGATAGAAATGATTGAGCTGTGGCAAAGGGGAAGGTTGAGCTGTAACACCCTTTACAAAACCATTTCCAAAATTCTGGCCAACCGTCTCAAGAAAGTTCTTCCTAGCCTCATTGATCCTTCTCAATCTGCTTTTATTCAAGGCAGGAATATTAGTGACAACATCCTTCTGGCCCAAGAGCTTATGCATAATTACCACAAGAACACTGGTTCTCCTTGTTGCACTCTGAAAGTTGACCTTAAGAAAGCATTTGATTCAGTGCGGTGGGAATTCATTACTGACACTTTGAGCATAATGGGATTTCCCCAGCTTTTTATTAACTGGATTTTTTGCTACATCTCTACTCCTCGTTTTTTAGTTGTCATTAATGGCGAGTTGGAAGGTTATTTTCCCGGGGCTAAGGGATTAAGGCAAGGAGACCCTCTTTCCCCCTATCTCTTTGTGATTGCAATGGATGTCCTCTCTTTGATTCTCCATCAAATGTCGGCTGGATCTCAGTTTAAGTACCATTGGAGATGCCATAAGTCCAAGCTGACCCATCTTTGTTTTGTTGACGACATCATGCTCTTCTATCATGGGGATCTTACCACTGCCTCTATCCTTAAGCAAGGGCTCAACACTTTTGCCTCCTTCTCTGGCCTTCTGCACAATGCTTCCAAAAGCAACATTTTCCCTTCTGGTGTGGATTCCAACCTCAAGCAGCTCATCGTTGCTCAAGTCGGTTTTCCTGAAGCTCCCTTCCTATCCGTTACCTTGGAGTGCCTTTGATTTCTACCAAGCTGAAAGCCCAGGATTGCAAATCTTTAGTAGATCGCATTATTGGTAAGATCACTCATTGGGCCACAAAATCTCTTTCCTATGCAGGTCATGTTCAGCTGATCAAGTCTGTCCTTTTAGCATTCAAGTTTTCTAGTCTTCTCACTTCATTCTCCCTAAAAAGGTGGTAAATCAGATTGAGCAAGCCATGAGATCTTTTCTCTGGAGTGGCAACCATCTCATATTTTCTGGTTCCAAAGTTGCATGGGAGGATGTTTCTTGCCCTAAAAATGAAGGGGGTCTTGGTATTAAGAGGCTTGTTGATTGGAACCTAGCTGCTTTGGGGAAACTCATATGGGCTCTATTTCAAAATCCCTCTAAATCCCTTTGGGTTCAGTGGATTCGCAGCAACCTTCTTAATGGCAAAAGCTTCTGGGAAATCAAATGTCCCCAATCTTGCTCGTGGGCGTGGACGAAAATGATCAAATTCTGCCCGTTATTCAAACCATACATCAAAATTGTCATTGGTAATGGGTGTTTTGCCTCTCTCTGGTTTGACTATTGGCTCCCTACTGGCCCCATCTATGATAATATGGGAGAAAGAGTTATATATGATTTGGGTCTTGGTAGAAAAGCTACAGTGAGTAACATTATTCTTGGAAATCATTAGAACTGGCCCATTGCTAACTCTCCCCACCTGCTGGACCTTAAGAATGGTATGCCTCCTAATCTTCTCCCCTCCCCCCTCCTGGATGATAAAGCTTTTTGGTTACCCTCCCCAAATGGGGTCTTCTCCATCAACTCTGCCTGGGATTCCCTGCGTGGCCGTAACCCCCAGGTAAATTGGTGGAAGCTTGTTTGGTATCCTAAAGCTATCCCCCGTGCAGGGTTCATCCTTTGGATGGCCATCCGCCACAGCTTAAGGACCAAGGACCGTCTTTTGTTTTCTAATCTTGGACATGAACCCAAGTGCCTATTCTGTTTAAGAGAAAATGAGAGCCACAACCACCTCTTCTTTTCTTGTTCCTTCACTTCCAACATATGGTCCCATTTGCTCTCTAAAAGTGGATTTCAAAGCCCAAATGGGGACTGGCATTAGACTGTTCTTTGGGCCTCCAATTCTTTCAAAGGCAAGTCCTTTTCCTCCATTTTAGGTCGGCTCACTCTTGCTTGTACAATTTACAACATTTGGCGTGAAAGGAATAGCAGATTGTTCACCAAGATCGAGAAAAACTCAAAGGCCATCATAGCTCAAACTCAGGACATGATCCGTGGCAGGCTCACATCTTCTAGAGGGATTCAGGACTCTCTCTCCAATAGACTTCTCCAGTGTACTTGGTCTTTACCTTGTAGTATTTTTAATATGTAATATTTCTCAGCATGGGCCATGAGCTCTAGTTTTTCTTGTTTTTCCTTTTGCTTGTCTGAGGGTATGCCCTCTTGTTTTGTATTATTTCTGTTTAGTCTTGGTTTATTTCCTGCTTGGGGTCGTGAGTTCTTCTGCCTGTAGTAGTTCTCCTTCCCTTTAGCTTGTTCGAGGGTATGCCCTCTTGATCTTGTATTTATTTTTCTTCTTTTATATATCTTTTACTTATCAAAAAAAAAAAGGGGAAGGTTGAACCACCTAAGGGACAAGATGAGGGAACTAGTAAGAACAAACCTAAGGTAGATTTCCAACCTTCAAGGAATAGAGATATTAAATGTTTTGGTTTTGGGCACATCGCGTCTCAATGTCCAAACAAGCGGGTGATGGTTATGCGTGACAATGGGGAGGTGAGATGAGTGAAAGTGAGGATGCTGGTGATGAGATGCCTGAGTTGCTCGAAGCTAGTGATGATGATGGAGTGGAATACCCCGTAGAAGGTGAGTCTCTTGTTACCAGGCGTGCTCTCAATATGCCAATTAAGGTAGATGATATGGAGCAGCAGAGAAAAACATATTTCATACTAGATGTTATGTAAACAACAAGGTGTGTAGTATGATTATAGACGGGGGAAGTTGCACCAATCTAGTACCACCCTAGTTGAAAAGTTGAGCTTACCTTTACTGAAGCATCCTAGACCTTATATGTTGTAGTGGTTGAATGAATGTGGGGAGGTCAAGGTCAATAAATAGGTTTTGGTGGCTTTTACCATTAGGAGGTATAGTGATGAGGTGCTTTATGATGTACTTCCTATGCATGCTGGCCATATTTTGTTAGGGAGGCCGTGGCAGTATGATAGGAAGGTGATTCATGATGGGTTTAAGAACAAGTACAGCTTTGTAAAGGATGGAAAAACAATCAAGCTTGCTCCTTTAACCCCAAAACAGGTACATGAGGACCAACTGAAGCTGAAAAGTGAGACTGAGCAAAAAAGAAAGGGTGAGGCTGAAACCTCAAGAAAAAATAGAGAAGAGAGCAGAGGGATCAGGTCATGAGCAATTTCCATGTCCACACCTTGATCAGTAGGAGAATGAGTGATGACTAACTGCTGCGGATCAGGGTGTTTAAGGACTAGGCCAATGCTAGTGGAGCCAGTCAATCGATTGGATGAGTTGGGTCCATGTGAGCTGTATGATTCAATAACCTCATTGGTCTTCGTAGCTCCAATAGTGGCTATGGCCTCAAAAACAACCTGAGGCATTAGGTCAAGACAGAGGGATCTCTCAACTTGAACTGCTTTGCCTTTGTTAGAAACTACTCTCCATTCACCCTTAGCGTCTTTGGGAGGTAAGCAAACTTGAGTAAGGGGAGGGATGGAGTTATTCTCAGAGCATGTATTCATACGATGCCCAAAAGTATGGCAAATGGTGCACATAGGAGGCAACCATTGGCATTCAACAAGGATTTCCACTGTAGAGTAGTCATTAAGCTGAACATCAAAGGAGTCCGGGAGATCACGTGTGGCTTCTATTTCAACACAAATTCGTGCATAGCTAATCCTGGTGTGCTCCTTTGTATGGGTGTCTGTAACACCCCGACCCTGATTAAGGAATGATTAGTTACTAATCATTTATCTGAACTAAACGTAAAGAATAATTAAGAAGCTAACCTAATTAGGAGTTGACCAGAAGAAACGGCGTCGAAAAATAAGTTACAGAATAAAAGTTAAGTAGGAAATAGTGAAACTGCATTAATGCGCAGCCAAACAGGGCCTAAGCCCGAAATATGGAAAAAGGACCAAAAAATGTGGCCAAGAGGATTTGATCCCTTGAACAAACTGGGCAGAATCTGTTTTACCAAAAAATTACCATCTAGGCTAGGAGCACTTTTGTGTATATATGTGCAAAGATATATATTTAAATAGCACTCAGATTTGGCCATTCCCCAAAGTGACCAATGGACAAGCATGCAACACCTCAGCATTACATCACGCTATAGCCATCATGCCTATAGTCTCATGATGAAACCTCTCTCCCAACCAAATTGCATGCAAAATAATCATGCATTTGGAGAGATGAAGGGGCAAGAGAAATGTGAGATATGTATATGCAATCTCCATATATGCATGGAGAAAAATCAGATCTGTATTTTTGAGGGTTTAGTCTACTGTTCTATAGAGAGAGGAAGGGGTGAGAGAGAGAGAGAGAGAGAGACTCCTAGAGAGAGAGTGAGAGATACACAAGTTGTATATGCATTTGGTGATCCATTGAAGGAGCTTGAGGAAGCCAAGGACTGCACGGAGGGGAGAAAATCCAGCTCTTGAAGCTTCTGCTTGAGCACAACCAGTGAGGAACCCATTGTACACGTGAGTTATTCAAAAATCTTTTTTGGAAATTTTACTACTAGATTTAGCTACTGTTTTATAGCTTTTAGGATCTGTTATTGCATGTGTAGTATTTTAACTTGAGAACTGGGTTGCTTGTGATTGAAATGGACCTATGAAACTGCCCCAGAACACAAAACTGTGAAAATCGCCATTGATGAACCTTGAGGTTGCAGGTCTGATCCGACCTCAACCAACCGATCTTTTGAGGGTTGAAACAAGAAATAGGACATCTTAGGATCTTGGAAAACCCTAACCGCGACCTAGAAACCTAGGTTTAAACCCCCAAAAATGGCATTATTCTTTTCGGCCCAAAGATGGATTCTTTGATTTTGACACCTAAACCGAAATTGATGAGTTGGGAATGGAAGCTCATGTTGTAAGGGTTGCAGAGGACCAAACCTCATGCAAAATGGTTAAGGAACGAGGCCATAGAACCCAACTGAAATTTCCCATGAACATCGGCCGAAACAGAACACCATGGATGAATCCGAAGCTTGAAACCAATGCCAAGAGGTTCGTTTTACTCCCAGAAGTCGTTTAGGATCGAAACCTGTTGAAAACAGCACCTAAAACTCCACGAAATAGAGGGGGAAAATTCTACAATTTTTTAGGGCAACAGTAGCCCTATACGGGTGGGGACGATGAACAGTAACCGGTTCTGGATCGGGTCTTCGGGTCGGGCTCCGACCCAAATAAAAATGGCTAAACCCATTAAACCAAGCTGTGTCGTTTCGATAACTGATTTTAAATTTTTAAATTTTAGGGCTGACGTCAGCCTGACGTCAGCACGTTACCTTGAACCGGTTAGAACCGGACTGGTTCAGTTGAATGTGGACTGATCCCCTTGGTTCAGTTTATACTTTTTGGAAATTACGAAACAGCCCCAACGGTTTTAAAAAATTTAACTCTGGCCCAATTTTTGGAATTTTATTCCATTTATACCCCTGATAAATTAATAAATAATAAATTAAATTATTTAATTAATTTATTAATTAAATAAAAATGACAAAATTACCCCTAGGTCATAAATAAGTCAAACGGAGTCCGAATAAATCGAATGAATAGTGTATTTTCACTATTTCAAGCATTCTAGACTCAATGACAAAGTCCGATTCGGAAAACCAAGTCCCAAAAAATACAAACACGTAGGTATAAATGACTGTATTGCCCCCAATATGCTCGATGTCCAAATAAGGCGAGTTATTAGTGCATTCTTATTATCTCGACACTCCTGAGATCAACGGTGAGGTTCGGTTCATGAGACGGGACTACGAAAAATATGACGCGCGAAATGACCAAACTACCCCTAAGGTACCCGAAGCCCAAACGAAACTAAAAGATAGTCTATTTTGACTATGTCGAACATTCCAAACCCAACGGTGAAGTCCATAACACCAAAATAGGTACTGAAAATTTAGTCACGTGAAAAATAAAACTCATCAAGTCACCACGAGTTGACTAGTAAGACCAATCCTAGGAAGTTAGGATACGTCAGGCCTAAAATTAAATGAAAGAGCATGAATAGGTAACGATTTAAGGTAAATGTGAAGTTAACGAGTTCTTTATAATTTTCTTAGGAAATACAAAGGAAAGGGAAAAGCCCACCAGTAGTGCAAACCCGGGGAATCAAGGTGAGTAACCTCACATTTGAAGTGGAGATTTAATTCCACGGATTTGAATGATGTTTTAAATATCAAATTCTGTCTTTACACAATTCCGTTTTAAATATTCTGTTATGACATGCTTCCTGAATAATTTATTACTGTTCTTTGAGATATACTTCAGCATGTCTAAAATTTCGATTTCAAATGTTATTACATATCCTGAATTTACATGTTTCACGTATTTCAATACCCTATCATGAGATTATGAACTGTATGTTTTGAATGCTTCTAAATGCATCCACATGAAGGAATTATGGGTTAAATGCTTTTAAATGCAAGATAAATTGTGCATAAGCACCATGGATTTCTATCGGGTTTCTTAGGAACCCAACTACGATACGAATAAATGCCAGGTAGCAGGATCTAATCCCCCAGGCATATGAGATATCTCCACGAAAAGTGAAATGGGAATCTGGTTCGAAACGGATTCTGTTAATGAAAGTGATAAGGTGTGTGTTGAAAATGGAAGCAGGCTTTTTCCTCATTTTCACCATGCATATTTACATGATTTGAAATTCATATACTTTATTTCGAAAGTACAAGTTAGCTTGAACACTTTAATGTTTCAAAGCTATTGTTTAAAGAATGCATGTACTCTATGTTCCAAGTATACGAGCAATTGGTAGTGAGTATTTTACAAATTCTCACGTGCGAAACCACTACCAATTGAAACCCATGACAGATGTTAGAATTACTCACTGGGCTTCTCGAAGCTCACCCCATTCCCTAACATTTTTCAGGTGATGACGATGGGTGGACCCTTGCCCAATTTGGGGAGAAATGATAGGCAGCTCCATTAGGATTCTAGAGATATTTTGGGAAGTATTAGGGCCTATGGTTGGTCGAATTTTGATGTCGTACTTTTGGACAATTATGTATTTAAGCCCAAGAGGCAACCAAATATGTACTTAAGCCCTTGAGGCATTCGAATATGTATCATGTATAAGACTTTAAGTTTTAGTATGCTCTGATGTGATTATTCATGTGTACCGCTATGAAGAGCGACAGTACCGGACAGCTGTGCGAAAGTTTTTAAACAGATTTTTTTTAAAAAAAAAAAAAAAAGAGAGAAAAGGGTTTTCACGCTTCCGCAAATCAAGGCCGCACCGCTATCCGATACCATCGCCTATGTTTCGCCTTGCCCTCAGGCTCCCAGGCCTGAAGGCGGTGGTCGCGATCCGAGATCCGCACAGGGTGGGTTTTGGGTCGTGACAAGAGTGGTATCAGAGCACTAGGTTAACTAAAACAAACTTAGCTGACATTAGAGGAATTAGGAACAGAACCATAAGTTAGGTAGACTTTAGGCTACCTAAGATATGTAAAGTGTGTGACGAAATGTGAAGGCGGGGTATGGGACCCGCGTTATAGGATGCAGATATGTGAAGTATGTGACGTGAAGTGAAGGCAGGGTATGGGACCCATAGTACATGAAATAGAGATGTGAAGTATGTGACACGAAACGATGGCGGGGTATGGGACCCGTAGTACATGAAATAGAGATGTGAAGTATGTGATACGAAACGAAGACGGGGTATGGGACTCGTAGTTAGATAAGGTAGTGTAATGAAGACAAGAAATAAATGTAGGTTATAAAACACCACAGAATCAAAGATAGTGATATAATAAACCTCGAAACATGAGATAAGTAAATGAAAACCTCATGCGATGATGAAAAACTAACAGAAATATGTGTTTTTCAGCAAAAATGGTAAACACCAGAAGAAACGCGAGGAATTCAAATGACAGACTCGACCGAGTTGAACATATTCTGGAGGCAATGGCTCAGAACGTAGTTAACATGCAAGCACAAGTCAGAGCGCCACAACCGGTGCAAAATCCTGAGCCACAACCAAATCCCGGACAACCTACTGAAACAGTCAACACGACGAGTTATAAAACGTTCCAGGGTTTTAAACCCCCTAGATTTGACGGTCTTGATACGACCATCAATGCAGAATCATGGGTTCGGGAGATGGAACGTATATTTACGGTTATGACATGTACTGAGGAGCAAAAGGTCTCTTTTACTGCTTTTACCTTTAAGGATGGAGCTCAGGAGTGGTGGCTGCTGGAGCAAGAAAGGGAGCCGCCAATGACCTGGACAAGATTTCTAGAAGTGTTTTATGACAAATACTTTCCAAGGTCATTGAAAAACCAAAAAATAGCAGAGTTTACAGTTCTAACCCAGGGAATAATGACAGTGGCGGAATACGAGACTAAGTTTATGAGATTAGCCCGATTTGCACCCCACATGGTCCAAACTGAAGATCTGAAGGCTAGGAAGTTTGAAGCTGGCCTCAAGGATAGTATCAGATACCGACTTGAACCATTCGAACTCCCTACATATAATGCAGTAGTAGATTGTGCTAAGATTTTTGAGAGAGCGGGTAATGCCTTATCTCAAAAGAAGGACAAAAATAAAGTAGGCGCCACTTCCCAACAAATGAAAAAGACAAAGGCAGGAACCAAGAGTATGACTACTGTCAATGAGAAGGGTGACGGTAGCCAAAAGTCAGGAGAGATTCCTACCTAGTCCTACTTGTCAGAAGAAGCACTTTGCGCCCTGTCGACAGTATTCAGGAGTCTGCTACAGATGTGGCCTACGTGGGCATCTTATCAAAGATTGTCCCCAAGGAAGTTCAGCTGTCAAGGAGCCTACCGCGATAGCTTCATCTACTACTCCACAAGTACAGGCTACAACTACTGAAAAACCAGGAGGAGGCAAAGAACCTATGAGGTACGGGCGAGTGTTCAACATATATTCTAATGCTGCACAACCTTCAACATGTCAATTAGGTACATATCTTAATGCTTACATTACTGCATATATACTTGTAGCTTATTTTCAACTACTTAACACATGAATGTGATAGACCCAAAATAACGTAAAGAGATTAGAACCCCAAAAATAAGGAACACTCAAGTTTTGAGGACAAAACTATTTTAAGGGGGGAAGGATGTAACACCCCGACCCTGATTAAGTAATGATTAGTTACTAATCATTTATCTGAACTAAACATAAAGAATAATTAAGAAGCTAACCTAATTAGGAGTTGACCAGAAGAAACGGCGTCGAAAAATAAGTTACAGAATAAAAGTTAAGTAGGAAATAGTGAAACTGCATTAATGCGCAGCCAAACAGGGCCTAAGCCCGAAATATGGAAAAAGGACCAAAAAATGTGGCCAAGAGGATTTGATCCCTTGAACAAACTGGGCAGAATCTGTTTTACCAAAAAATTACCATCTAGGCTAGGAGCACTTTTGTGTATATATGTGCAAAGATATATATTTAAATAGCACTCAGATTTGGCCATTCCCCAAAGTGACCAATGGACAAGCATGCAACACCTCAGCATTACATCACGCTATAGCCATCATGCCTATAGTCTCATGATGAAACCTCTCTCCCAACCAAATTGCATGCAAAATAATCATGCATTTGGGGAGATGAAGGGGCAAGAGAAATGTGAGATATGTATATGCAATCTCCATATATGCTTGGAGAAAAATCAGATCTGTATTTTTGAGGGTTTAGTCTACTGTTTTATAGAGAGAGGAAGGGGTGAGAGAGAGAGAGAGAGAGAATCCTAGAGAGAGAGTGAGAGATACACAAGTTGTATATGCATTTGGTGATCCATTGAAGGAGCTTGAGGAAGCCAAGGACTGCACGGAGGGGAGAAAATCCAGCTCTTGAAGCTTCTGCTTGAGCACAACCAGTGAGGAACCCACTGTACACGTGAGTTATTCAAAAATCTTTTTTGGAAATTTTCTTACTAGATTTAGCTACTGTTTTATAGCTTTTAGGATCTGTTATTGCATGTGTAGTATTTTAACTTGAGAACTGGGTTGCTTGTGATTGAAATGGACCTATGAAACTACCCCAGAACACAAAACTGTGAAAATCGCCATTGATGAACCTTGAGGTTGCAGGTCTGATCCGACTTCAACCAACCGATCTTTTGAGGGTTGAAACATGAAATAGGACATCTTAGGATCTTGGAAAACCCCAACCGCGACCTAGAAACCTAGGTTTAAACCCCCAAAAATGGCATTATTCTTTTCGGCCCAAAGATGGATTCTTTGATTTTGACACCTAAACCGAAATTGATGAGTTGGGAATGGAAGCTCATGTTGTAAGGGTTGTAGAGGACCAAACCTCATGCAAAATGGTTAAGGAACGAGGCCATAGAACCCAACTGAAATTTTCCATGAACATCGGCCGAAACAGAACACATGGATGAATCCGAAGCTTGAAACCAATGCCAAGAGGTTCGTTTTACTCCCAGAAGTCGTTTAGGATCGAAACCTGTTCAAAACAGCACCTAAAACTCCACTGAAATAGAGGGGGGAAATTCTGCAATTTTCTATGGCAACAGCAGCCCTATACGGGTGGGGACGATGAACAGTAACCGGTTCTGGATCGGGTCTTTGGGTCGGGCTCCGACCCGAATAAAAACGGCTAAACCCATTAAACCAAATTGTGCCGTTTTGATAACTGAGTTTAAATTTTTAAATTTTAGGCTGACGTCAGCCTGACGTCAGCACATTACCTTGAACCGGTTAGAACCGGACTGGACCGGTCTGGTTCAGTTGAATGTGGATTGAACCCCTTGGTTCAGTTTATACTTTTTGGAAATTACGAAACAGCCCCAACAGTTTTAAAAAATTTAACTCTGGCCTAATTTTTGGAATTTTATTCCATTTATACCCCTGATAAATTAATAAATAATAAATTAAATTATTTAATTAATTTATTAATTAAATAAAAATGACCAAATTACCCCTAGGTCTAAATAAGTCAAACGGAGTCCGAATAAATCAAATGAATAGTGTATTTTCACTATTTCAAGCATTCTGGACTCAATGGCAGAGTCTGATTCGGAAAACCAAGTCCCGAAAAATACAAACACGTAGGTATAAATGACTGTATTGCCCCCAATATGCTCCTGAGATCAACGGTGAGGTTCGGTTCACGAGACGGGACTCCGAAAAATATGATGCGCGAAATGACCAAACTACCCCGAAGCCCAAACGAAACTAAAAGATAGTCTATTTTGACTATGTCGGACATTCCAAACCCAACGGTGAAGTCCATAACACCAAAATAGGTACTGAAAATTTAGTCACGTGAAAAATAAAACTCATCAAGTCACCACGAGTTGACTAGTAAGACCAATCCTAGGAAGTTAGGATACGTCAGGCCTAAAATTAAATAAAAGAGCATGAATAGGTAACGATTTAAGGTAAATGTGAAGTTAACGAATTCTTTATAATTTTCTTAGGAAATACAAAGGAAAGGGAAAAGCCCACCAGTAGTGCAAACCCGGGGAATCAAGGTGAGTAACCTCACATTTGAAGTGGAGATTTAATTCCACGGATTTGAATGATGTTTTAAATATCAAATTCTGTCTTTACACAATTCCGTTTTAAATATTCTGTTATGACATGCTTCCTGAATAATTTATTACTGTTCTTTGAGATATACTTCAGCATGCCTAAAATTTCGATTTCAAATGTTATTATATATCCTGAATTTACATGTTTCACGTATTTAATACCCTATCATGAGATTATGAACTGTATGTTTTGAATGCTTTTAAATGCATCCACATGAAGGAATTATGGGTTAAATGCTTTTAAATGCAAGATAAATTGTGCATAAGCACCATGGATTTCTATCGGGTTTCTTAGGAACCCAACTACGATACGAATAAATGCCAGGTAGCAGGATCTAATCCCCCAGGCATATGAGATATCTCCACGAAAAGTGAAATGGGAATCTGGTTCGAAACGGATTCTGTTAATGAAAGTGATAAGGTGTGTGTTGAAAATGGAAGCAGGCTTTTTCCTCATTTTCACCACGCATATTTACATGATTTGAAATTCATATACTTTATTTCGAAGGTACAAGTTAGCTTGAACACTTTAATGTTTCAAAGCCATTGTTTAAAGAATGCATGTACTCTATGTTCCAAGTATACGAGCAATTGGTAGTGAGTATTTTACAAATTCTCACGTGCGAAACCACTAACAATTGAAACCCATGACAGATGTTAGAATTACTCACTGGGCTTCTCGAAGCTCACCCCATTCCCTAACATTTTTCAGGTGATGACGATGGGTGGACCCTTGCCCAATTTGGGGAGAAATGATAGGCAGCTCCATTAGGATTCTGGAGATATTTTGGGAAGTATTAAGGCCTATGGTTGGTCGAATTTTGATGTCGTACTTTTGGACAATTATGTATTTAAGCCCAAGAGGCAACCAAATATGTACTTAAGCCCTTGAGGCATTCGAATATGTATCATGTATAAGACTTTAAGTTTTAGTATGCTCTGATGTGATTATTCATGTGTACCGCTATGAAGAGCGACAGTATCGGACAGCTGTGCGAAAGTTTTTAAACAGATTTTTAAAATAAAAAAAAAAAAAAGAGAAAAGGGTTTTCACGCTTCCGCAAATCAAGGCCGTACCACTATCCGATACCATCGCCTATGTTTCGCCTTGCCCTCAGGCTCCCGGGCCTGAAGGCGGCGGTTGCGATCCGAGATCCGCACAGGGTAGGTTTCGGGTTGTGACAGTGTCCGCATAAAGAGGCTTACTTACAGCGCTGGCAACATAACTGAGCCCTTGAGCAGTCCACAGTTCATAAGGAACATTGAACAGTTTGATCCAAATAGGGATTTTTTTAACATCTTTTTTGGCGAGTGTCAAACTTGGTCTCCATTGTTGCAGAATAATGTGTCTGCCAGAAAAATGCCAGTGACCCATTTCAAGAATTTTGGTTATAGAGGAGATGGAATCAAACTTGAAGAAGAAGAAACCGCTGCCATTAGTGAGGGTTTCTTCAAGACCTTTTTTCCCTATAACTGGTCTGCAATTTTCTTAATCCACATGAAAGGCGTTTTCTTATCCAAAAAATACCCCACCAGTGTATTTTCCCATAAGGGATTTCCTGCTTGAATGACGTCTGAGGGAGGGCGGACAGAGATCCCGTCCCCTTTGGAACAAGGGGGGATAAAGTCCAGTTTGAACTTCTGACGGGGAGGAGACTGGGTGAATAGAGAGGCCCCTGCCACTGGTTGGCGCATATCGCTAGCATTTCGATACTAATTCCAATTGACACCTTGAATGTTCTTGGTAGACACCTGCAAATCAGAATGAAGAACAATTCGCAGATCAAAATAGAAAAACATAGAACACGCCTAAGACAAAAACCAAATGCTAGTTAAAAAAAAGGATAAATCAGACCTGATTTGGAGTCTGAGCTCTGATACCAAATGATGTGAACCCGTAAGATCGAAATCCCTTGAACCCAAAATCAAATTGAAACTTACCGAAGAAAGCCAAGAATCAAGTCAAGATGATCTAGACCCATTGAAAACTTGTTTCAAGAACCTAGATTTGATGAGAACTGTCACGACCCAAAACCCACCCTATGCGGATTAGGGATCCGTGACCCGGGTCTGCGGCCCGTGGGCCGTTCCCCGTCCAAAAGGATCTAAAATGCTGGGTAAAGTTTTAACAAAAGCATTTCTTAATTATTAAAATATCTGGTAGCACAGTTAGTTCACCATTTGATGCATGTCCAAAAATTATAAGTGTTAAATACAGATCCTTCAAAAACAAACCAACAAACAGGACCGTGGTGACATGGGAGTATTAAGACCTGACAATATTCAACTTAATATAAAACTCGCCAAAACAGCTACCAGTAACTAGCAGCGTCTAAATCCCTGGAGCGCCTGAGGGTTCCCCAAATTCTTGTTGTCCTGAAAAATTTAAGGGAGAAGGGGTGAGCTAATAGCCCAATAAGTAATTTCCTGGCTTTAATGTGGGTTCGGGTTTGTCCATTGAAATGATAGAACAAAGAATAACAGATAGCCAACATGAGCAATAATGAAGGCGTAGCCAGTCACCAAAAATGTGCAAGGTATCGACCCGAGGGTCCAAAAGGCATATCCCACAATATAACACAAGAGTCAATAACAAAACCAAATGAAATTGGGATCTGGCCTATCGTGATGGATTGCTGCCACAACAATACGTTAGCCAATCAAAGATATACCATGCTTGCAACAATATGATCATTTCACAGGGTATAAAAATATGATCATACTATGGAAACAATAATAAATCAACATCGAGTTCAAATAACCCAGATATACGTGAATTACCCGGGGCCCGGCATACCCCACTAAAACGCACGCTCAGATCTGCCACGGTTCCTCGGGCTCTCTGAAAAGCGTTAGAGCTCTTTTCGATATAGGTCCCGTAGGACACAACAGACCCTAAGGGGTCTTTTCCCCCACGCAATCTGTGAATGGATGGGTCATTGTGACTGAGCACAACCCCGAGTACACACCAAATATCATGACCGACAAAATCCCATACAAGATGTACAATCGTACCAACATTTGATATTACAAACAACAAAAGACGAAGTGTATGGAATCAGTAGAATGTATCTCAAGACTAGGTCATGGTACGATAGTGTAATAATATTCAAATATCAATGATCAATCTCAAAGTGATGTGAGCAAGCAAATCAAATCCAAAATCAGGTAAACTGATATCTACAAGTCGATTGACTCAAATCAAGTGCATCAGGTAGTAACGGAGTACAAATTGGCAGCATATGAACAATAACGTGACTGGCTGGGAATAACCCATATTAAAGCGTCAGAATTACTTACCTCAAAATGACTCTCAGTAGTTCAACTAATCAAAGTCTCCTTCCCCTTTTCTTTTGACGTGCCTGTCAATTGAAAATAACTCAGTCTATAACTGAAATCGGACCATACTCGATATTCAAATTTGTTAATCTTGGCTATCGGTATCTCGATTACGAATCTAGATGTCGTCATTGTATCCGGAATGTTAAATAAAATAAGTTTAGGCTTTTACGGATCTTAAATCGGATTCCTGAATTGAAAAGGGCAAAACTGTCCTTTGGCATGTTACGGTCACTTTCTCCCCGGGACCTCTTTTCATAATTTCAACCTCACCGTTGAATTCAGTGGGTCCGAGATAGTTAAAATACTTATATGACTTAACTTATTTGGACACAGAGGTATTTTCGTCATTTTACGGGCCTTTATTTTTCGGGGCCTCATCTCACGTTGTAGACCTCACCATTGGACTCAGTAGGTCCAAGATAGTAGGAATTCATATATGACTTGTCTAATTTGGACACCGGGGTATTTCGGTCATTCTAGTATTTATGTCTTATATCCCGGGGTCTCGTCTCGTGAAATGGACCTCACTATTGAGTCCGAAAGGTCCGAGATAATAAGTTTTGACTATTCATTCGCCCCGTTCGGACTTCATTTGACTTATTTGTGACTCAGGGGTAAAATGGTAATTTTACCTATTTAATAAATTATTTAAATAATTTATTTTATTATTTTATTATTTTTCCAGGGGTGTTTTTGAAATAATTCTCCAAAGTCTGGGTCAGATTTGGAATATGGTGAACAGTTGGGGTCAAACCACAATTATCATAAGTTTTGGTTTATTTATTTTTAATTAAAACATTGGACCAAAGGGTTCACTTAACAAAACCCTAGACCGGACCGGTTATGCACTGAACCAACCGGTTCAGTCCTCTCTAGAGAACCGGCTTAATGGGTCATGCTGACGTCATGATGACGTCAGCCCTAATTTAATATTTTTAAATTTCTTTAATGAAACGGCGTAGTTTCATTGCCCCGTTGGATCCGGTCGGGTCCCGACCCGCCCCAGACCCGGATCCGGTCCCGTCTTGACCCGACATGCCCCCCGTTTTTCCGGTCATCCCTTCCGACCATCCAGCCGGTCGCCGGTCGCCGGAAAAACGGCCAGCCGTTATTTTTGCCCCATTTTCACGTTGAAACTTCAAGATTTTTAACCCAAACGACTTCTAATGTTTTAATAACTAATTTAAACTAGCTTGGGACCTCGGTTGTGGCTGTTTTCCAAGACCCATTTCCGGTTTTCCGGCCACCATGCCCATTTTCCGGCCGAACCCATTTTTTTGATTTTCATGCATTTTCTTCTTCTGGTCTCACTCCAAATTTTCTCAAACCTTCATTATAGATCATATAAAACATTTTCAGATCATTTAAATGAAAGAATACACATGAAATGATAGTTTCAAGTCTTTAGGCCGTGACCTGCAACTGAGGGTTTCTCCCTCCTCTCTTAACCATTTGCTTTGATTTTTGTGGCCTTGGAAACCTCATGCTATGTCCTCTAAGACCCTAAGCTCAGAATTAAACAAATCATGCTTTAAATTTACGAAACAGAAGTGAGAACCCTTACCTAAATTTCTGGTTTCTTGGTGTTGATTGCCTCTCCTCTTCACTTCTGATCCTTTCTTCTCCTCCTCAGAAGCTCCTCATTTCTCCTTCACTTTTCCAGAATGTAGAGAGAGAGAGAGAGATGTTTGTATATGTGTATATATATCTATACATGTGAGGTACACTTGGGAATGGTCCCTTGCTTCTTTCTCACTCAACCAAGCATGCTTAGCGATGCCTCTACCCCTGATTTTCTGATTTCCACCATGCTCCTACTAGTCTAGGTTAGGTAGCCTTTTTATTTTTATATTACATATATATATATATATATTCACATATATATATATTTTTTCTCCTTTGTTACTTTTTATATATATACATATATATATATATCCATACATGTGTGCATGTATGCATGCATGCATGCATACTTGCACATATTACGATGTTGGGTCTTATTTAATCAATAGGTCATTTTATAACTGATAAAGTGTTACCCGACCCGGCTTGTCTCGATACTCGTGCCAGTTCGGGTCGGGGTATTACAAGAACGCCACAAAGGGTATGCTTTTGATAAGTTCATAGTTCACTCAAGAACTAGAAGAGAAAACTCAAATATTTTCTATGCAGAAAGCTTCAATCACATTCGTAGCCTCCAAATTGCAGCTACAAGTCCTTTTAAAACCCTCCATGAAACCCTAGGGCTGAATAAGGCCATCATCAATTAAAAGACACGGGCTGAACATCTTCAGGACCAAAATGTCCTATACTACCGACTATACTTAAAACATAAAATAGGCCCACACGCCTATACTTAACGAAATACAAAGTCTATACGAAACCACTAGGCTATGTTGCCCCCTTCTATAGCTTGTATCACATGGATTAAAGCCAATTCTTCATCTTTCAAGCCCATCTTCAATGTTGGGGTCTTGGTCGATGAATTTGCAAACTTGGCCCAAGTAGATTGCACCAATCCTTGCACTGCTTCCTTGAACTTCTTTTTTTTTGGTAAGTAAAAATTTATATAACCTAAAAGAGAGATATACAAGAAGAGCAAAAACAAAGCTCGAAAAAAAGAGCTACACAAAAACCAAACTAACAAGCTTAGAACATGGGGAAAAGGAGGGAAAGCCTCCAATAGCCCACCTTCCTAACCCACCAGACAACAGAACAAACCAACAACTAATTGTCCAAATTCAACTCCCACCACAACAACTCTTCATCCAGTAGAAAACGTCTAAGGCTACGAACCCCAGTGAACTTGCGCCGCACCATAAGATTAATACCCTCAATAAGCTGATCTTTAGTTCTTGATTCATCATTGAAAGACTGCCGATTCTGCTCAAGCCAAATAGAATGGACCAGAGAAGAGAACACCAACTTACTGATATAGTTTTGAGTCGACTTCCCTTTAAACGTTTGAGTGGCCCACTGAATTGTGTCTTGCCAGGGGCGAGGGGACCAACTCAAATTACACTTAGCTAAAAAGTGAAGCCATAAATCAAAAGTAAAACGACAACCAAAGAAGAGGTGAGCATGGTCTTCTAACGGCTGCCCACAGAAAGCACATTTCACTTCAAGGTCTCATCTAAACTACAAAACACGGTCTTGAGTAGAAAGCCTCTCCCGAATGGCTAACCAAAGGATGAAGTTGCATCTTGGGATAGCATGAGAGAACCATACTAGCTTCTACCACGAAACTTGAGGCCGAGATACCCGAGTCGCATGCCAAGCTGAATTCGTAGAGAACACTCCAAAAGGGTGGCCCAACCATTGGAGTTGGTCCGTCATAGTCTGATTAGGCATAAACCCTAGGGGGATAGAACGCTTAAGCTCTATTAAGTGGTAAGAGTTAGCACTAGGCCACCTCCACTCATTCCCTGCAATGATAAGGCTTACCTGGGCGGATCTAGAAGGCCCTGAATCATAAATAACACGGTCTCCTATAGCATCCCAAATAGAACCCGACGGGAGCCAATAGTCAAACCAAAGTGAAGTATGCTGACCATTTCCCACCTTGTGCCGAATTAAAGATTTAAACCCTGGTCTGAGTTTCATCAGCTTCCTTCACACCCAAGAGCAAACCTTTGGACAGGTAGCCTCCCAAAGATGCTTTTGTTTCAAAATGTTAGCGCGAACCCAAGCAACCCACAAAGAACTGCAATAGGGATCACTTAGCCACCAGAGATATTTAGAGACTGTAGCTTTGTTCCAATCCTCCAGCTTCTTAATCCCCAACCCACTTTCCTCTTTAGGGTAAGGGACATCATCCCAAGCACCCTTGGCCTGAGAAGAATTCATGTCTGGACCAGACCAAAGAAAGGACCTCATAATCTTCTCGATATCTTAGATAATCTTCTTGGGGAGCACAAAATGTGAAGTCCAATAAACCTGCATGCTGAAGATGACTGACCTGAGGAGCTGCAAACGACCTGGCTATGTCTCATAATTTTGCATACTCTTCAATGGTATCCTTCAAGATCGTGGTAGAGTTGAGGTCGCCATGGCAAAATAACATAAGATCATTGGCAAAGCACAAGTGAGTGATTTTGGGCTGCTTACATCTCCAATGGTACGTAGAATTTACCTCTCGACCAACTTTCTGTCTCCACATCATAGAGAAAACCTACATAGCAAGAACAAAAAGGTAGGGAGAGAGGGGGTCCCCCTGGCGTAAGCCACGGGCACCTTTGAAATAACCTTCAAGAGCACCATTAATGGAAATAGAGAAACTCGGAGTAGTAATACAAGCCTTGATCCACCGAACATAAGTGGCGGGAAACTTCATCAAATCAAGCACATCCAATAAAATTCCCATCTAACTGAGTCATAAGCCTTCCGAATGTCCACTTTCATTGTGCATCGCGGGGAGCCCCTCTCTTTGTGATAACTATAATGAGCTCTTGGGCAAGAAAAATATTATCACTGATGCTCCTTCCCGACACAAAGGCAGATTACAACAGGAAATGGGATGGTAATCATTTAACTTGGAAGAGTTGGGAACCTTAGGAACAAGGGCAATGACGGTGGCATGAGCTCACGTAGCCCAAAAGAAATGCCCATTAAAACCATCTGGGCCTGGCACTTTATTGGGGTGCAAGCTAAACAAAGTCTCCTTAATCTCATCTCTATCCACAGGCTTACTTAACTGCTGGGCTTGGGCATGAGAAATACCTTTGCTGATGAAATCGGTGAGTTGGCCTTTCCCAGGATAAGGGTTTGAGGGGACCTTCCCTAAGAGATCATGATAGTAGTCCACAATGGCAGCGGAGACTTCCTTGCTATCTTCAATCCTATTGCCATCTTCATCCAGTAAACTTCTGATTTTTTTGCGGTTTCGTCGTTGAGTGATGCACTTGAAAAAGAAACTCGTGTTTTGATCCCCTTCACTAAGCCATTGAATCCTCGACTTCTGCTTAGCCAGGCTTTCCTCCCACTTGCTCAATTGAGTAAAGTGCTACAAGGCGAGCTTCTATTGGTTCTTCAAATCAATATTAAGAGGGATAGAGTTCAAAGAATGTTGAATTGCAAAAAGATGCTGCCGGTCTTCCTCAATAGAGTTGGAAGAGATCCGCCCTCTAACTTGGTTTAAAAGCTTCAATTCTTTTTTCACTACTTTAAGCTTCCTACTCAAAATGAACATAGCAGATCCTTCAACATTCTAACTCCAAGCTTTGCGGATAGCTAGTTCCCTGGCATTCATTGCATTTTTCTCCACCATCCCATGCCACGATTAATGGCCTGCAAGTTGCCAAGCATCATCAATCTGAAGGGGTTTCTGCTACTACCACTTTTAATGGTTTGCATACTACCAAGCATCATCATGTTCACGGGGTTTCTACTACTCATGTTCAAGGCCCTTCTGCTGTTAGTAACTTTGAAGATAGAGAGGTGTATGCCTGTACCGCTGTAATGGCAGTGCATGACTCTCTGTTGAGGTTAACCTGGGCTGATCAGGCTAGCAGTCGTGAATTCATCCTAAAGGAAGCTCTTGATTTGGAGGAATAATATGGAGGTTTTTCGGTTGACTCAGATTTCCTATTTGATTCAGATAACCATTTTCCTGAAGAACTCATCAATTGAGGTAGCAAAACGGGTGGTGCTGAAAGGGTGAGTGTCGCACACACTCCAAGCTTGCATCTAGCAAAAAATCAAACCCATCCGATCAGGCGCAAAAGTTTGGGTTTCCTGCTGCACCTAAGGTCTCTGTTCAACCTACTGCTCCATCCGAAACCATTCAGCAGATCATGCAACGTGCTGCTCCAACAGGTGGTGTGGCCTTTAGCCATACCCATCCTGCATTATCTATAGGACCGAGAGGGATTGGGCCATTAGTTACTCTTCCACAAATTACACCTACTAAAGTCGGTTAAGAAGGTCAAATAGCTAAAGCTACTATTCAGCCCACAAGTCCTTTTGCTCAGCCAAACACGGAAAGAGACCGTTCTAACACTGTTATCATACCTGCTTCACAGCAATCGAGGGTTACAGCAAGAGCCCATACCCCTGCACCTTTAGTTCCTGTACCTATTCAGCAGCTCAAGCAAGGCCACTGTTCTAGGTCAGTTGTCAGGTCATCTCAACCACAGTCCTCTAGATCTTCAACGTCTATGGTTACTGTTCATCATACTGTTCATTCTCTTTATTCTAATAATATTCAGCCCCTCACGCTAACTGCTGCCAAAGTTGCGTGTCAACCTGCTCCATTGGTTGACAGGGCCTCTCTCTATGTGTCTGATGTTGAAGCAAGTGGGCTTGAATTTTCGGTCAATGAAAAGGACCTTAATGGTCTTCAACAAGGTCCTAACCCTACTATAGTTAAAGCCCAGCCGATTGTCTCTAGTTCAAAAGTGGAAGCCACTAAATGGTCTTCTCCAGACACAGGCCAAACTGTGAATGGTAAAAAGTAGATGCTTCCAAGAACTTAGTTCATCCGAATGGTAATGGGGCCCATTACCCTGACCGTTGCGCGGCACATGGAACAACAAATGGGTGTGCTCCTCTAACCACAGATGACATGCATTACGATCTTCAACAGCTCCCGCTAAAAGGCGTTGATATCTCTGTCCAGCCAATTGCTGAAGTCCATCCTTCTTACGTGTCCCTTGGAAAAGTTCATGGGCCTTCAGTTGCTGCATCAGCTAGTCAACATGATCTCTCTGTCCTGCCAACTGCTGAAGCCCATTCCCTACCATCCCTAGAAGTAGGCGCTAGTGCGGCTGAACTACACCTTCCATCTCTACCAACAGGTCCGTCAAATCTTCAGCATACTGGTAAGTCTCTTACTGGTCATACGCCTACTGCCTGCTAGTCTTCGTTTTTCCAAAGGCCCCCCTCTTTCAAAAAATTCAAGCTGGATTACAAGCCATCCCTCCGGGAAGGCAACAAGATCACAGTCCAACCCCCTTAGACATTCATCAAGCTGGCATATCCAATTGGGAGAACACCTTGGTTGGTTATTTTCAGGACAAGAAAATGCCATTTCTCTAGGTCAAAAAAGTTGTAGAAAAATTATGGACCAATGAAGGGTTAATTTCTGTTCTTACCAATGGCAATGGATTCTATTTTTTCAAATTTGATTCCATGCATGCTATCAACAATATTCTTGATGGAAGTCTTTGTCACTTCTCTGGGTGACATATTTCTCCAAAAATGGCGCCCTAGCATGGCTCTCTCCAAGCAGGATGTGGCAAAAATCCCTATCTAGATTAAATTCTACAATGTCCCTTTCAAACTTTAGACAGCTCAAGGGCTTAGCTATGTCGCCAGTGCGATTGGGAATCCTTTTTATACAGATTCTCATACGGAAGAACAATCCAAGATCAACTACGCTAGAATCTGTGTGGAGGTAGATGCTACCAAAGAGCTCCCTGACTGTTTTGATATCAAGATCTCTGACCACACAAAGGTGGAAATTTTGGTTGAATACCAATGGCTTCCCTCCATATGCACCCATTGTCAAATCTTGGGCATAGAATTGCAAGCTGCACTTCCATAACAAGGGATGAAAGGCAAGGTACTCAAAGTTGCTAAAGCTGCCACATCCAATAACAAGAGTGTATGAAGATTGGTTTCTAGTCGATGCAAACCTATTCAAGTTGATAATTACCCTAGTGCAGGCAACGACTTTGGAGGTGTCACTCTCACTGAAAACACCTTAAAGGATGTAGGGCAGGAGCTGGATCAATCTGAAGTACTGCCTCATAATTCAATTGAGACCATCTTTCCCAGCAATAGTCCATTCCTTGATGATCCTAAAATGATGCAACATCCATCTCCTGCTGATCCTAATTTGATACCACAGGACGTCATCCCTTCTTCCTCAGTTCAAGTAGTGGCCACGGAAACTACTCAAGAATTGGCTACGGAATCTGCTCAGGACTTGAGTCACCTTCCACCCCCTCATAATGATTTTTTTTTTTTTGATAGGTAAAAGATATATATAGAAGAAGAAAAATAAATACAAGATCAAGAGGGCATACCCTCGAACAAGCTAAAGGGAAGGAGAACTACTACAGGCAGAAGAGCTCACGATCCCAGGCAGGAAAAAACAAAACAAGAGGGCATACCCTCGGACAAGCAAAAGGGAAAAACAAGAAATACAAGAGCTCATGGCCCATGCTGAGAAACATTACACATTAAAAATACTATAAGGTAAAGACCAACTACACTGGAGATGTCTATTGGAGTGAGAGTCCTGAATCCCTCTTGAAGATGTGAGCCTGCCACGGATCATGTCCTGAGTTTGAGCTATGATGGCCTTAGAGTTTTTCTCGATCTTGGTGAACAATCTGCTATTCCTTTCACGCCAAATGTTGTAAATTGTACAAGCAAGAGTGAGCCGGCCTAAAATGGAGGAAAATGACTTACCTTTGAAAAAATTGGTGGCCCAAAGAACAATCTGATGCCAGTCCCCATTAGGGCTTTGAAATCCACTTTTAGAGAGCAAATGGGACCATATGTTGGAAGTGAAGGAACAAGAAAAGAAGAGGTGGTTGTGACTCTCATTTTCTCTTAAACAGAATAGGCACTTGGGGTCATGACAAAGATTAGAAAAGAAAAGACGGTCCTTGGTCCTTGGTCCTTAAGCTGTGGCGGATGGCCATCCAAAGGATGAACCCTGCACGGGGAATAGCTTTAGGATGCCAAACAAGCTTCCACCAATTTACTTGGGGGTTACGGCCACGCAGGGTATGCCAGGCAGAGTTGATGGAGAAGACCCCATTTGGGGAGGGTAACCAAAAAGCTTTATCATCAAGGAGGGGGGAGGGGAGAAGATTAGGAGGCATACCATTCTTAAGGTCCAGAAGGTGGGGAGAATTAGCAATGGGCCAGTTCCAATGATGTTCAAGAATAATGTAACCCTTTCATAATGATGGTATAGCTTTTCAGTCTCCTTAATATCCTAGCGCTAGCGGATTTTGTTTAGCTAGAAGTTTTACATGTGCAGTTAGCAACTCTTATTCCACTGCTTCTCCAGATTCTAACCCTTTAGTGGAAGCAATTATAAAAGAAATCGGCTCAGAAAGCAAAGACGGCAGAGAAAACTATTAAGGAATCAAGGGACCTTAGGTCCCAACAACCTTTCCTTTTCTCAATGAATTTTGCATGCTGGAATATCAAGGGTTTGAATAGCCCCATCAAGCAGAGGGAAGTTCGTTCTTTTGTTCAAGAGTATTCTCTTTGTTTTTTTTGGTTTAGTTGAGACCAAAATTAAGGATGCTTCTAAAGATGCATTAGCTAATTCTCTTATCCCTGGTTGGTCTTTTTTGCAGAATTATCCCCATTCGCCCTCTAGGAGAATTTGGATAGGATGGAATAACTCTCTTTTGCAAATTAATTCTTCTTGTACCAACACTCAAGCCATTCACTGCAATATTACAGTTCGGGATTCCAATTCCTCTATGGTCATTTCTGTTATATATGGCTCCAACTCCCCTCTTCAGCGGAATGATCTATGGCATGACATCACCCTCTAGGCCTCCATCTCCAAGGACGTCCCTTGGCTTATATTTGAGGATTTCAATGCCATTCGTTTCCCTCATGAAAGGAAAGGTGGTAGCCATGACCGGTCCAATATTATGGATGACTGCAACAAATGCTTCATTAATTCTGATCTTGAGGATTTAAGATATTCTAGGCATTTCTTCACCTGGTGTAATGGTCAAACTGCCCCCCTCACTATTCAGAGGAAGCTTGATAGAACTCTTGTCAACCAAGATTGGCACACTACTCTCCCATCTATTGAGGCTGAGTTTCTTCCCCCTAGCCTTTCTGACCACTCTCCAATCATTGTCCGAACCGGCATTCCGCGGCAAAGAGGCAAAATCCCTTTCAAATTCTTCAACTTTTGGGCAGACTATGATGATTTTCTTCCTATAGTTGAGCAGGCCTGGAACTCAAATATCCAAGGGACAGCCATGTTCATTTGTTGCTAGAAACTCAAGAAGGTGAAGTATGCTCTTAAGGATCTCAATCAGAAAAGATTCATGAACATTTCCTCCAGAGTCCAAGAATCCTGTAATAAGCTTCATGACATCCAAAGCCTCCTTGAGCGGAATCTGGGAAATAACAGGCTAATCTATGAGGAAAAAGAAGCTCTTCAAGCTTATTATTCTATTCTTTCCAGCAAAGAGAGCCTTGCCCAGAAAAGTCCTGAATCCAATGGCTTTCTGAAGGTGATCAAAATACTTCATTCTTTTTCAACTCAGTGACAAGCAGAAGAAACCGAAACAAAATAGTTAGCCTTCTTGATGCATATGGTAATAGAATTGATGACATCAAAGAGATCAAGAGCTCTATAGTTAACTTCTATCATGATCTTCTTGGAACTGAAAGTTCCATTCCATATCTAGGAAAGCAAGCTCTTGCAAGCTTTATCACTAAGTGTCTGCCAAATGACTCCCTTACAGGCCTCTAATGCCCAGTTACTAAAGAAGAAATTCAAGACGCTCTCTTTAGCCTTCACCCCAATAAAGCTCCGGGGCCTGATGGCTTCAATGGTTATTTCTTCCGAAAGACTTGGAGCATAGTCAAACTTGAGGTCATTGCTTCTATCTCTGAATTCTTTTCTTCAAGATCCATCCTCAAAGACATCAACTCCACGGCTATTGCCCTCATTCCCAAGGTCTCTAATCCCTCCTCTGTTCATGACTATCGCCCTATATCTTGCTGTAACACAATTTACAAAACCATCTCCAAAATCCTCGCCAATCGCCTTAAGAAAGTCCTTCCTAACCTCATTGATCCGTCTCAATCCACCTTTATTCAAGGAAGGAATATCAGTGCTAACATCCTGCTTGCTCAAGAGCTCATGCATAATTATCATAAGAACTCAAGCTCTCCTCGTTGTACAATGAAAGTTGACCTTAAGAAGGCCTTTGACTCGGTGCGTTGGGAATTTATTTTCAATTCTATGAGCATCATGGGATTCCCTCAGCCTTTTATTGATTGGATTTACTACTGCATCTCTACTGCTCGCTTCTCAGTTGTTATTAATGGCGAGCTTGAAGGTTACTTTCCTGGAGCTAAAGGGTTAAGGCAAGGGGATCCTCTCTCCCCCTACCTTTTTGTTCTTGTTATGGAAGTTCTCTCATTGATTATCCACCAGAGTTCAGTTGCCCCTCAATTCAAGCATCATTGGAGATTTCATAAAACCAAACTGACCCACCTTTGCTTTGCTAATGATATTATGCTCTTCTGTCATGAGGATCTCCTTTCAGCTTCTATTCTCAAGGAAGGGCTTGAAACATTTGCTTCCTTCTCTGGGCTTCTCCACAATGCCTCCAGAAGTTACATTTTCCTCCCTGGCATGGATAACAGCACTAGGCATCATATCATTGACCACATTGGCTTCCCTGAAGGATCTCTTCCTATCCGTTACCTTGGTGTTCCCTTGATCTCAACTAAGCTTAAAGCCTAGGATTGCAAAGCCCTGGTTGACTGCATCATTGGTAAAATCACTCCTTGGTCTACTAAATCTCTTTCTTATGCAAGTCGACTTCAGCTTATCAAATCTGTGCTTTTTAGCATCCAGGTTTTCTGGTCTTCCCATTTCATTCTCCCCAAAAAAGTGGTTAATCAAGTTGAGCAGGCAATGAGATATTTTCTTTGGAGTGGCAACCATCTCATCTTAACTGGATCTAAAGTTGCACGGAATGATATTACTTGCCCTAGAAATGAAGGGGGGCTTGGGATAAAGAAGCTTGTTGACTGGAATCAAGCAGCACTGGGGAAGCTTGCTAATGAGCTTGGAGAAAAATGCTTAAATTCAGAACCTTGTTCAAGCCTTTCATCAGAATTTCTATTGGGAATGGTCTCTGTGCTTCTCTTTGGTTTGACTATTGGCTCCCCACTGGTTCCATATATGATAATATGGGGGAAAGGGTTATATATGATTCAAGGCTTGGGAGATATGCTAAAGTTGCTTCCATCATTATGGATCATTAGTGGAGTTGGCCGACAGCTAACTCTCCTCATTTGCTTGAGCTAAAAAATGGCTTGCCTAACAATCTTCATCCTTCTCCCCATAGGGATGACATGGTGGAAGCTTGTTTGGCACTATAAAGCCATTCCTCATGCTGGATTTACTCTTTGGATGGCCATCTGTAACAGTCTTCGAACCAAGGATCTAAAATGTCTTTTCTGTATGCGTGAAGATGAGAGTCACAACCATCTTTTCTTCTCTTGTTCCTTTACATCCATTATATGGTCCCATTTTCTCTCTAAAAGTGGCTTCCATTGCCCTTCTTGGGACTGGCAGCAGATCATGACTTGGGCTTCCAATACTTTCAAAGGAAAGGGGTTCTCTTCTACTATAGGAAAGCTCACCCTAGCTTGCACAGTCTATACTATTTAGAGGGAAAGGAATAGCAGGTTGTTCTCCATGATAAAGAAAAATCCCCCGGCTATCATAGCTCAAATTCAGGAAATGATTCGAGGTCGGCTCACTCCCTCTAAAGGGATTGCAAACACAATCACCAATAGACATCTTCAATGTATTTGGTCTCTTCCAAGCAGCATCTTCAATTCCTAATGTTTGTAATGTTATGTTTTGTACTTGTAGCTTTGGGACGAGAGCTCTTCTGCTTGTAGAAGCTCTCCCTTCCCTCTAGCTTGTTCAAGGGTATGGCCTCTTGATCATGTATTTTATTTTCTCTTTTTTGGTTTTATGAAATTTACTTACCAAAAAAAAAAAAATGAACTTAAACTTACATTTAACATCAACTCCAATCCTAACGATCATAGGACTATGATCTGACACACCAGAAGGCAAGAACTCCACCTCTGAATTACTAAAATCCATCATCCACCTATCATTAGCCAAAACACGATCAAGCTTCCTTAAGATGGTATCGTTGCCATACTGACGATTGGTCCAAGTCAAATGGTAACCAGTGTACCTGAGGTCCTCCAATTCTACATCAATGAGATAGTTATTACATTCCTCCATACAAGGAGGCCAATCTGTACTACCACCAATCCTCTCATTGCTAAATCGAACAGCATTCAAATCTCCCATGACAATCCAAGGCAAATCATTGTTGACGGCTACTTGTTGACGCAATCTACTCCAAACACGTCTTCGATCCTTGACAATATTATGACCATAAATAGCTGAAAGATAAAACCAAATCCCCTTTTGTTAGTCAACAACTCTTCTAAACCTTCTTTGCCCCACAGTCGAAAGGCCACATTGTTAACCCATTGGTAATTTAATTTTTGGTCCAGTAAATAGCCCACCAAGGTTGTGTAGCCCACATTTTATTCCCTTCACATCAGAGAGAGGTGGCCTAGATCCAATCAAGTGAGCCTTATCATTGCAGGTAATGAGTGGAGGTGGCCTAGTGCTAACTCTCACCACTTAATGGAGATTAAGCACTCTATTCCACCAAGGTTTACTCCAAATCAGCATATGATGGACGAACACCAATGGTTGGGCCACCTTTCTGGAGTGTTCTCTACAAATTCAGCTTGGCATACGACTCGGGTCTCTAGGCCTCAAGTTTCATGGTGGAAGCTAGTGTGGTTTTCTCATGCTATTCTCCAGATGCAGTTTCATCCTTTGCTTAGCCATTTGGGAGAGGCTTGCTACTCAAGACCGTGTTTTGCTATTTAGAAGCGACCTTGAAGTGAAATGTGTTTTTTGTGGGCAGCCTTTGGAAGACCATGTTCACCTCTTCTTTGGCTATCATTTCACTTTTGAATTATAGCCTCACTTTATAGCCAAGTGTAATCTAAGTTGGTCCCTTGCCCCTGGCAAGACACAATTCAATGGGCCACTAAAACGTTTAAAGGGAAGTCGATTCAGGGTGATATCAGAAAGTTGGTGCTTTCTACTTTGGTTCACTCTATTTGGCTTCAGCGGAATCGGTAGTGTTAAAAGAATGAATCAAGAACTAAAGATTAGCTTATTAAGGGTATTAACCTGATGGTGCAGAACAAGTTGATTGGGGACCAAAGCCTTAGACGTTTTCTGCTGGATGAAGATTTGTTATTGCGATGGGATTTGAATTTGGACAATTAGTTGTCAGTTTGGTCTTTTGTTTGGTGGGTTAGGATGATGGGCAATCTTGTTGAAGGCCTTCCCTCCTTTTCCCACATGTTCTAGTCTTGTTCTTTTGTTTGTTTTGTAGCTCTTTATTTTCAAGCTTTGTTTTGTTCCTCTTGTATATCTCTCTTTTGCTTATAAATTTTTACTTACCAAAAAAAAAAAAAGCCAAAACAACGAGATTGTCCTCAAAAATGAAAAATTGAGTTTTATAATGGCCTTTTTTTTCTCGAAATCGACGTCCAAAATTTCCTTTAGCCATTTAGATGGCTAGATCTCAAAGAAATACATGACATGTCTATATAATTTGTGTAAAGTGAATAACAGAACGCTAAACTATGGCAGTTTGAATACAGTACCAAAATAGTAAAATTTGCCTTAAAAATGAAAAATTAAGGCTAATAATGGTCTTTTTCTCAAAACAGGCATCAAAAACTGCCTACAACCATTTTTGATGCCTAAATCTCGAAAGAATACACGAAATGCATACATAATTCGCGTAAAGCAAGTAACAGAACGCCGAGTTATGGTTGTATCAATCTGAAACCAAAACAGCAAAATTTACGTCAAAAATAAAAAATTAAGTCTTACAATGGCCTTTTCGCTCAAACAAAGCACCGAAAATTGCCTTCAGCCTTTCCAATGGCTAAATCTCGAAGAAATACATAAAATACATGTATAATTTGCGTAAAGTGGGTAACATAGTGCAAAGTTATAATTGTTTGAATCCGTAACCAAAACACATAGATTTTCCAAAAAAAAAAAAAGAATAATTGTGGCTTATAATGGCCTTTTTTTAATTAAATCAATCATTGAAAACTGCTTTTGGCATTTATGGATCGCTAGATCTCGAACAAATACAAGAATGCACATATAATTCGTGTAAAGCGGATAATAGAGCGACAAGTTATCGCTATTTGAATATGTTGCCAAAACAGCAAAAATTTGCCTCGAAAATGAAAAACTAATGCTTATTATGGCCTTTTTTTCTCAAATTAGGAGTCAAAAACTGCCGGCCATTTACATGGCCAGATCTTGAAGAAAAATATGAAATGATGTATAATTCTTGTAAAGTGAATAATAGAGCGCCAAGTAATGGTTGTTTGTATCCGCAGCCAAAACAATGAGATTTTTCTCAAATAAAGTAAAATTGAGGCTTATAATGGCCTTTTTTTCTTAAACTAGGCATTGCAAATCGTGTTCAGTCATTCAGATGGCTAGGTCTTAAAAAACACAAGAAATACATGTATAATTCATGTAAACCGGATAACATAGGGCCAAGTTGTAGCTGTTTAGGGAGAGATGAGAGCTTCTCACTCTAAACTTTCTTTCTCTTTCTAGTTTTCTTGCATTCTCTTGGCAATTATGGCTTCCAAACAGCCATTAAATGCAGAGATTAATGCTCTACAAACTACCAAGGATGGCTCTCATTCATTGCAAGTTAAGGATTTAGTGTCTAAAGTCCATGTTGAGAGTGTTTTGTCATGTGCAGCTCAGGACATAAATGCTTCTTCTAGGTGTTCAGTTGTGAAGAATTCTGATTTGTTTGTCAACCAAGGTGATGTTTTTGGATATTCTAGCTACAAAGGATGTTGTTCTTCCATTGCAAGCTAAGAATCCAAGGAACTTTGTTCATTTTGAGGCTGGTTCGTCAAATATAGTTCACGATAGCAATGCTTTGTTGAGTTCTCGGTTGTTAAAGAATCTAATCTTTTTGTGAATCATGGGGATGATTTGAGTGATCTAGCTTTGGAAGATGGTTTAGAAGACATCATTAAAGGGGAAAATGGTGGTGGAATGGGTACAACTCCTAACCAATGCATGGTGTCTTCTCATTCATGGGCAGAACTTGCTGAACGTGGTGAGTACATTTTCCCAAGATGATTTGGCTCTTGAGGCTGATTATGGAGCATTTTCTAAAGATTCCTCATTCTTGCTTGAATGTTCACGTGGTGGCAGCAGTACTTCTTCAAATTTCAGATTTAGGGGTGGACTCAACCATGGCAGATCTCATGGTGGCCATGGAGGGCGTGCTAGAAGAGGGGGTGAGCCTTGGGGGGTGTGTGGGAATCAATTTCTCAACCAAGAGGTTTTTCCAGCTTCCTTTGATAATGCTGCATTTCCCGAATTACGAAGTGCTTCTGTGTCAAACTCTCATGGGAATACAAAGAAGTCAACACCTACTTTTCAGCATGTTAACCTACACATGCAATCAGAAAGTGCAGGTCTGTTGGGGGGAAAAGTGTCCATCACTTCAGTTGCTACAAAAGGTGATATGGCAGGATATGGAGTGTCAAACACTCAAGCTGTACCAGAAAGTGATGGGAGGTCCTTTTAAGGCATGACACCTTCTCAAAAAGTTGGAAATTTAGATGGTGCAGACCTAATATCCACAGCTAATTGTGTCAATAAAGTGCTGCCCAATAAAGTTTAAAATGGGGAAAGACCATTGGCTAAAAGATAGAGCCAAGTAGTTAACAATATTCAGGGCGGAAGACTAAAAAAGTGGGTTCTAGAGAGAAGGGAGAGCTTCTCACTCTAGACTTTTCCCAATCCCTTATTGTTTCTTGCTTGTTCTACATTAATTGCTTCCAACTAGCCATTAAATGCAAAGATTAATGATTTTCAAGCTACAAAGGATGATTCTCATTCATTGCAAGCTAATGATTTAGTGTCTAAAGTCCATGGTAAGGATGGGGCAGCAAATGCAGCTCAAATGAGTAGAGGCTCAGCTGAGTTTTTTTCTTCTAAATTTTCGAATGATAAGGAATCTATTGTGCCTTTTCACCACGATTTGAGTGATCTACTGTTGAAAACAAGATTGGATGACCTTATTGAAGGGGACGATGATGTTGCTATAGGTGAAGCTTCAACCCACAATTGTTATTCAGCCCAATCATGGGCTGAGCGAGCTGAAAAAGGTGAGTATATTCCTCAAGCAGCCATGAACCTTGAGGCTGCATATGGAGGTTTCTCGGAGGATCCTTCCTTCTTAGTTGATTCCCTAAATGGAGGTTCTTCTCCTCCAAATCTCAGAGGATGGGAGAGCTTCAACAATGGTAGTATGCATGGTGGCCATGGGGGACAGGCTGGGAACCAAGACTAAAACGTTTCTCTAGCTTATTTTGTGATGTGAACCCACAAGATCGAAATCCCTTGAACCCAAAATCACATTGAGACTTACCCAAGAAAGCCAAGAATCATGTTAAGATGATCTAGACCCGTTGAAAACTTGTTTCAAGAACCTAGATTGATGAGAACGCCACAAAGGGTATGCCTTTGATAAGTTCATAGTTCACTCAAGAACAAGAAGAGAAAACTAAAATATTCTCTATGCAGAAAGCTTCATTCACATTCATAGCCTCCAAATTGCGGCTATAAGTCCTTTTAAAACCCTCTATGAAACCCTAGGGCCGAATAAGGCCTGCATTAATTAAAAGACACGGGTTGAACATCTTTTGGCCCAAAACATCCTAAACTATCAACTAAAGCTAATAAAAGAAATCCACTAAATGAGTTAAATTGGCTCAAACGCCTACAACCGTAAAAACATAAAATAGACCTATACACCTATACTTAACGAAATAAAAAGCCTTCACAAAACCACTAGGTTATATCCCCTCTCTGTAGCTTGTATGACATGGATTAAAGCTGGTTCTTCTTCTTTCAAGCCCATCTTGAATGTTGGGGTCTTGCTCGATAACTTTGCCCAAGTGGATTTCACCAATCCTTTTATTGTTTCCTTGATCTTCTTAGCTTTTGACCTTGTGATTGGCCCATCTAGAACTTGTAAAGGATCTTTAAGGCTCGGTCCAACATGGTGCCCAATATGATCAATAATAAGTTGCTTGAGGTTACTATCCACTCCAGAAAGGAAGATGTTACTTTTGGAGGCATTGTGAAGAAGACCAGAGAAGGAAGCAAAAGTGTAAAGCCCTTCCTTGAGAATAGAGGCTGAAAGGAGATCACCATGACAGAAAAGCATAATATCATCAGCAAAGCAAAGGTGAGCCAGCTTAGTCTTATGGCATCTCCAATGGTATTTAAATTGAGGAGTAGCTGAATTCTGTTGGATAATCAAAGAGAGCACTTCCATAGCAAGCACAAAAAGATAGGGGGAGAGAGGATCTCCTTGCCTTAGACCCTTAGCACCAGGAAAGAAACCTTCCAGCTCTCCACTAATAACAACTGAGAAACGAGGAGTAGATATGCAGCAGTAGATCCAATCAATAAACAGCTTAGGAAATCCCATAAGGCTCATGGTGTCCGTAATAAACTCCCACCGCACTGAGTCAAAAGCTTTCTTAAAATCAACATTCATTGTACAACAAGGAGAGCCTAAGTTTTTGTGGTAATTGTGCATGAGCTTCCTGGGCCAGAAGGATGTTGTCACTGATTTTCCTACCTTGAATGAAGGCAGATTGGGCCGAGTCATTGACGCTAGGAAGGACTTTCTTTAATCGGCTGGCAAGGATTTTGGAGATGGCTTTGTAGATAGTGTTACAACAAGAAATAGGCCGGTAATCATGAACAAAGGAAGGGTTAGGAACCTTAGGAACTAGGGTAATAGCAGTGGAGTTGATCTTCTTAAGAATGGATCTTGAAGAGAAAAATTCTGAGATAGCAGCAATGACCTCAGGTTTGACACTACTCTAGGCTTTTTTGAAAAAATAGCCATTGAAACCATCAGGCCCTGGAGCTTTATTTGGGTGGAGGATGAAAAGAGCTTCTTGGATTTCATCTTCCGATATAGGGCATTGGAGAACTGCGAGAGAGTCCATAGGAAGCCGCTTGGTGATAAAGTTTGCAAGAGCTTGCTTCCCTGGGTACGGAATGGGACTTTCAGTTCCTAGAAGATCATGATAAAAGTTGACAATGTTGCTTTTGATCTCTTTGATGTCACCAATTCTATTACCATTTGCATCAATCATGCTGACTATCTTTGTCACATCCCCCTTACCCACCCTGTGTGGATTAGGGGGCGTGCGACCGGCCAGTTAGGCACCCATCGGGTTTTTTTTTTTTTTTTTTTAAATCAAAATGCCGACGGTAATCCTAACCACAAGCCATTTATCAGTAACATCCAAGTACAATGCATTCAATTTATATAAGTTCGCAGCGGAAATGAGAGCATGCATAACACCTTGGCAGAGCCATTAATACATCCATAGTTATCTACTACATCATTGTTCTACAAAAGATAAGAGTCTTAGGTTTCAGTTACACCACGTTCAGAAATAGGGATTTAGTACAAAAATGACTAGATCATAAGGTTCTTCAAAATAATTCCTCCGGGTCTCCAACCCGCTAATCCTGACTGCTGGGTCCCTCACCTGAAAAATGTTAGGGAATGGGGTGAGCTTTAAAAAGCCCAGTGAGTAACACGGGTCCCCTGTCATGGGTTTCAAACCATTGTTGTTTATAAAGCATGAGGGTGAGTCAGGCATTTCTGAGAAGGTAATTAAATACGTTCATTTGAAACAGTATTAAAATTCGGAGAATAGTTAAGACATCAGAATAATAGAACAGGTCAGTAATGGGCAGAGCAGAACAGTATAACTGAATAGACAGTACAGTATGCGCAGATTAAACAGTGCAGTATGCTCATATAGCGCTCAAGACTGAAATGGTACCAAGAGTCAGTTGTTCTTTCAGTAAAAACAGTGATAGATTTATTGCAGTACAGAACAGAGGAATCAGACAGAGTAAAGATCATGCATTTGAGTAAGGGCATAAAATCAGTGTATCAGATAAAACAGTACAGTACAGTACTTAAAATACAGTAACTAGACGGTGTACTTATACACCAATTCAGGAGTCAAGGTTACTCACCTTGTGCGGTAACGGGACTTAACTGAGAAGCCTTTATCTTCTTCCTATCCTTCTTTATCCTAGAAAATTTATGAACATTCCATGAATCTCACATGAAACTTAACTTGGTTCATTTTAATTCAAAATTCAACCTGAGTTAGACTATTTTGCTGTCTATGATAATTGAAAATTACCTTTGTATCCATTCTTTCAGGGTTTCGGTGTCTTCTTGTTTCTTTAATTTAGCCTCTGCAATCATTGCCTTGGTAGGCATTTTGTATATAAACGGTCGAACAGAGACTACCTCGGTTGTCTTGGCTATCCTTATGTTTCGTTCGATTATCTTTTGTTGCCATAATAGTTCTCGCATGAACTCCTGTTGCTTCTTGTCAGCTAGTCTTTCGGCTTTAGACATAATGGTAAATTTCTTGTTTTTCCCTTCCATGACTGGCTTGAGTTTTTTTATCCTATAACATAATCCCAAGATGTCAGGATATGTACTACCTCTAGGCAGTCCGGTCATGAAATTATCTAAGCTTTCATTGGGTTAGTTTTTAGTTCATTCGGATGTTATCTAACTTGGTACAGGGCTAGGGGTATTTCGGTCATTTCACAGTTGTGAAGTTTTGACTTCGATTCGTCATCCGGTCACGTGTATAGCCCTAAGCGTATCAGGGTTTCTATTGTTTTCAGTTTCGTCTCAATCGGACCTCACCATTGAGTCCGGAATGTCCGACATAGTCAAGATAGACTATCTTTTAGTTTTATTTGGGTTCGGGTACCATCAGGGGCAATATAGTCATTTACATCTACGTATCGGTATTTTTCGGGACTTAGTTTCTCAAATCGGACTCCACCATTGAGTCCGGAATGTTTGAAATAGCGGAAATACGCTATTCATTTGACTTATTTGGACTTTATTTGACCTATTAATGACCTAGGGGTAATTTGGTCATTTTTATTTAATTAATAAATTAATTAAATAATTTAATTTATTATTTATTAAATTATTAGGGGTATAAATGAAATAAAATATCAGAAACTAGGCCAGAGTTAAATTTCCTAAAACTGTTGGGGCTATTTCGTAATTTCCAAAAAGTTTAAACTGAACCAAGGGGTTCAGTCCACATTCAACTGAACCAGACCGGTCCAGTCCGGTTCTAGCCGGTTCAAGGTGACGTACTGACGTCAGGCTGACGTCAGCCCTACAATTTAAATTTAAAATAACAGATATCCAAAACGACGCAGTACAGTTGATGGGTTATATCCATTTTTATTCGAGTCGGGACCCGACCCGAAGACCCAATCCAAACCCGATCACTGTTCATCGTCCCCACCCGTCTAGGGCTACTGTTGCCCTAGAAAATTACAGAATTTTCTCCCTCTATTTTGTGGAGTTTTAGGTGCTGTTTTCAACAGGTTTCGATCCTAAACGACTTCTGGGAGTAAAACGAACCTCTTGGCATTGGTTTCAAGCTTCGGATTCATCCATGGTGTTCTGTTTAGGCCAATGTTCAGGGGAAATTTCAGTTGGGTTATATGGCCTCGTTTCTTAACCATTTTGCACGGGGTTTGGTTCTCTGAAATCCTTACAGCAAGGGCTTCAATCCGCCATCCTTAAATCTCAGTTTTGGGGTCTAGTTTAGAGATTTGGTTTTTGGGCCGAAAAGAATAGCCTCGATTTTGAGGGCTTAAACCTAGGTTTCTAGGTCGCGGATGGTGATATTTAGGATCCTAGGATGGTCTATTTCGGATATTGACAAACGGAAAGTCGTTCGGTTGAGGTCGATTCAGACCTGCAACCCGAGGTCCATCAATGGCGGTTTGCTATGGGTTTGAGCTTTTGGGGCAGTTTTATGGGTCCAAGTATGCACAAACACTCCAGGTTTCAATGTCTAACCATTATACATGCAATGATAGCCCCCAAAAGCAGTAAAACAGTAGCCAATAATTCAAAGAGAAAATTTAAAAATTTTGGCTTACTTACCTTCGGACAGAGGCTCTTCTAGGGTTTGTGCTTGAGTATAACCCTCAACAGTTGGCTTGTGTCCTCTCCCAGTCGTGCAGCCCTTCAGTTCCACCTTCTAGCTTCCCTCTAAGCTTCTCCAATGGATTCCAAATGCATACACACTTGTATTCTCCCACTCTCTCTCTCTAGGATTCTCTCTCTCTCTCTCTCTCTCTCTCTCTCTCTATGGAACAGTATACTAAACTCTCTCAATTACAGTTCTGCATATATGGAGATTTCATATATCACATTTTCTCTTGACCCTTCATCTCCCCAAATGCATGATTATTTTGCATGCAATTTGGTTGGGAGATGGTGCAATCATGAACTATAGGTATGATGGCTATGGCATAGCATGATGCAATGCTGAGGTGTTGCATGTTTGGGTATTGGCCACTTTGGGGAATGGCCAAATCTGAATGCTATTAAATATATATCTTTGCACATATATACACAAAGATGTTCTTAGCCTAGTTGGTAATTTTTTGGTAACCCAAATTCTACCCAGTTTGGTCAAAGGATCAAATCCTCTTGGCCACAATTTCTGGTCTTTTTCCATATTTCGGGCTTAGGCCCTGTTTGGCTGCGCATTAAGCAGTTTCGCTATTTCTTACTTAACTTTCAATCTGTAACTTATTTTTCGACGCAATTTCTTCCAGTTAACTCCTAGTTAGGTTAGCCTCAGTGTTCAAGGGTTCAGTGTCAGTAATCAGTTTCTCAGAATTTTGAAATTTGCTAACATGGGTTTTGTCAGTGTTAAACAGTTGAATTTAAACAGTTAGATGACAGATCAGATTTCAGAAACAGTTTTCATTGCATAATTTAATTAGAACATAAGTCTGGGGTGTTACAATCTTGTTTCTGTTTCTTCTGCTATTCACTGATTTGAAGAAGAGGTATTTTGGTCACCTTCTGTAAGCCATTGGATCTGGGATTTTTGCTTGGCAAGGCTTTCCTCACTGGAAAGGATGGAATAATATAAATGGATGGCTTCTTCCTCCTGTATAAGCCTAGCGTTTCCTAGATTTTGGGCAAGGAGGTTTTGGATGTCGTGTAGCATGTTGCGGGCTTCTTGGACTCTAGAGGTAATGTTCTTAAATTTTTCCTGATTGAATTCCTTAAGAGCATATTTTACCTTCTTGACTTTCTGGCAGCAAATAAACATAGCTGTACCTTGGATATTAGAGTTCCAAGCCTGCTCAACAATAGGAAGAAAGTCATCAGAATCCGCCCAAAAATTGAAGAATTTGAAAGGAACTCTGCTATTTTTTAGAGGGATGCCAGATCAAACAATAATAGGGGAATGATAAAAAAGGCCATGGGGGAGAAATTCAGCCTCCACCGTAGGAAATGCAGTGAGCCAATCTTGGTTGACCAAGGCTCTATCAAGTTTCCGCTGAATAGAGAAGGGAGCAGCCTGTCCATTTGTCCAGGTGAAAAAATGACAAGAGTATCTCAGATCCTCAAGCTCAGGGTTCATAAAGCATTTGTTGCAGTCGTCCATAATAGTCTGCCAGTCATGGCTACCACCGCTTCTTTTATGAGGGAAACGGATGGCATTGAAATCCCCAAATATAAGCCAAGGGATATCCTTGGAGATGGAGGCTTGGAGGTTGATGTCACGCCATAAATCATTCCGTTGAAGAAGAGAGTTGGAGCCATGGATAACAGAAATGATCAGAGGAGCATTGGTGTCCCGAATAGTAGCATTGCAATGAATGGCTTGAGCATTGGCACAGGAAGAATTAATCTACAAAATAGAGTTATTCCAACCAATCCAAATTCTGCCAGAGGGAGCATGAGAATAGTTATGTAAAAAAGACCAACCGGGAATGAGAGAGTTAGCTATAGAATCTTTGGAAGCACTCTTAACTTTGGTCTTAACAATACCAAAAAAACATATAGAATAATCATGAGCAAAGGTTCGAATTTCACGCTATTTAGAGGGGCTGTTCAATCCCCTGATATTCCAACAAGCAAAATTCATTAAGAAAGGGAAAGGGTGTTGGAACCGGATGTCCCTTGGTTCCTTAGGAGTTTTCGCTGCCTTCTTTGCTTCCTGAGCTGATTCCTTCTATAGTTGCTCCCAGTATCAGCTTCATCAACTTTGGCTATTATATCCACTAAAGAGTTGGATTCAGGAGAAGGAGTGGAAGCAGAGTAGCTTTCTGCACATGGGTAGCTGTCATCTAGAGGAGGCCCACTGGAGTTAGGAGTTTTTGGGGATAGAAGAGAGACATTGCTCTCCTCCTAAGCTGAGAGAGGTCGCTGGACCTGATCATTTTGACCATCTATATCAGTAAGAGGATGAAGGGATTCAGGTTCCTCTATCTCTGGGCATTTAAGGCTATGACCACCGCTGGTGGTACCTGTTACCATTGGAATAATTCGTTGAAATTCAGGATGCACAATCTGCTGTTCTATAGCACTGTTAGTAGTGACTGCAATGGGATTGGTATGGTCGCCGGCATCTCTTAAAGCATTATCAGAGTGAGTGGAGGCAGCTTGGATGGGGTCTGCATTACTGTAGTTTTCAGCTTGAATGAGTTTGCCTTTTCTGGAAACTTCTCTCTAGACTCCCTTAGTAATAGATAGAGCAGCATTAGTAGGGGGTTGGATAGTTTTCCCTGCATCACGTTTCATGGAGGGACAATTAGCAAGTCTATGCCCAAATGTTTGACAATGGGTGCACATGGAGGGAAGCCATTGGTATTCAACCAATATTTCCACTTTTGAGTGTTCAGAGAATTGGATATCAAAGCAATCAGGTAGCTCTTGGGTGGCGCCCACTTCCACACAGATTCGCAAGTCTGAATTCTTGAATCAAATACAGAGGTAGTTAATTGTGAGAATCACATAATTAAATTCAAACACACGAAATTAACAAGAATGATGAAGGAATCACAAATCAAAATGATGAACAATTCGCAAATTAGTATAGAAAAACCTAGAACATGTATAAGACAAAAACCAAATGCTGGAATTAAAAATGATAAACAGACCTGATTTAGAGTCTGAGCTCTGATACCAAATGATGTGAACTCGTAAGATCAAAATCCCTTAAACCCACAATCAAATGGAAACTTATCCAAGAAAGCCAAGAATCAAGAACCTAGATTGGATGAGAACGCCAAAGAGGGTATGCCTTTGATAAGTTCGTAGTGCACTCAAGAACAAGAAGAGAAAAATGAAATATTTTCTATGCAGAAAGTTGCATTCATGTTCGTAGCCTCCAAATTGCGGCTACAAGTCCTTTTAAAACCCTCTATGAAACCCTGGGGTTGAATAAGGCCTACATCAATTAAAAGACACGGGCTGAACATCTTCAGACCCAAAACATCCTAAACTACCAACTAAAGCTAATAAAAGAAATCCACTAAATGAGTTAAATAAGCCCAAACGCCTACAACCATAAAAATATAAAATAGGCCCACATGCCTATAATTAACGAAATAAAAAGTCTTCACAAAACCACTAGGCTATGCCCCCCGCTCTGTTGCTTGTATGACATGGATTAAAGTTGGTTCTTCTTCTTTCAAGCCCATCCTGAATGTTGGGGTCTTGCTTAATAACTTGGCCTAAGTGGATTGCACCAATCCTTGCATTGTTTCCTTGATCTTCGTAGCTCTTGACCTTGTGATTGGCCCATCTGGAACTTGTAAAGGATTTTTAAGGCACGGTCCGCCATGGTGCCCATCATTTTGACAAAGTTGCATTTCTTGAATTATGAAGTGCATATATGTCAAGCTTGAGACAGAAGCTAAAGGAACTTTATCTAGAGCTTGGGTAGCTTTTTGAAATCCTCTGCTCCCAACCGTAGGATCAGTTCCCCTAGTTTCCCTAATTGACACGTAGTGAGCTTGGGTTGCAATAGGACCTGAAGAGGAAAACAACACACAGCTTTGAACCGTGGACGAAGCGGCACGCGCCAATGGAGGGAACTCTTCCTTTATCATGAATCTCAGTGCTCTGAGGGCTAATGGGTGCTGCTAACTCTGGTTCACACAGGAAGGAATAATCAGTTGAAAAGCCACCAAATTCATTTTAAAGATTAAGAGCAAATTGGGGAATGAATTCCCTTTGCTCAATGCCATCAGCCCAGGAAAGAACTGGGGAGGATTTTGATTTCTTGACGCCAACACCACATCCCTGATTCCTAGATGAACCTAAGCTTGGCTCTTGTTGCTGTTTCTTACCCCGCGCAGCTGCATGGGAAATTTGGGTTCCTTGCTGTGTTTGGTTGATAGATGATGCAGCCTTATCATGGATGGCTATCTCCTCAATAGTCACAGCATGAACTCCCAGAGGGGCATTAACAAGCTTTGAAATAGGAGTTAGCACTGCTGGACCAGCTTGATTTTGTTCAAAAAGACTTGGTACCTTGTCATGTAGTGAATGGGTTGCATTGGTGGGGGCTTGGGTATCATGGAGACATGCAGGTAATGGCTGGACGGAAGCCATTAGAGACATAGAAGCATGGAAGCAGTAAAGGGTTAGAAAAAAACTAGAGAGAGAAGCTCCTCCTTCTCTCTAGAAGCCATTTGCATAAGCACTACGAGTGATATTGGGTGAAACAATATCCTTACCTTTAACTAAAACAAAGAAATGATTAGTTTATGTTCAAAAATATAGAACAACTGATTACAGAAATTAAAAAGAACCAAGTGTTCAAAGTGCATAGAACTTGCCTATCAGTGGCTTCAACGACAATGAGCCATAAATTAAAGACACCAAATGGAACAAAAACACAGTGCTGTCCAAACTTATCATCAAATCCAAATTCTTGTTCAACTCAAATCTCTGCTTCGCAATCTGAATTGGGTGTCTCTCAAACCCTTCAGATTTTCTTGTCTTTCTCTTAAACTACAGTCTATTATATGCCCCAACTCCACAGTAGATTCTCCTAGACAACCTGCTTCAAATGAGGGATCAGACATTGGAGAAAATTCAGTATAGATTGCAAGTGTCCCTTCATTTGTCTTGTCTTGATAAGGTTGAGCTAATTGGGAAGTCATAAAACCCATGATTTGAGTCTACCCAAGCTGCACCTCAAATGAGCCTTCTTTTCCCCCAAACTTGCTGGTTAGCAGTCAAAAGGACAACGGCCATCAACTCTAGGGTCTGAAAGTAATGCAGTCTTAATAAATTTCTTCTCATTCACAATCATCCGCCAAGTATTAGCCGATCTCTGCTCCATTTTTTTTTCATAACTCAGAAAGATAACGTCTTGCATGCTAATGGTGGCCTATACATACGCACTAGTGTGGGGAAGGAGAGTGAGTAAGAAAAGAGGAGAGGAACTGGCCCCCGCCAACCAAATCTGTACACATGTATGCTGCAACTTCTTCAGTTCTTATTCTTTTTATTCTTTCTTTTCTTTTCTTATGCTGCACCTCATGATGTGAACCCGGGAGATCTAGATTCCTTGAACCCACGATCAAATTGAAACTTACCCAAGAAAGCCAAGAATCAAGTCAAGATGATCTAGACCCGTTGAAAACTTGTTTCAAGAACCTAGAGTTGATGAGAACGCCACAAAGGGTATGCCTTTGATAAGTTCGTAGTTCATTCAAGAACAAGAAGAGAAAACTCAAAATTCTCTAAGCAGAAAGTTTCATCGATGTTCGTTGTCTGCAAAATGCAGCTACAAGTTCTTTTAAAACCTTACATGAAACCTTAGGGCCTAATAAGGCCTACATCAATTAAAAGACATGGGCTAAACATTTTCAGGCCCAAAACGTCCTAAACTATCGACTAAAAATAATAAAAGAAATCCACTAAATGAGTTAACCCGCGTATTTGAATTTCGCGCAGCCAGAAACGTCAACAGTGCAAGTGCAGCAACTTCAAGCCTAATTTTGACCTTGATGTTGCCTGAATCTCGGAAAACTAAAAACATGAAAGTTGTAGAAATATTTCTTTTCTTTCCATAGCATCTTGAATCATCTCAATCAGAGCTTAGATGAGAGAGTTATGCCCACATTACGAAGCGATATTGAAACTATCCGAAAATCACCCAATTAGCGTTTTTGGTTTATACGAAACCACTAGGCTATGCTGCCACCCTCCGTAGCTTGTATCACATGGACTAAAGTTGGTTCTTCTTCTTTTAAGCCAATTGTGAATGTTGGGGACTTGCTCGATAACTCGGCCCAAGTGGATTAGACCAATCCTTGCATTGCTTCTTTGATCTTCTTAGCTCTCGACCTTGTGATTGGCCCATTTGGAACGTGTAGATGATCTTTAAGACTCGGTTTGCCCTGGTGCCCATCACCTCAACTACTCTCTCTCTACTTCCCTCCCTTTCTTTCTTCTTCTTTTTTTTTTTTATTTTTTTATTTTTCTTCTCCATCGACCTCAAGGTCAGTGGCTACTGCCACTTTTTTTTTTCTTCTTGTTCTCCCTTCAGCTTCTCTCTCTCGCTTTCTCTCTCCTTTCTCGATTCTTCTCCTCTCTTCTATGGCTTTCTCTTACTTTCTACTATTTTCAACTTCTTCTTAGTTCATTTCTTTTCTTTTTATTTTATTTCTTTTATACATATATATATATATATATATATATGCTTAGCCCTATACACATACACATATTTTTATATGCTCTAACATGTTTCAATTTCAAATATATATTTTTATTTTATTTATTTTCTTATTATTTATTTATTTTATTATTATTATTATTATTATTATTATTATTATTTATATTTATATATATATATATTTTGTTTTATATCATTTTATTTAGTTTTCCCGTTCCGGCTTCGGGGTCGAATCGTTTTGGCCGTTTTTAACTTGCGAGTCTTATTGGATAGTTTAATATCACTCACCCATTTTTAAATGTTATTCATGGCCCACGATTATCGCGTCAATATCTTGGATAATTTAATATTTCAATTGACTTGTAAACTTTATTCACAAAATAAATTTGGCTTACAATTTGGGATTATGTGTCATGGCCCAGTCCAACCCGGGTCGGTACCACCTAACTCGGGTCGAAATATTACATTTTCCCCCCCTTCAAAGCCTTTTGTCCTCAAAACTCGAACGTTCACTTCCAAAAAGTTCTATTATCTTTACGTACCAATTCCATCATCATAGTTCCCATTTGAATTGGTGTCTGAGTCTCATCACCAATATTAAAATATTATACTCTGAAGCAAGAAAATTTTCACACAAGGTTCATAATCTTTTCGTTCTTCTTCTTTTTATTTTACCGTCAAGTCTCCTTTTATATTCATAAATACCATTTGGTTTTTATGAGGATAATTTATTCACCTACCTACCCTTTGTCTCACAACATTTCCTCATGGGAGGGGTAATTTTATATTTATTTGTAATATTCATTCGTGATTCTCAAGCATATACCCATTTCTAAGAATTTCTCAAGTTGGAGATTTGCCAGTTTCCTTTTGTCTTATTGTATATATTTTGTTGGCACACCCACCTTTGTTCATTTGCATTCATCTTTTTAATTGAATAGGTTGAGGTAATCAATTCCTTTATTATTATTTTTTTCCAGGTTTCCAGCAGAGCCTTTATAGACTTTTGATTTCTCATTGCTTATGAAATGTAGTATCACAATGATACTCAGTTCGTCTCATCTTTAAGTCTTGATAGACTTAGTATTAGACTGATTCAAATTTCTTAGGGTAGTCTTTTACTCCCAGCATCGTTTAATCAGATGACCATTTATTTGTGAAGGTATTTCTAAATGTGACGTCATTTTTGATTTGCCTTGAACTTCCCAAATCATTTTTGAACAATTCGGATCTCAAAGTCTTATGACTTTCTAATTTAATCATTATTTTGTTTTCTCTTATTTTTTTCTCAAAATACATTTTCCTCCCCAATCGTTATGCAATTTTTACATATTGGTTCTCTTAGAGAATTTATTCAATCATATAGGGAGTTCCCCTATATTCTGTGTTTTCAAAGCCGCACTGTGAGGCGATTAATCTTATTCATAGTCAAAGGTGTCATATCATATGTCAGCATTGTTTAAATTAATTTGCCATCTCATCATATTTGACATTCAGAGGTTATCAAGATTATATCAAGTTTTTCTCACTATGAAAGTTCTCAACTTCATTAGTATTATTGATGTATTCTTACTTCCTTGTAGTATTTCAAAAAAAACTTGTATTGTTTAGCATAATCATTGACTTCTGAAGTTCTTCTAGGTACTTACTACAAGTTTAGGTTCTTTAATCATCAGATCACATCAATCCTTAAAAGTCATTCAGAATTGTTTATCATTTGTCATTTATCTTTCAGCATAGATCTAGCTAACTCAATGTGCCTTATAGTGAGGTTTATCTATGAGGTAGTCTAACACCTGGTGATTCAGATCAAATCCTGAAAATTCACAATAAAGCTGTTTGACAATCCACAAAATATATGCTGTCACCAAGATTCGATTCCACAAAATAGTCCCTTTGATATCCACAATCATAATGATCAATACTATAGTTAGCTGACCTATAGTCGTTTTCCTCCCAATTGATATAAACACAACCATTCGTGCCATTATCATCATGTTCTAATGTTACTATGACTCCAATGAAAATGTTGTTCCCTAGTCCTTAGATATCTTAGAATCACAGATTCATCATCTATTATAAAGACTTCCACAATTCCATTTCCAATCTCCAAAAGTGGGACTCATCACTTTAATACTTCACCATTAGTATCCATGGCTCAGGTACTTTGTGGTTCTTAATCCATAACTTAGTACTTTGATGTGGTCAATGATTCCCAAACCATTTCACACCTTATTGTCCTCAAGTTCTCATCTTGCTCTGAGTCTGACACAGGTAACCATTGCTCTGATACCACTCTGTCACAACACGCACCCCACCCTATAAGGATACTGTGGACGTGATGCCAGTTAGCCACCTTGCCGGTCTCCTTACCGACAATGTGACCAACCCAAGGCAAACTTGCGAACTTTACGATGAATTACATTTCAAATATAGGGTCAGAGCAGTAGAATTCAAAACTTTTCATCTTGGGAATGCAACTCATCTATAGACCACAGAGCACATATAATATCTCTAGAGTACCAATATCATGAGCCATGTCTCAACATATCTAGTGCATTTCAATGAAATCAATCCTATCATTTCACTCACCTGAATAGTCTGATTCAGTCCACAAGAATCCAAGTCTCCACAAATCAATGTCATCAATCCTTGCTTGGGATGCCTCCCAGCCTACCAGTATCATATCCTTGTTCCTTCTAAGCCAATAGAGATAAATGCTGAAAAAATGTCAGATAAATAGAGTGAGCTTAAACAAGCTCAGTAAATAAACTCCTCACTCTGCCATGGTCAAGGTGAGCTCAAAGGATGGATAAGAAGAATAATGAACAAGAATAGTATCATAATAAAATATGAAGAATAAGAATATCATAGTAGCCAGGAACTGACAAATGGATAAATCTCAAAGACACATCCCAAGATAGATCAACAGAACAATATAAGGAATGACACGAATATCATATAGCTGCCATAGTAGTAAAGTGTCAATCTGAACACAAGAATCAACAAGTACGTCATCAATAAGTAGCATATCAACAGATAAGCAATAAACAAGCCCACAAGGAATATCTAAATCAGAAGTATATCACCAAGTGGGTGAGCAAGTATATCAATGAATCACGAGTACATCATCAGGGTATCAATGAAAAGATACTAACAGAACAGATGCTGTCATACAGAAATCTCATGAGTGCCTATCTAGGGTCTACTGGTCTAACAGCGCCCTCAGGCGCCCGGGTCTAGCCTCGCCCAAAGGTCTGCTGGTCTAACACTGTCTGGGTCCAGCCTCGCCCAAATTAATAAATAACACCAGAGCTCTGTACATATAACATGTCCCTCATGGACTAATCATTAGGCCACTCCCAAATATCGACCCATAGGTCCTCAAGCATCTGGGAATCAGACGGACGTCGTGATAGATCACAACTCCAAGTACCCAATAAAATCATGATTATCATGTTTCCACAGGATATGGAAATACAAACAATCGAATAAAGATATCAATAATCGAGATCTCAATGAGTTAACAACAAGAGCGAGTAACGAATCATGGAAATCAATATCATCAGGCATGTATATAATACAACTGGCATGTATAGAATACAAACTGCCAGCATCAACAATATATATATATATATATATATGTGGCATGGAAATATAACATTCTGCTTACCCAGGCTTTCATGCATAATTACCACAAGAACTCAAGTACCCCTCACTGTTCCATGAAAGTTGATCTCAAGAAAGCTTATGATTCAGTGAGGTGGGAATTTATTATTCACACTGAGTATTATTGGATTTCCTCAGCAGATTATTGATTGGATTTTATGTTGCATCTCCACCCCCCGCTACTCAATTGTTATCAATGGTGAGTTGGAAGGTTTTTTCCCTGGTGTAAAGGGTTTAAGGCAAGGGGACCCTCTGTCTCCCTATCTTTTTGTGCTTGCTATGGATGTGCTCTCTATGATTCTTCAACAGAAATCAGTTGTGCCTCAATTTAAGTATCATTGGAGATGCCATAAAACCAAGCTGACTCACCTTTGCTTTGCCGATGATGTTCTATTGTTCTGCCATGGGGATTTACATTCAGCTTCTATTCTCAAGGAAGGTTTGGACACTTTTGCCTCATTTTCTGGCCTTCAACACAATGCCCCCAAAAGCAATATTTTCTTCTCTAGTATGGATTGCATCTCAAAGCAGCAAATTATTGATCATATTGGTTTTCCTAAAGGCTTTCTTCCTTTTCCTTACCTTGGAGTTCCTTTGATATCTACCAAGCTGAAAGCCCGGGATTGTAAAGCCTTGGTCAACCGAATCATTGGTAAAATCAACCATTGGTCTAACAAATCCCTTTCATATGCAGGTCGGATCCAACTGATCAGATCTGTGCTATTTAGCGTCCAGGTCTATTGGTCTACCCATTTCATCCTTCCAAAAAAGGTGGTGCTCCAAATTGAGCAAGCAATGAGAAACTTTCTTTGGAGTGGCAATCATCTCATCTCTACTGGATCCAAAGTTGCTTGGAATGATGTTACTTGTCCTAGGAATGAAGGGTGTCTTGGTATAAAAAAGATTATTGATTGGAATCTAGTAGCTGTGGGGTAACTCATTTGGGCTTTGTTTCAAAACCCCTCTAGCTCCCCTTGGGTTCTTTGGATTCGAAGAAATTTTCTGAAAGGTAAAAGCTTCTGGGAGATTAAATGCCCCCAATCTTGCTCGTGGGCTTGGAGGAAAATGCTTAAATCCAGACCTCTGTTCAAACCATACATTAAAATTTCTATTGGCAATGGCTGTTTTGTGTCTCTTTGGTTTGAGTATTGGCTTCCTAGTGGGCCAATTTATGATAACATGGGAGATAGAGTTATTTATGATTCTGGACTTGGGAGATACGCTAAAGTAAAAGCCATCATTCTGGATAATCATTGAAACTGGCCTATCACTAATTCTACTCATCTGCTTGAGCTGAAATATGGTATGCCCCCTAACTTTCTTCCTGCTCCCCATTGGGTAGATAAGGCATTCTGGGATCCCTCCTCTAATGGGGAATTTTCCATTAATTCAGCTTGCGACACTTTGAGGGATCATAAACCCAGGGTTCATTGGTGGAAACTACTGTGGCATTCTAAAGCCATTCCCCGTGCTGCTTTTATTCTTTGGATGGCCATTCGGAACAGGCTCAGGACAAAGGATCGCCTCTTGTCTACTATTATTGGGCAGGATTCCAAATGTCTTTTTTGTTTGAATGATTAGGAGAGCCATTCCCACATTTTTTTCTCTTGTCCTTTCATTTCCCCCATTTGGCCTCACATCATTTCTATTAGTGGTTTCCAATGTCCCCCCGGAGACTGGCAGCAGATCGTTCTTTGGGCTACCAACAACTTTAAAGGCAAAAATCTCTCCTCTATCATTGGCAAGCTTGCTCTTGCATGCACAATCTATAACATTTGGAGAGAAAGGAATAGTAGAGTGTTCAATAAGGAAAAGAAAAATCCTCAAGCCATTATTGCTCAAATCAAGAATATGATCCGCGGTAAGCTCACTACTTCTACAGGGATCTTGAACTCTCTATCCAACAGACACCTTCAGTGTATTTGGTCTCTTCCGAGTACCATCTTTAAAGTGTAATGGTTTATTGTTTTGTATTGTTCTTGTAGCTTTGGGATGGTTTTCTTCTGCCTGTAGAAGTCCTTCCTTCCCTTTAGCTTGTTCGAGGGTATGCCCTCTTTTTTTTTTGTATCTTCTTTTCTCTCTTTAATAAATTTACTTTCCAAAAAAAAAAAAAAGGGTGTTGGAACCTGATGTCCCCTGGTTCCTTAGAAGTTTTCTCTGCCATCTTTGCTTCCTGAGTTGATTTCTTCTATACTTACTCTCAATGTCAGCTTCATCAACTTTGGCTATTTTATCCACTAAAGAATTAGATTCAGGAGAAGCAGTGGAAGCAGTGGAAGCAGTGTAGCTGTTTGCACATGGGGAGCTTTCATCTAGAGTAGGTCCACTGAAGTTAGAGTTTTTTTGGGACAGAAGAGAGTCATTGCTAGCCTCATGAGAGGAGAAAAGGCGTAGATCCTGAGCATTTTCTATAGCTATTATGTGATAAGTAGGAGGATGGAGAGAATCAGGTTGCTTTACATCAGGGCTAGGGCCACTGCATGTGGAGCCTGTTGCAATTGGGTTAATTTGCTGAATTTCAGAATGAACAATCAGTTGCTCTACATCTTTTAAGGAGTTTTCAAAGTGCATGGCAGTTGCTGGGGTGATATCACTGCTTATAGTGTCTGCAATATGATTGGTCTTGCCCTTGCTTGAAACCACTCTCCATTCACTTTTGTTCTTTTTAATAGCTACACTAGTAGCGGGTTGATGGACTTTCCCTTCATCATTTTTCATGGAGGGGCAGTTCACAAGTCTATGCCCGAAGGTGTGACAATGGGTGCACATGGAGGGGAGCCATTGGTATTCAATAAGAATTTTTACTTTGGTGTGATTAGATAATTTTAGATCAAAACAGTCAGGAAGATCTTTAGTGGCATCCACCTCTACGCAGATTCTAGCGTAACTTATTCTGGATTGAGCTTCAGTATGTGAATCTGCATAAAGAGGTTTCCCAATGGCACTAGCTACATAGCTGAGCCCTTGGGATGTCCAAAGTTCATAAGGGACATTGAAGAACTTTATCCAAACTGGGATTTTTGCCACATCTTTCTTAAGAAGAGCCATACCAGGATGCCACCATTGGAGGATTATATGCCGCCTGGAGAAGTGCCAAAGACCTCCTTCAAGGATATTATTGATAGCATGCATAGAGTCAAATTTGAAGAAAAAGAATCCATTGCCATTTGTAAGGACTTCATATAACCCCTCTTTGCTCGATAGATTCCCAGAAACCTTTTTAACCCATAGAAATGGCATTTTCTTGTCAAGAAAATAGCCAACTAAGGTATTTTCCCAGTTCGGGATTCCTGCGAGGAGGACTTCATGGGGCGGTTGTACCGTGATTCTATCACCCTCAAGATGAGGCTGCTTGTCTTCCAAAGTGAAAGTTTCAGATAAGGGTTGCTTCTGAAAGAGAGATGCCCATGCAGGAGGAGGCGTAGGACCAATGGTTTGGTGGCTTGAGAGGGCATTTGACTTGCCATTTTGCTACAGCAGGGTCTTAGATTGATCTTCTTCTAGGGAAATAAGAGATGATGCTTCCACGTGAGAGTCGACTTTAAGGGACGCCTTCTGTGGGTCCACCGTATTTGGCTTGAGGACAGCTTGTTGGACTGCAGTATTTGTTTGATTTTTTGGAGTAGCAGGCGGGGCATGAAGACCTATGTGGGTAGACTCCCAAGAGCCTATAGGTGGTGTAAAAGAGGAATAGGGATGGGACCCATCACTGAATTGGGCAGTGGCTGGACTGATGCTAGCGTATGGAGCAGTTTAACTGACCGAAGTAAGTGGGATTTATTTAAAAAAGCTATGCATGTAAGCCCCGATAGATGGCTTAAAGGAAGGCTGGGTAGATTGTGCGTGTTGGTTTTATCCAAAGGCCCGGACCCCTTCGCTCCTGTAGGTGGCACAGTAGCTATGGGTAGATTAGCTATAGCTTGAACAGCTTTTGGATCTCCACCTTTCTCAGTCATTGGATCTAATCTCCAAGCTTGAGCATGTGACACATCATGGGCTTGGGGATGAGGGAAATCTGGAGGAGAATTTAGCCCACCTCCAGTTGCCTTCGAGGAAGTCACATGCGCCTATGAGTGGCACTGCCCTCTACCCCTTCCATGAAACCCCGCTCTCTGCATACTAATGGAGTGACCTAAAGCAGGTTCAGACATGACAGAGGAGTCTTGAGAAAAACCTCCAAATTCCTTTTCTAAATCAATAGCAACTTGGGGAATAAATTCCCCCCATTCAACCCTATCAGCCCAGGTGAGAACTGGGGAAGACTTAGTGCTCTCATGCGTGGCATCCTGAGCAGTGGAGGAGGCCCTTAGTTGCTTAAAAAAGTCTAAGACTGTTTCTTGTTGCCATTGCCTTCCCTTCCCTGTACTAGTGGTAGCTTGAACTCCTTGCTGATAATGACCTTCATTCTCTGAGACTATAGGAACAGAAGAACTTGGAGTCGTTGCTTGTAATGAATAAGTAGCATCATGGTTATCTTGGGGATCATTATTTATTGAAATTAATGGCTGAATAGGAGCCATTAAGACCGTAGAAACGTGAGGATAGCAAAGGAAGAAGGGAACTAGGGAAAAACTAGAGAGAGAAGCTCTCCCTTCTCTCTAAAATCCATAGCTTGGTTCCCGTTCATAGTTTACGTATTCTGACTCCGTTTTGAGTCTATTGGTCCTTGCAACATTTTTGTAGACTTATTTATCTCATTATTACCCTCCTGGTAACTTCGTCGTGTCCTAAGGACGTATTCTTCATTTTTCAATTTGTTACCGAGTTTTATATAACTTTTTGAGTCTTTTAGATCTCATTTGGTATCTGTTTTTGATTATCGGGACACATCGATCATTTCTCATTTTACAATTTGACTTTTTTAGAGTCTTATTCCCACCCTTAATTTTCATAATTCTGCTTATGACAGTCAATTATATCTGATTGGACTTCTCTTAGAATTTTTTCGGCCTTTACTTTATATTTTCTATGCTTACGGGTATTTTGGTCATTTTATATTTTATGCAATTCTGATGCCGAATCGTTATTCAGTCATATATATGAGTTCACAATTATTTGGGCCTCCACTAGCATCAATTTCGTCCAATTTGGACTTTATTTAGGCTTCGTATTGTATTAGGGGTATATCAATCAAACATGGATGATGTAATTACTCTGTTCAGGGTTTGGCAAACCCTCGGTCTTTTGGGGCCCAGCATACCCCCCATTAACATAGATGCATATAAAATGCCCATCAAACTCACAGCGTAAAAACACCATTATTGCCATGTGTCTATTTGACCTGTAGGTCCCATAAATTGACCCGTAGGTCCCAGTCAATCAGATAGCATCAGATGGGTAATGTGACTAAATACAAAACCCAACATACAACATAAATCAGGATTCTATTATATTCCATACGAAGTGTGCAAAGCATGGTACATCATAACATGAGCACACATTGATAGACGTTAATACAATGATAGTCATGAGATATCAATCAATAGGCATCCACCAGATAAAACAATATCCATGGTAGGAACACTAACAATGGATATATATATATATATATATATATATATATATATATACACATGAGTACATGTTTTGGCAGTATTATAAAGATCGTGGCTTGGAAAACCACGTATCAAAGATAGAAATTTACTTACCTTTTCAATGCGTCTTAGTATTCCGTGACCTTCCCTTTTCCTTTCGAGTCTCCTATATATCAATAAACACGTTTCAACTTTAATTTCATTTATAAAACTTATGCCTCGCTACTTTAAATATCTCTTTTATTACTTTATACTTTTATGACTTCTAATTTGATCTAATTTACCCAAGGGTAAAATGGACTTTTATGTGTCTCTATTTTTTGGGTTCGGTTTTCACAATATGGACTTCACCGTTGAGTCCAGAAGGTTTGAAATAATAAAAATTTACTACTTACTTAACTCAATCAGAGTGTGTTTGACTCACCTTCGACTTAGGGGCATTTTGGTCATTTTGGCATTTCTACGGGTATTTTATTTTTCGGGTCTTCATCTCCTAAAATGGACCTCATCATTGAATCCAGAAGGTCCAAAACAGTAACTTTTCATTATTTATTCGACTAATTTACGCGTCGGAATTTAATTTGAAATTAATTAATTTAAACTAATTTATTATATTAATTAAGTGTAGCTAATACATATAGTATTTGAGCCCAAACAGACCACATGTGCCTTAGTGGCACAGTGGTCCATTCTTCTCACCTTTCCCCCTTAGTCACAGGTTCAAGTCACTTACCCTGCACAATTTTTTTTTTTTTCCATTCCCTTTACATTTGTAAACCAACAATGGATGGCTTCTCCTTCACAACTAAACACCCCCCGATATCCAATTTAAAACATAACCCATAAAGAAACAGTCTTGGGCAGCCCTCTGAATGGGTGGGTCAGGTCGACCCGACCTGGTATGGCCCAAATCAAGAAACAAAACCTAGCAGCGCATCAGCGTCTCCGACGCAATGCCGGTCATCCCTTCCGTCAACGGTGACTCGCCAGCGATGGATTTTCTTGCATTTTTCAGTGGGGTTCGAACCTACAAGTCTTGGGCAACTCAAATCTACTCTCGGCTTTTCGATTGAAGTGTCGGATCTCCCCCAAAATAGGGAAAATCATGGCTCCACTGGAGTTGTGCGGTTTTTCGGCCAGCCCCTTTTCCTTCTCATTTTCTACACCGTTTTGATCCCATTTTAATCCTATAAATTTCCTGCACCTAAGAGGATAAATTCCTCATGATTTAAACAAAGTTTCATGCACAAAATCACTCAAACCAATTCAATCCAGCACAACCTGTAAATGCTGATTTCCCCCTCATTCCTAACCTGTTTTCCTTCATTTTTTTTTTTTTTTTATGATCCTCTTTCCATGCTCCTAAAGATCCTACATTCAATTCTTTATTTCATGCTCAACATAAGAAAAAAAAAAAAAAAAACAAAATTGATCTAGCTTACCCGTTCTAGTCACGCACCAGTCCAGTTCTGATCTCCTTACTCCGTTGCACTCTTCTTTGTTTTCCGCTTCTGGTTTGACCTAAACTTCTCTAGATTAGTTTTCTATACTCATATACAAGCTCAAAGGAAATTTAAAACAACCCAAAAAATCGAACAGTGGCTTACCTCTTGCGCCCTTGCTTCTTCTGTCTCTCGTTTCTCCCTTCCTTTTCCTCTTCCCTTTTGTTTCTTCTCTCTAGTTCTCACGCATGCATGGCATGATTTCAATTTAAAACCACCCCCCTTTATTTCTCCTTATCTCTCTCTCTCTCCCCATTGCCCTTTCATTTCTTTTTTTTTTTTTTTTTTTGGTAAGTAAATAAATCTATAAAAGAAAAGGAGAAAAAGGTACAAAATCAAGAGGGCATACCCTCGAACAAGCTAAGGGGAGGGAAGAACTACTACAGGCAGAAGAACTCCCAACCCAAAGCCACAAGAACTAAACAAAAGAAATACAAGATCAAGAGGGCATACCCTCAAACAAACTAGGCATCAAAGACATACAAGAATGAGAACATTACATATTAAAAATGCTACTTGGAAGAGACCAAATGCATTGAAGATGTTTGTTGGAGATAGTGTTGGCAATCCCTTTTGAGGTAGCGAGCCTGCCACGGATCATATCCTGGGCTTGAGCAATGATAGCCTAGGGAGTTTTCTTTACAGTGGTGAACAATCTACTATTCCTTTCCCTCCAAATAGTATAGACTGTGCATGCTAGGGTGAGCTTGCCTATAGTAAAAGAGAATACCTTACCCTTGAAGGTATTGCTAGCCCAAAGAACGATCTGCTGCCAGTCTCCTGAAGGGCATCGGAACCCACATAAGGAGAGCAAATGAGACCATATGATGGAAGAGAAGGAGCAAGAGAAGAACAAATGATTGTGACTCTCAGCCTCGCGCATACAAAAAAGGCATTTGGAATCATTGCCAAGCTGGGAAAATAAGAGGCGGTCCTTGGTATTAAGACTGTTCCGGATGGCCAGCCAAAGAATAAACCCAGCCCTGGGTAAGGCTTTAGGGTGCCAGACAAGCTTCCACCAATGAACCAAGGGTTTTCGGCAGCGCAGAAGATCCCAAGCTGAGTTGATGGAGAAATCCCCATCGGGGGAGGGTAACCAAATAGCCTTGTCTTCCCGTTGGGGGAAAGGGTGAAGGTTGTTGGGCATAACATTTTTGAGTTCAAGTAAATGAGGAGAGTTAGCTATAGGCCAATTCCAGTGATGATCCAAGATGATGGAGCTAACTTTAGCCTGTCTCCCCAGACCCGAATCGTAGATAACTCTGTCCCCCATATTGTCAAATATGGTACCATTGGGAAGCCAGTAATCAAACCAAAGAGATGCAAAGAGGCCATTACCAATAGAAATTTTGATGCTAGATTTGAACAAAGATCTGAATTGAAGCATTTTCCTCCAAGTCCAAGAGCAAGATTGGGGACACGACCTCCCAGAAGCTCTTGCCTTTCAGCAAATTACTACGAATCCAGAGAACCCAAGGGGAATGAGAGGGGTTTTGAAACATGGCCCAAATAAGCTTCCCTAAAGCTGCTTTATTCCAATCAGAGAGTTTCTTTATCCCAAGACCCCCTTCATTTCTAGGACACGTTATATCATCCCATGCAACTTTCGATTCGGATGAGATGAGATGGTTACCACTCCAAAGGAACGATCTCATTGCTTGCTCAATTTGATTTACCACTTTCTTGGGAAGAATAAAATGGGAGGACCAGTAAACTTGAATGCTAAACAGCACTGATTTGATAAGTTGAAGTCGTCCTGCAAAAGAAAGGGATTTGGTAGACCAATGGGTAATTTTCCCAATGATACAATGAACCAATGATTTGCAATCCTGGGCTTTCAGCTTGGTAGATATCAAAGGGACACCAAGGTAATGGATAGGAAGGGATCCTTCGGGAAAGCCAATATGCTCCGTGATACAATGCTTGAGGGTGCAATCCACACCAGATAGGAAGATGTTGCTTTTGGAGGCATTGTTGAGGAGGCCAGAAAAGGTAGCAAAAGTGTCAAGCCCGTCCTTGAGAATAGAAGCTGAGAGGAGATCACCATGACAGAAAAGCATAATATCATTGGCAAAGCAAAGCTGGGTGAGCTTGGTTTTATGGCATCTCCAATGATGTTTGAATTGAGGAACAACTGATTTCTGGTGAAGAATCAAAGAGAGCACATCCATAGCAAGCACAAAAAGATAGGGGGAAAGAGGATCTCCCTGTTTTAACCCTTTAGCTACATGGAAGAAACCTTCTAGCTCGCCATTAATAGCAACTGAGAAACGGGCAGTAGAGATGCAGCAGTGAATCCAATCAATAAAAGGCTGAGGAAATCCCATGATGCTCATAGTATCAATAAGAAACTCCCAGCGCACCGAATCAAAGGCCTTCTTAAGATCAACTTTCATAGTACAACGCGGAGAACCTGAATTCTTATGGTAATTGTGCATGAGCTCTTGAGCTAGAAGGATGTTGTCACTAATTTTCCTCCCACGGATAAAAGCGGATTGAGCCGGATCAATGAGACTAAGGAGAACACTCTTGAGCCGATTGGCAAGAATTTTGGAGATGGCTTTGTAGATAGTGTTACAACAGGATATAGGCCGATAGTCATGGATAGATGAGGGATTAGGAACCTTGGGGATAAGGACAATGGCAATGGAATTGATCTCTTTGAGTATGGATCTGGAAGAGAAAAATTCAGAAATAGCAGCAATGACCTCGGTCTTGACAATACTCCAAGCTTTTTGAAAGAAAAATCCATTGAAACCATCTGGCCCTGGAGCTTTATTAGGGTGGAGGCTGAATAGAGCTTCTTGGATTTCAGTTTCAGAGACAGGACATTGGAGAGCTGTGAGGGAGTCATTGCGCTTTGTGATAAAGCCTGCAAGAGCTTGCTTCCCAGGGTAAGGAATAGAACTTTCAGAACCGAAGAGGTCATGATAATAGTTAACAATTGAACTCTTAATCTCCTTAATGTCATCAATTCTATTACCAGAAGCATCATGAAGACTGACGATCTTATTACGGTTTCTTCTGCTATTCACTGATTTGAAAAAGAAGGAAGTGTTTTGATCACCTTTGGAAAGCCATTGAATACGAGATTTTTGCTTGGCAAGGCTCTCCTCACTGGAAAGGATAGAATAATAAAGATGGCGAGCTTCTTTTTCCTCCTGGATGAGCCTACTAGTCGCTGGATTCTACTCAAGAAGAATTTGGATGTCATGAAGCTTTGAATGGGCTTCTTGGGCTCTTGAGGAAATGTTCTTGAATTTATTTTGATTGAATTCCTTAAGGGCATACTTAACTTTCTTAAGTTTCTGGCAGCAGATGAACATAGCTGTGCCCTGGACAGCAGAGTTCCATGCCCGTTCAATAGTAGGAAGAAAATCATCATCGTCAGCCTAAAAATTGAAGAATTTAAAAGGACTCTTGCTTTTTTCAGAGGAATGCCCGATCGAACTATAACTGGTGAGTGATCAGATAACCCAGGGGGGAGAAATTCAGCCTTCGTAGAAGGAAAACAAGTGAGCCATTCTTGGTTGACTAGAGCTCTATCAAGCTTCCTTTGAATGGTGAAGGGGGCTGCCTGGCCATTGCTCCAGGTGAAAAAATGGCCGGTAAAACGCAAGTCCTCGAGCTCAGAGTTCAAAAAGCAGTTGTTGCACTCATCTATAACAGAAGGCCAATCTGGACTGCCACCTTTCCTTCATGAGAAAAACGAATGGCATTGAAGTCGCCAAGCAGAAGCCATGGGACATCCTTGGAAATGGAGGCCTGGAGAGTGATGTTGCTCCATAAGTCATTCCGATGAATTGGAGAGTTGGATCCATAAATAACATAAATGGCCATGGGGGAATTGGTGGCTCTAACTATAGCATTGCAGTGGATGGCTTGAGCATTGGCATAGGAAGAGGTAATCTGCAAAATAGAGTTATTCCATTCTATCCAAATCCTCCCAGAGGGAGCATGAGAATAGTTATGTAAAAAAGACCATCCAGGAATGAGAGTTAGAAATAGGATCTTTAGAAGCTACCTTAATTTAGTCTCAACAATTCCAATGAAACAAAGAGAATAATCACAAGCAAAGGATCGGATTTCACGCTGCTTTGAGGGGCTGTTCAATCCCTCGTATATTCCAACAAGCAAAGTTCATAGAGAATAGGAGAGGAGGTTGGGATCTGGCGTCCCTTTTTTCCTTAAAAGCCTTCGCTGCCACCTTTGCTTCTTGAGCTGATTTCGTGTGTAATTACTTCCAGTGTCAACCTTATCCACTTTGGTGATTCTGTCCACTAAAGGATTAGATTCAGGAGAGGCTGTTGAATCAGAATAGTGATCTGCGGATGGACTGCTGTCGTCGGGGAGAGGCCTGCTGGAATTAACTTTGTTTGGGGACAACAGAAACTCAGTACCTTCATTGTGGGAGGACAGAAGGAGGCTCGGATGCTGATTCGAAGTCGTGGCCATAACTTGACCAGAGGGGTTCTGATAAGAGTCACATTGCAGAATATCTGAGCAATCGAGGAGAGGATCACTACTGGTAGTTCCTATCTCCATTGATTTTATAGGCGGGATTGCATCAGAAGTTTTTTGCTGCACTGTAAACATGGTGGAACTTTCAGGCTGAGAGGCAGTAGCTGAGGTGCTAACAGAGTTGTCAAGTAAAGTATCATTGCTAGTAGCACCGATCTCCAATGTTTTAATAATCTGGATTTCATAAGAATTTTTTTGCTGCTCGGTATCCTTTGAGGAGCTTGCAGGCTGAGTGGGAGCAGCAGTGGTGCGATCAGTGTTGAGAGAATCGTCAATTTGAATGGCCTTACTCTTACGTGAAACCACTCTCCATTCACTCTTGTTCTTGATGGGAGCATCGTGGGTAGAGGGGTTGGACTTTCCTTGTCAATTTTCATAGAAGAGCAGCTCGCAAGCCTATGTCCAAAAGTGTGACAGTGGGTGCACATGGAGGGAAGCCACTGGTATTCTACAAAAATTTCCACTTTGGATTGATCAGAAAGTTTGATATCAAAACAATCAGGAAGATCTTTGGTAGCATTGACCTCAACACAAATTCTGGCATAGCTAATTTAGGATTGATCTTCAGTATGGGAATCTGCATATAGCGGTTTACCAATGGCACTTGCGACGTAGCTTAGCCCTTGGGCTGTCCAAAGTTCATAAGGGACATTGAAAAACTTGACCCAAACAGGGATTTTTGCCACATCTTTTTTAGATAAAACCATACCAGGTTTCCATCTTTGAAGGATTATATGACGCCTAGAAAAATGCCAAAGACCACCTTCAAGTATATTATTGATAGCCTGTAAAGAGTCAAATTTAAAGAAGAAAAATCCATTGCCATTAGTTAGAACTTCATAGAGACCATCTTTACTCCATAATTTTTCAGCAACCCTTTGAACCCATAGGAATGGCATTTTCCGGTCTAGAAAGTAACCAACTAATGTATTTTCCCAGCTTTGAACTCCTACACGAATGACTTCTTGGGGTGGTTCAACCGTGATTCGATTACCCTCAATTTGGGGCTGCTGGTATTCCATAATAAATTTTTTAACAGGGGCCTGAGGTTGGAAAAGGGAGGACCAGACGGGACCAGGCGGAGGATTGCCAGACTGAGGCGGAAGGGACTGGAAGAATTTCTCATGAGAGACGGAGGCAGCCTGATGGACAGGTGTTTGGGATTGAACAGGTGCTTGGGGATGAACGGGGGAAATAAAGCTTTGGTTAATAGCTGACGAGACCTGTGGGGCACCATCAATCTAGTTAGCAACGGGACGGACTGCATCAGAGAAAGCATTAGGAATATCTCTAAGGCCTAGAGTGGGTTGGACCGATGGCTCAAGCCCATTGGTATTCGAAGTTGCCTCCCTAGTGCATACTGCTGATGCAGAGTAGGTAATGGGGACCCCATCACTGAACAAACCCTCCACTGAATGGATGCTAGCAGCACTAGCTGAGGATCGGAGAGCAAGTCTATTAGCATTGTATGTGGCAAGAGCATCGCCTTGCATGTGAAAAGGAGCAGCAGCTAAATGACACGTGGAGTTGGCTTGGCTTGCATCAGCACTAGTGGAGCTATTTATGTAAAGAAGTGGCTTGCATGTTCTGTTGGAGAACAGAATAGCTCTGGGGCAACCTACTATTCTCAGTAGCGTAGAGGGCACTGTCCGCACTAGCATGGGGGGCACTGTCAGCACCTTTTGGGGCTGCACCTGTAGGCATATCAGATTTGATTTTTCCATCCGTTGGAGCCTTATCAATTGCAGCCGTTGGATTATTTCGCCTTGCTTTAGTGTGTGACACGTTGGCAGTATGGATCAGAGAGGAAGTTGGACGAGCGGTTCTCCAACGCCTACTGTGAGAGGAGTGAGTTACACGAGTCTCTTGGAGAGGTTGCCGTCTACCATTTCCATGGACACCAGTTCTCTGGTAGCCATTGGGGTTGACTGCTGTTGGTTCACGCATGAAGGAATCATCAGTTGAGAGGCCTCCATATTCCTTTTCTAGATCAAGAGCAACCTGTGGGATAAATTCCCCATGCTCTACGCCATCAACCCAGGATAGAGCAGGAGAAAGATTTTCAAGCATCTGAGTGGTGGCTGAAGCATTGGATAATCCAGTGGCTGAATCAAGAATATCGTGTGATGATCCTTGCTGCCATTGTCAGTTCATTTTCTACGACATGAGCTATAACGGTTGCTTCAACAACACCAATACGGTCCACATTTGCACCAGGACAGAAACCAGTAATGGGATAGCTGAGAAGAGAAGAAGCATTTGTGATTGGATCTGATGGGCTTGTTTCCTGATCATGAATGGAGGCTTCAATGGAAGCCATTGCAAGAAGCAGCAAAGATTATAGAAACACTAGAGAGAAAGCTCTCCCTTCTCTCTAGAACCCATTCTCATCCCCTCTCCACCTTTCATTTCCTGCGCCTATAACCCCCCTATTTCCTCTTCTTTTTTTTTTATTATTCAGTTACATGTTGTAACTGATACACATATACACCTTCACATATATATAGTTATATATTTATTTTTTTTGACGGGTAAATAAATGCAATAAAGGGAAAAAAGAACAAGATCAAGGGGGCATACCCCCAAAGCAAAAAGGAAAAATATAAACAAGATCAAGAGGACATACCCTCGAGCAAACTAGAGGGAAGGGAGGGCTTCTACAGGTAGAAGAGCTCCCGTCCCAAAGCTAAACCTATTACATATTAAAAATGCTATTCGAGAGAGACCAGATTCATTGAAGATGATGACTAAATTCAGAGAATGTAACCCCTTTAAAGGTAGTGAGTTTGCCACGGATCATGTCCTAGGTTTGAGCTATGATGGCCTGTGGATTTTTCTTAAAGCTGGTGAACAATCGACTATTCCTTGCTTTCCAAATGTTATAGACCATGCATGCTAGAGTGAGCTTTCCTATGATGGAGGAGAACTGGTTCCTTTGAAGGTGTTGATAGCCCAAAGAATGATCTACTACCAATCTCCAAGGGAGCATTGAAATCCACTTTTGGAGAGTAAATAAGACCATATGTTGGAAGTGAAAGTACAAGAGAAGAAGAGGTGATTATGACTCTTATTTTCTTGCAAACAAAAAAGACATTTGGGATCATGGCCAATATTTGAAAAATAGAGGCGGTCCTTGGTTCTGAGACTATTCCGTATGGCCATCTAGAGAATAAATCCTATGCGGGGGACGGCTTTGGAATGCCAAGCAAGCTTCCACCAAGGAATTTGGGGATTGCGGCTTCTTAGGGTATCCCAAGCTGAACGAATGGAGAAGTCTCCATTAGAGGAAGGCATCCAAATGGCTTTATCTTCACAATAGGGGACAGGATGAAGGTCTGAAGGCATGCCATTTTTCAACCAATCAAATGGGGGGAGTTGGCTGTAGGCCAATTCCAGTGATTATCCAGGATGATGGATTTAACTTTAGCATATCTCCCAAGACCCGAATCATATATAACTCTTTCCCCCATGTCATCATAAATGGGCCCAAAAGGAAGCCAATAGTCAAACCAAAGTGAAGTAAAGCAGCCATTCCCAATGGAAATTTTGACGTATGGCTTGAATAGGGACTTGAATTGAAGCATTTTCCTCCAAGCCCATGAGCAAGATTGGGAGCATTTGACCTCCCAGAAGTTTTTACCTTTGAGAATATTACTGCGAATCTAGAGAACCCAAAGGGAGATAGAGGGGTTTTTGAAACACTGCCCAAATGAGCTTTCCCAGAGCTGCAAGGTTCCATTCAGCAAGCTTCTTTAGCCCAAGACCCCCTTAATTTTTAGGGCAAGTGACATCGGCCCAAGCTACTTTGGATCCAGAAGAGATGAGATGGTTGCCACTCCAAAGAAAATTCCTCATAGCTTGCTCAATTTGAAGCAGCACCTTCTTTGGAAGAATAAAATGGGAAGACCGGTAAACTTGGATATTGAACAGCACATAATTGATCAACTAAATCCGACCTGTATAAGATAGAGATTTGTTGGACCAATGGGTGATTTTACCAATGATGCGATCCACCAAGGATTTACAATCCTGAGTTTTCAATTTTGTAGAGATCAAAGGAACTCCAAGGTATCGGATAGGGAGGGAGCCTTTAGTAAATCCAATATTATCAATAATATTCTGCTTAGAGTGGCAATCCATTCTACAGAGGAATATGTTACTTTTGGAAGCATTATGGTGAAGTCTAGAGAAGGAGGCAAAGGTGTCAAGCCCTATCTTGAGAATAGAGGCTGAAAGGAGATCCCCATGACAGAATAGCATGATATCATCAGCAAAGCAAAGGTGGGTCAGCTTAGTTTTGTGGCATCTCCAATTATACTTAAATTGAGGGTCAGCTGAGCTTTGATGAAGAATCATAGAAAGCACATCCATAGCAAGCACAAAAAGATAGGGGAAAGAGGGTCCCCTTTGTCTTAAACCTTTAGCGCCTAGAAAAAATTTTTCAAGCTCCCCATTAATAACAACTAAGTAACGGGGGGTAGAGATGCCGCATAAAATCCAATTAATAAACATCTGAGGAAATCCTTTAATACTCAAAGTGTCAATAATAAATTCCCATCTCACCGAATCAAAGGCTTTCTTGAGATTAACTTTCATAATGCAACGGGGGGAGCCTGAGTTCTTGCGGTAATTATGCATGATCTCTTGGGCAAGAAGGATGTTATCACTGATATTCCAGACTTTTATAAAGGCAGATTGAGACGAATCAATGAGGCTGGGAAGGACCTTCTAAAGGCAGTTGTGTCACGACTCGAAACCCACCCTGTGCGGATCTCGAGTAGCGACTGCCGCCCTTCGGCCCGAGGGCCTCAAGACAAGGCTCGCATACGCAGTGGTATCGAATAGATGTGCGTCATGTGGTTTGCAGAAGCGTGAAAAAAATTTTCTTTTCTCATTTTAAAATTTGCACATTCATTCGGTGCTGCCACTCTTCACATTGCGGTATACATGATCATACATTCACAAGCATAATAAAACTTAAAAGACTTTATAATTACAATCATAATTCAGTTGCCCCGTGGGGCTTATACATAACAGTGTGCCGATCTTCTAATACAAAATATACTAGTAATGTTCACAGGTTTCCTAAAGGAACTACTTAAACATGTCTTCCCAAAAATGGCAGATTCTTCGTCATCGTCTTCTAATCAAAACCGCCCTTAATCACTTGAAGGGGGGTCCGAATAAAATCCGGATAAGCTAATCTAAGCTTGTGAGTAATTCCTATACCTGTCATGAGGTTTTCAATTGGTAGTGGCTTAGCACATGAGAGTTTGTAAAATACTCACAACCAATTGCTTATACATTTAGAACACAGAATATATGCATCCTTAAAACAGATAGCTTTGAAACATTTAAAGTATTCAAGCTAAACATACATTTCTTCAAGTAGAGTTTATGAACTTCAAAAACACATAAATATGCATAATAGAAATGGGGGTGAAAAGCTGCTTCCATTTCCAAAATCATTTGTCATCTTTTCTCTTTGATTAGATGGAATCTGTTTCGAACCAGACTCCCATTTTACTACCAATATTGTCGATCTCATTTGCTTGGGGGATTAGATCCTGTTGCTGGGCATTTGTCATAGTTGAATCCCAAGGGATTTCAACATCACATGCGGTACTTAAGTACCTTTTATCTTGTAAAACATTTATCACATGGCTTATTCAATAGATACTTTCATCAGTATTTAAGACATGAAACATATAACTTCTACAATAGAACTTCAAATACCTGTAAAAATCAAATTCAGAATATTTAAAGAAATTTGCATTTCACCCCGACATGCTAAACATTCCCAAGAAAAGAGCTGAATATAAAAACATTTAACAAGCATGTTGTAACGGAATAATTTAAAACAGGAATTGTAATAAAACTGAATTTGATATTCAAATGATCCACAACTTGAACTTAAAACTTCTTCAAATATATGGAGTTAAATCTCCACTTCAAACACAGGGTTACTCACCTCAGTTCTTTAGGGTTAGTGCTAAAAATGCGCTTTCCCACCTCCTTCGTAGTTCCTAAAAACTATTCATAAACAGTCTCATTAACTTCACATTCACTGCAATATCACCTATCGATGCTTCTTAACTTATGCTTAGATCGTATTTAAGATCCTAATTCCTATCTTAGAAGTATACTTTTAAATATATACTCTTCTGATAGCTTCATAAATTTTAAGTTTAATTTACTTACTTCACATGTTTACGTGTTGTGTCGTTTCGTATTTTATTTTGAAATACTAACCTTATTATTTTGTTTAGTACTTTGGGCAACGTTCTAATTTATAGCCACCTTTTTTTTTTGATAAGTAAAAGATATATAAAAGAAGAAAATTAAATACAAGATCAAGAGGGCAAACCCTCGAACAAGCTAAAGGGAAGGAGATCTACTACAGGCAGAAGAACTCACAACCCCAAGCAGAAATAAAAACCAAGACTAAACAGAAATACAAAACAAGAGGGCATACCCTCAGACAAGAAAAGGGAACAAGAAAACTAGAGCTCATGGCCCATGCTGAAAAATATTACATATTAAAAATACTACAGGGAAGAGACCAAGAACACTGGAGATGTCTATTGGAGAGAGAGTCTTGAATCGCTCTAGAGGAAGTGAGCCTGCCACGGATCATGTCTTGAGTTTCAGCTATGATGGCCCTTGAGTTTTTCTCGATCTTGGTGAACAATCTGCTATTCATCAAATTTTATGTCTCTTCACTTTAAGGACTTCTTTTGGTCAAATAGACTCTACCATTGAGTCCGGAACGTCGAAGAAAGTAAGTTTAGGCTTTCGTAGAATTCAATTCGGACTTCGGTACTAAAAAGGGCAAAACGGTCATTTTGCACTTTTACGGGTTCTTACTCCTCGAGACCTCTTTTCACAAATCGTACTCCACGGTTGAGTCCGGCATGCTCGAAATAATAAAATTGCACTATTTTTTTATTTTAATCAGAGTTCGTTTGACTACTTTTCACTTAGGGGCATTTTTGATAATTTTCCTTTAATTAATTTTTTTTATTAAATAATATTTTATTCATTTGGGTCAATATATAATTACTATAACTTCTGGTTGAATCTATAATTATCATAATTTTCTATTCCAACTTGGAATAGCCAAACAATGGATAAGCCAAAAACCATGGATAAGCTATCTCCATTCCTATTTCAATTTAAATTTCAATTTCCTATCTCTATGTCCAAATAGCCCCAATTCCATGATTTTAAAATTTTAAAATTTATAAAATAGTTGGATCTCACCCATAGGTGGCTGGGCGGGTCAACCCGACCCGACCTGACCCATGGCCCAAAAGCCCAAGAAAGCCAACACGCCCAGCGTGTTGGCAGCCATGCACCAGTGGTCTTCTCCGGCCACGGCGGTCCTTTTTCGGCGACATTTCGACGTCCAACCAGTTGGGTCACCTCCTACTCTTCATGGGCTTTCCATATCTACCCTCGGAATTCAGTTTGGACCACCGGAAGGCCTCGAAAAGTGGAGTTGCAGCCAGCTCTGGCGAGCTGTCCCAACTTTCCGGCGAACTGAAATTCCATTTTTTTTCATGGCTTTTTAGCCATTGTTTTGACCCAAATTTTACCTACAAGTTGCTGCACTTATGGGCAACAATTTCCAATTCATAAAACGAGCTAAAACGATCTAAAACTCAATGACACGGAAATTTCTTTCAAACTTTAAATTGGTTTTTCTCACTCATTTCTTAACCAAATGAGCTGTGATTTCTTCCTAAATTCACCATTTTTCGTGCTCTTTAAAACCATATAATTATTTCTAAGCTTTAAGCAATTCTACAAAAAAAAAACCAGCAAATTCGAAACATGAAAATACAGTAAATTTCTCACCTTTTCTTTCGGTTTCTCCTTCTTTCTCTTTCCGTTTCTCACTTCTGAATGTTTTAGAATCCCTCTAAGCTGTCAGTTTCTTTGTTTTATGAGTTTTCTTTCCATTTCATTTTTGTGTACATATATATGTATATATGGAGCAGCAGTACTCCACGGCCCCTCACAACTTCTCTCCTTCCTCTCTCTTTCTTCATGACCTCACTACCCTACTTCTACCCTTCCCATCCCATTTAATTTTTGCTTTTTCAAATTTCAGCTTTACATTGAATGCTTAAGAGATATTTGTGTGTTATATGTATATATTATATACACACACTTGTACATATGTAAACACACATACACTTTGCCGACACTCCTTCTCTCAGTTCACACTTCTTCTGCATTCTTTTTATTTATTTTTTTCATTTATAATTTAATTATTTTACCCATACATATATATATATATATATATCTATATTTATATTTATATAAATGTATTTATATTTTTATTTATTTCTTTCTTTCATAAACATATATGTATATTCTCATATACATACATATTATAACAACATATATATATATATATACATACTACTAGTATACATGTATATTTATTTATTTATATACATAAATATTATATATATATTTATATGAATATAAATATAAATATGTGTACGTACACTCGTATTTATGTATACACGAATTTTCATGTAATTGGTTCTTTAACCGATTGATCCCGGTATATTTGGTAATTTTATAATTTATTTAAACTACAAAATTTAAGTCTCGTAATTCAAGCCAAATTGCTCGGGTATTTTGGGTTGGGGTATTACAGGTTGGCAATGATCTTGGAGATGGTTTTGTAGATTGTGGTGCAGCAAGATATGGGACGATAATCAGGAACATAGGAAGGATTTGGGACCTTGGGAACTAAAGCAATAGCAGTGTCATTGAATTCTTTAAGAATGGTTTTTGCAGAAAAAAATTCAGAGATAGCAGAAATTACCTCAGGTTTGTATATATATCCCTACATATAGACATATATATCTATATATATATATATATATATTGTCCACATTTCAAATTACTATTTTTATTTCTTTCCAATTTTTATTTTATCTTTGTTTTAGTTTTATTTTATTTTACCTTATTTTTATTTTATTTTATTTATTATTATTAGTATTATTTATTTATTTATTTTTTTATCGCTATTTGTTTGCCCTGGCATCTTCCATATATTCCAAGCTAATACAGGAAAGCGATGGAGTCTAGAGAGAAGGCAGAGCTTCTCGACTCTAGAACCCCCCTACGCTGCTTGTTTTTTCTGGTTATCTGGCATTCATTGCGTTCTCTCCTCCATCTCATGCCACGTTTAATGGTTTGCAAGATGCCAAGCAACATAAATCTCAAGGGAGTTCTGCTGTTGTCACATTTAAGGGCTCGCATACTAACCAACATCATCATGCTCATGGGGTATCTCTACACATGCCCAAGGCGCTACTGCTGTTAGTAACTTTGAAGATGGTGAGATGTATACTAGCTCCCCTATAGCAGTAATGCATGACTCACCGTCGAGACTCAGCTGGGCTGATCAAGCTAATAGTGGTGAATTCATCCCAAAGGAAGCGTTGGATTTGGAGGAAGAATATGGTGGCTTTTTTGTTAACTCGAATTTTTTATTTGGTTCAGACAACCATTTTACTGATGAATCCATCAATGGCGGTAGCAATGTGGGTGGTTCTGGGAAGGCAAAGTGGCGCACACGCTCCAAGCCTACGAATGGTTATAAAGCTTACCCATCCGTTCAGCAGCAGTCTCAGTTTCCTATTGCACAAGCAATCAATGTTCAACACTTTACCCCCTCAGTTGCCATCCAAGTGCACACGCAAAGTGCTGATACATCAGGTGGTGGGGCCATACCCTATACTCCTATTGCGTCAGTTCTAGGACCTAAGGGGGATGGACCATTGGTTAATCCTCCTCAAATACAGCCTGTTATAGGCAGTCAGGTAAATAACTTTGTTGGCTCTTCCAAAACAGTTGGCCAAAATCGTCAGGGGACCCACTCTAACCCATATGCGGTACATGGAAAAGCTAAGGGGCATGCTCTTTTGACTACTAATAATACCTACTGCGCAGTGACTGTCAATGCCCACTCTAACACGCTAGCTTCTCCATCAAGCATGGGTAACACTATTGGTTGTCAGAATGAAGGTTTGATGTCACCAACTGCAGGAGCTGCGTGTCCATTAATTAAAGTTGGCTGTTCTGATACAACCTGTTCCTCTACGACTAATATCTCTTTACAAGATCAGGCGCCTTCTACTGCTGACACGGTCCTATCGCCCCTAACAGAGCCGCTTGTTAAGCCTATTAGTTCTGTTGAAAAAATTTCTAAGTCTCAAATTGCTCACTCTACTAGAGTCGGTCCTCTAACCCCCTCGGTGATTATATAGAGCCCATCTGGTACTGTTCAGCAATACAAGCAAACTGATCTACCAGCCACTAATCCATTTTCCAGCGACGTGCGCCAACCCAAAGCATGGAACTCTCTGTTCACCCAATCTCCTCCTTGCCAGAAATTCAAGCTAAACTTTATTCCACCTGATCTCAAAGGGGAGCGGATCTCGGTTCGGCCTCCTCCAAATGTCATTCAAGTTGGAATTCCCTTATGGGAAAATACTTTGGTGGGGTGTTTTTTGGATAAGAAAATGCCTCTCTTTTGGGTTAAAAAAGTTGCAGACAAGTTATGGGGGAAAGAAGGTCTAGAAGAGACCCTTACTAATGGAAATGGTTTCTTCTTCTTTAAATTTGATTCCCTCACAGCTGTTACCAAAATTCTTGAAATGGGTCATTGTCATTTTTCTGGCCGTCACATTATCCTACAACAATGGAGACGAGGTATGGTTCTTGCCAAGAAAGATGTTAATAAAATCCCAATTTGGATCAAACTATTCAATGTTCCTTATGAAATGTGGACTGCTCAAGGCCTCAGCTATGTTGCTAGTGCTGTAGGGAAGCCTCTCTATGCAGACACCCACACAGAAGAGCATACCAGGATTAGCTATGCACGGATTTGTGTTGAGATAAAAACTACACGTGAGCTCCCGGATTCCTTTGATGTTCAGCTAGACGACTGCTCTTTAGTAGAGATCCTTGTTGAATACCAATGGCTACCTCCTATGTGCACCATTTGCCATACTTTTGGCCATCGTATGAGTACATGCCTTGAGAATAATACCACCCCTACCCCAGCTCAAGCTTGTTTACCATCCAAAGTCTTTAGGGGTGAGTGGAGAGTAGTCTCTAATAAAGGTAAGGCAGTTCAGGTAAAGGATCCCCTCTGTGCTGAACCGATACCAACTAGCCTCCTGCAGATCCTCAAGTGGGTGTTGAGGCTATAGCTAATGATGGAAATAGGGAGGCCAATGAGGTTAATGCAGCAAGCCAATCATACGGCCCCAGCTCTTCCAACTGACTGCCTGACTCCAACAGCAAAGGTCTAGCCCTTGAAGACACTGATACGCAACAGCAAGTTATCCTTTATTCTCCTACTGATCAATTTGTGAACATGGACCTTGCTCATGCACCAATCCCTCCTTCCTCTCACAAAGAAGGAATTGTCCAACTACTTTCAAAGGATGCTAATATGGATAAATGTTTTCTTTTGGGCAGCTACTCTACGTCCACTACATCTCCAGATTCTAACCCCTTAGTGGATAAAGTAACCAGAGTTGATGAAGCTAGTACAGGAAGTAACTTTAAAAGGAATCAACGTAGGAAGCAAAGACGGAAGGAAAAGCTTTTAAGGAATTAGGGAACATCAGGTTCCAATACCCTTTCCTTTTCTCAATGAATTTTGCATGCTGGAATATATGAATAATCCTGCTAAACAGCGGGAAATTCGATTTTTTGTTCATGCTTATTCTCTCTATTTTTTTGGTATTGTTGAGACCAAAATTAAACTTGCTTCTAAAGATTCTATGGCTAACTCTCTCATTCCTGGTTGGTTTTTTTTGCATAATTACTCTCACTCTCCTTCTGGAAGAATTTGGATTGGATGGCATAACTCTATATTGCAGATAAATTCTTCATGTGCCACTGCTCAAGCAATCCATTGCAACGCCACAGTTTGGGACACCCCTACTCCTATCATCATTTCAGTTATATATGGCTCCAACTCCATTTCTCAGCGAAATGATCTATGGCGGGACATTAACCTTCAGGCTTCCATCTCTCAGGATATTCCTTGGCTTAGTTTTGGGGATTTCAATGCTATTCGCTTTCCTAATGAAAGAGGAAGAGGTAGCCTGGATTGGCCAACTGTTATGGATGACTACAACAAATGCTTTATGAATTTTGAGCTGGAGGAGTTAAAATTTTCTGGGCATTTTTTCACTTAGTCCAATGGGCAGGCCGTTCCTCACGCCATTCAAAGGAAACTTGATAGAGCTCTTGTCAATCAAGCTTGGCTTACCGCTTTTTCGTCTGCTGAAGTGAAATTTCTTCCTCCTGGTCTTTCTGATCATTCTCCAATTATTGTTAGAACCGGCATTCTGTTGAAAAGGAGCAAGATCCCTTTCAAGTTCTTCAATTTCTGGGCTTACTATGAGGATTTTTTACCTACCGTTGAACAGGCTTGGAACTCACCCTTTCAAGGTACAGCCATGTTTGTATGTAGCCAAAAACTTAAAAAAGTTAAATATGCTCTTAAGGCATTAAATCAGTAAAGATTCAAGAACCTCCCGGCTCGAATCCAGGAGGCCCGTAACAAGCTTCATAACATCCAAAGCCACCTTCAACAGTATCCTGGGAATGAAAGTTTAATTCAGGAGGAGAAAGAGGCTCACCATGTTTATTACTTCATCCTTTCCAGTGAGGAGAGTATAGCCAAGCAAAAATCTAGGATTCAATGGCTCTCAGAAAGTGATCAAAATACCTTATTCTTCTTCAAATCAGTGAATAACCGTAGAAACCGTAACAAGATTATCAGCCTTCTTGATGCAAATGATAATAGAATTGATGATACCAAAGAGATCAAGAGCGCCATTATTCACTATTATCAGGATCTTCTTGGATCTGAAAGTGCCATCCCATACCCAGGTAAGCAAGCTCTTGCTTCAGTGATATCTAAGCGTTTGCCTATTGATGTCCTCAATTATCTCCAATGCCCTGTCTCTGAAGATGAAATTCAAGAAGCTCTCTTTAGCCTCCACCCAAATAAAGCCCCTGGGCCAGATGGATTTAATGGCTATTTCTTCAGAAAGGCCTGGAGTATTGCCAAACCTGAAGTAATTGCAGCCATATCTGAATTTTTGCAGCTAAATCTATCCTTAGAGAGCTTAATGCCACAGCTATTACTCTTGTTCCCGAAGTCCCAAATCCCTCCTTTGTCCAAGATTATCGTCCTATATCTTGTTGTAACACTATCTACAAAACCATCTCAAAAATCCTTGCTAACCGTCTTAAGAAAGTCCTTCCTAGCCTCATTGATTTGTCTCAATCGGCATTTATTCCAGGCAGGAAAATCAGTGATACCATTATGCTTGCCCAGGCTCTCATGCATAATTACCATAAGAACTCGGGTACCCCTTGTTGTTCCATGAAAGTTGAACTCAAGAAAGCTTATGATTCGGTGAGGTGGGAATTTATTATTGACACTCTGAGTATTATGGGATTTCCTCAGTAGTTTGTTGATTGGATTTTATGTTGCATCTCCACCCCCCCGCTACTCTATTGTTATCAATGGTAAGCTGGAAGGTTTTTTCCCTGGTGCAAAGGGTTTAAGGCAAAGGGGACCCTCTGTCTCCCCATAAGACCAAGCTGACTCACCTTTGCTTTGCTGATGATATTCTATTATTCTGTCATGGGAATTTACATTCAACCTCTATTCTCAAGGAAGGTTTGGACACTTTTCCCTCATTTTCTGGCCTTCAACACAATGCCTCCAAAAGCAATGTTTTCTTTTCTAGTATGGATTTCATCTCACAGTAGCAAATTATTGATCATATTGGTTTTCCTGAGGGCTTTCTTCCTATTCGTTACCTTGGAGTTCCTTTGATATCTACCAAGCTGAAAGCTCGAGATTGTAAAGCCCTGGTCGACCCAATCATTGGTAAAATCAACCATTGGTCTAACAAATCCCTTTCATATGCAAGTCGGATCCAATTGATCAAATCTGTGCTGTTTAGCATCCAGGTCTACTGGTCCACCCATTTCATCCTTCCAAAAAATGTGGTGCTCCTAATTGAGCAAGCAATGAGAAACTTTCTTTGGAGTGGCAATCATCTCATCTCTACTGGATCCAAAGTTGCTTGGAATGATGTTACTTGTCCCAGGAATGAAGGGGGTCTTGGTATAAAAAAGATTATTGATTGGAATCTAGTAGCTGTGGGGTAACTCATTTGGGCTTTGTTTCAAAACCCCTCTACCTCCCCTTAGGTTCTTTGGATTCGAAGAAATCTTCTCAAAGGTAAAAGCTTTTGGGAGATTAAATGCCCCCAATCTTGCTCGTGGGCTTGGAGGAAAATGCTTAAATCCAGACCTCTATTCAAACCATACATTAAAATTTCTATTGGCAATGGCTGTTTTGCGTCTCTTTGGTTTGACTATTTGCTTCCTAGTGGGCCTATTTATGATAACATGGGAGATAGAGTTATTTATGATTCTAGACTTCGGAGATATGCTAAAGTAGAAGCCATCATTTTGGATAATCATTGAAACTGGCCTATCACTAATTCTACTCATCTGCTTGAGCTGAAAAATGGTATGCCCCCTAACTTTCTTCCTGCTCCTCATCGGGAAGATAAGGCATTCTGGGTTCCCAGGGTTGGGGAATTTTCCATTAATTCAGCTTGGGACACTTTGAGGGATCATAAACCCAGGGTTCATTGGTGGAAGCTAGTGTGGCATTCTAAAGCCATTCCCCGTGCTGCTTTTATTCTTTGGATGGCCATTCGGAACAGGCTTAGGACAAAGGATCGCCTCTTGTCTACTATTATTGGGCAGGATTCCAAATGTCTTTTTTGTTTGAATGATCAAGAGAGCCATTCCCACATTTTTTTCTCTTGTCCTTTCATTTCCCCCATTTGGCCTCACATCATTTCTATTAGTGGTTTCCAATGCCCCCCAGGAGACTGGTAGCAGATCGTTCTTTGGGCTAGCAACACCTTTAAAGGCAAAAATCTCACCTCTATCATTGGTAAGCTTACTCTTGCATGCACAGTCTATAACATTTGAAGAGAAAGGAATAGTAGAGTGTTCAATAAGGAAAAGAAAAATCCTCAAGCGATTATTGCTCAAATCAAGAATATGATCCGCGGTAAGCTCACTACTTCTACAGGGATCTTGAACTCTCCGTCCAACAGACACCTTCAGTGTATTTGGTCTCTTCCGAGTACCATCTGTCACGACCTGAAATCCGCCTCGCGTGGACCCCGAGTCGCGACCGCCGCCCCAAGACCCGAAGGCCTCGGGACAAGGCTCGCATCTGTAGCGGTATCGAATAGATGTGCTTCATGTGGTTGCGGAAGCGTGAAAAACTTTTTCTTTTCTTTTCTCATTTTTAAATTTGCACATCCGTCCAATACTACCATTATGCACAATGGTACACACTGATCACACATTCAGAGCATAACTAAAAGCTTAAAGATTTTAATAACATTACATATCCAATACCCCGAGGGGCTTAATACAACCTTACATTGTTTGCTAATACAAAATATGCTACTAGAGTTCATATGATTTTCCAAAATGAGCTACTTAAGCATGTCTTCCCAAAAGAGCTAGATTCATCATCCTTGTCTTCAAAATCAATTTGCCATCAATCACCTGAAAGGGGCGGATATAAATCCGGGTAAGCTAATCTAAGCTTGTGAGTAATTCCTGCATTCGTCATGGGGTTTTCAACTGGTAGTGGTTTAGCACATGAAAGTTTATAAAATACTTACTACCAATTGCTTGTACATTTTAGAACACAGAATATATGCATTCTTAAAACAGATAGCTTTGAAACATTTAAAGTGTCCAAGCTAAAAACACATTTCTTCAAATAGAGCATATGCAATTTAAAAGCATATAAACATGTATAATAAAATGGGGGTAAAAACCTGCTTCCATTTCCAAAAACATTTGTCATCTTTTCTCTTTAATTAGGTGGAATCTGTTTCGAACCAGACTCCCATTTTTTGCCAATGCTGCAATGCTACAATAGAGATATCCCGTACCAGGGGGATCAGATCCTGCTACCTGGCATTTACTGTTGAATCCCGAAGGATTTCAACCATCATAGGGGGTGCTTTAAACGCCATTTATCTTGTAAAACATTTATCACATGGTTTTTTCAATAGATATTTTTCATGAATATTTAAAACATGAAATATATAACTTCTGCAATAGAACTTCAATATTTGGAATAATCAAATTCAGAGCATTTATGAAAATTTAGCATTTTAAACCCATACATGCTGAAACATAATTAAAAAGGAAAACCGTGATTCAAACCAATCACCCAGCATGTCATAATATAGTTTATGAAAGCAGAAAACATTTTAAAACAAGAATCATATGATACTGAATTTGATATTCGAGGCTTCAAACAAATTGAACTTAAAACTTCTTCAAATTCATGGAGTTAAATCTCCACTTCAAAGGCAGGGTTACTCACCTCGGTCCTTAGGGTCAGTGCTAAAAATGCGCTTTCCCTCTTCCTCTGTAGTTCCTAAGAACAATTCATATATAGTCTCATTAACTTCACATCACTACAATATGACCTATTGATGCTTCTTAACTTATGCTTAGATCGTATTAATCCTAAAACAACTTCATAATTTCCTTTGTACTTAATTTAACTCGTACTCTTAACCTATGACATAATTTAATGTGTTACGAGTTTAGTTTATTTTTAATTCATACTCTTCTGGTAGCTCCATTAAATTTAAAGTAATTTTAATTATTTCACATGTTTACGTGTCGCGTTCAGTACTTCGGCAAAGTTTCAAATTCATAGTCACCTGACTGATGCTATTCATCAAATCTTATGTCTTTTTATTTTAAACATCTCTTTTGGTTGAATACACTCTACCATTAAGTTTGGAACGTCAAAGAAAGTCAATTTAGGCTTTCTTAGAATTTAATTCAGCTTAGGACATGTTAGGGACAATTTGGTAATTTATACCTCAACGTGTCTAAATTTTTTGGAGCCTCGTCTCATGAAACGGTCCCTACCATTAGATTCAAAATGTTTAAAATTTTCAAAATCCATTATTTATTCATTTAATTTGGACTTCGTTTGACTTATTTATGGGGTAGGGGCATTTTGGTCATTTTGACATTTTTACTGGTCTTAAATTTTTCGGAACCTCATCTCATGTCGTGGACCTCACCAATGGACTCAGGAGGTCTGAGATAGTAAGAATACATATATAACTCATCTCAATTGGACATCGGACATTTTTTGATTATTTAATTTAATTAATTGACTTAATTAAATTAATTGTGTTAAGTATTATGTATATATATATATATATATATATTTGATGCTGCACTTTTTGACTCGCAACACGTGAGGGCTCCGTGACCTGTAGAACACTCAGAGAGATGATCAGAGGACCACCGGATTGGCTCCGGCGGTAGCCGCTCCGATGCTTAAGTAAGTAAGAGAATTGAAAGACTGTATTGAAAGCCAAAGAATGAGCATAGAGAATAAGGCGTACCTTTAGGGTTTAATTTATAAGCCGTGGCTTTCCTAAGTTGGTTAGGATTCGAAGCCATGAATATAGGGATTTGATCACCAGAGATTGCAGTTACCTTGCATAGAGATAACCATAGAAGCCATGAATATAGGGATTTGATTACTGGAGATTGCAGCTACCTTGCATAGAGATAACCATAGATGGAAGTTTCCTTGTTGGAGACTGCTTCCTTGTTGAAGACCGCTTCCTTATTGAAGACCGCTTCCTTATTCCCTGCTCGGCATCCGCTAAGGTGGTGACGAGTTCTGTAGTGTTGGTCTGAACCCTGTGACCTTGTTCTGGATATATATATGTTCGGCCACTTCCGACCTTGTATGATGATCTGGATGCTTGAGTTTTTCCTTATTGGCTGAATGAGAATCATATCGACTGAGCATAGGTCGGATTGCGGTTACACGTGTCAGGTGTTGATTGGCCTGTTCTTTTCACTGACCTTTCCCCCGTCATTTTCACTACGCTAGGAGATTTCGTTCGCCATTGTTGGTTCGTGTGACCTTGAAGAGTACTGGTTCCCTGAGTTAGAACAGGTTCGACTGATTTTTCCTCTTCTCTTGCTTCTTTCTTCTTAAGTCTGGGAATAATGTCTGCTCTTCCTGAATCCCCGACTGTGAATGAGGGAGTGGGAAATCCTCCTGAGATGGCTGTACCGTCTTCTGTGGAAGATGTGGGTAATCCTGCTCCCGAAGTTATTGGGGAGATGCCTGTTGATCCTCCCACTAGTCCTGGAGTTAGGATAGTTGATGCTTTTGAGGAGCCCCGAGACAGGGCTGGGGAGACCTCTGGTAGGTCTTCCCGTAGAGAAGGGGGTGAGAGTGCTGTCACTCGAAGCCTTCTGGATGAATGGAGGGTGAAATTTAAATTTCCCACGAATGTGACCTGCAGAGCGCCAGGCCCCATGGATCGTCCCCATAATGTTGAAGCCGGGGAGATTTGTGTTTACCTTGCCTGGTTTGAAATGGGCTTGAGGCTCCCATTACCGGATTTAGTCAGGCAGTTCTTTTGTTGGTTCAAGCTCTGTCCTACCGACCTGAATCTCAATAGCTGGCAGCAGCTTTTAGGCTTTGTGGTGTTGGGACACCTGAACAAGGTGGATGTGTCTCTGGACTTGATCCGTAGTAATATGGATCTGAAGTTCAAGCAGGCAGAGGGCCTTTTCTATATGTCCTTTGAGAAGGGGTTTCGACCCCTGACCTCTGTTCCTACTTCCAACAAGATGTGGAAGAAGTGGTACTTCTTTGTTGGAGGAGGATGGGAGCATGAAGGCTTTCAGAAAGGAGAGGCCTCGTCGTTCCCTCGTGTTACGGGTCATAGGGGTGAGGCTTATTCTTTTAGACTTTCTTTTAGCCTTGTTATGCCTTCCGAACTGATAAGCTGATATATCTTTCCTTACTTGTGTGCAGATAGGAGTGTTTGGAAGAGGCCCGACTTTACTGAAGTACTGCGGGATCAGTACCGAGCACTGCTTTTGACTCCTGACCGGGCTCATTCAATCATTATTACTCCAGCAAACTTGATGGCTGCCCGTAATGCAGAGCTTAAGAGGAGGTTGACGTCGAGATGGGCTGTGCCAGATGCCCTAGTGGCGGGGGAGTCTTCCTCCCGAGCTGAGCCTGATGCCCCCCTTGAAGTAAAGAGGAGGAGGTTGATTTCTGGCTCTCCTGAGCCGGCTCCTGCCGAGGTCGAAAAGGAGGCTGAACCTACCGTCCCTGTTTCGACTGCTCCTCCTGTTTCTTCTGGTCCGAGCAGGAGGGCTAGGAAGGGAAAGGCACCTGCTGCATCGTCCGAGCCGTTTAATGAGCCGGACTATCAGATCGCCAAGAGGGCGTTTGATCAAATATGGGCTCATGGCCCGCATCGGTACAGAGGGGATGACCCCTCTAACCCGTCTGTCTTGTTTTACGCAGAGTATGCATAGCTTGGCTGCTCTGATGGTGACCCCCATGGGCCTTGAGGAGGCCGAGAAGCTGCGGGCTGAAGTGGAACAGATGAGGGTGGAGCTTGGGACAGCCCGATCCAAAATCCAGAGCATTGAGGAGGATCTAAAGGAAGCTACCACCAACCTTACCGTGGCAGAGTCTGGGAGGGACATAAATGCTCGGAAGGTTGTGGGGCTTGAGGGGGAGTTGGTTAATCTCTGGAGTTCCTTCGATCAGAAGGTTCAGGAGGCGACTGATCATGCCCAGGGCTGAGACTGAGATGATATTAAAAGATAAAGTTGACCAGATGGGTGATGAGCTGATCCTGTTTGGTTTTGAAAGCTTCCGAACTAGATTCCAGGTTCAGTTCTCGGGCTTTGACGTTTCATCAATTGTTCCCCCTGAACCTGCCTCATCTCGTCCTGATCCGGATAAGACGGCTGGGGCCCGTGCCCTTAACTTAGATGAGGACGCAGGCCCTTCTGGGAAGTCTTGAGGCCCAATGGGTTTTTATCCCCTTTTTGTTTTTGCTATTTGATGTAATGGACGTATACTTCCGATCAATAAAATTATTTTTCCTTCAAATTCTTCTTGTGTTCTTCCCTTCTGTGTAAGTATGGCTGCTCTAGGTCTTTTGCATGCTAGATCCAACTGTTCAGTAGTCAATAGTTGCTTTTGCGAGCTTCGATACTGGTTACTGAGTAAGAGATGTAGATTAATTTTACCTGCCTTATTATAATAAGACAAGAAAGTAAATATAATCGGATAGATAAAGCCTGATAGAGTGGGATTAAACCCTTGTAGATCTCTTAGGGTAGGCAGCTCTGAATCAAGAGCTTGTGAAGACAACTAGGCAGCTCTGTACTTGTTGTTATGATGCTTGGTATGCTGAGTACTTCGATCGGGATATATCCGAGCTGTTTGAGTTTTGAGATATGACCTGGCTTGTCATAAAAATAGTCAAGACTGAGAGATCTGAATTTTGAATAGGGGGTCTATATAATTTAGACTTTGTTCCCCTTTCTGTTAATTCGGGCGCTTCAGTGCCGGACTGTGGTCTCTGTTTCGAGGGTTCCGTACCCTGTCCCTTAGTATATCGAAGCGGCACATTTAATGCGCCATTTATTTATTCGACCGTCGTTTAGGATTTTGAGGCCACTCTCTTTTTCACCGTTGTGACGGTTCAGTTGGGCGTCTTTTGGACTTCAAGGGTCTATATAAATGGGGATGAAGGCATATGGTTGCGTTCATCTTTTTGATTTCAAATTGTCACCTTGTGAGAAAGGCCTCATATGCTTGCCGGAGTTTTGCCATTTGCCCGGAGATGATGGGTGATTCCTTGCCTGAGTTAGGAGTGATTAAACTGTGGCCGAGAGTTAACCTTCCCCTTTTTTCAGTCTCCAAGGAAGGATTGAAGGAAATACAAGTCTTCTTGTTTCCTCTGGCATTCGGTCGAGATTCCTCCGATTGATGGTGTTCCTTCCTTGATTCAACCGAGGCCTGGAGCGTCGGTGATGTAGACGCAAGTGGGGTGCCTCCTCTTCTTCGTGCCTTGTCTCAATCTGGCTGGGGTGAAACAGACGGTGTGAAGAAGAAGATTAAAGGCCCCCTGAAACCCAGAGCCCTCATCCTCCGTTGGTCGTGAGACCAGTGATAGTGATGATGAAATGGCCTGGGCGTTTCTTGATGCAGACTGGGGTTCAGGGCTCCTTCCTTTCAAATGGAGCCAGTAGCGGCAGTAATGGAAGTTTGGCTCCTGTGCCCCTTTATCATCCCAGGAGAAGAGCCGTTATGTTGCCAAGCGTAGCTTCTGTAATAGCTTCTGTAATAACTTCTGTAATAGCTTCTGTAATAGCTTCTGTAGTGGTGTCTTTGTACTGATGTAAATCTTCTGAATTATCAATAAAATTAGATTTCTTCTTCTCAGATCTGATGTTTTCTGTGAATGTGCTCTTTTGTAGCTTAAACATTTTCTTGTGCATTTCTGATTGTTCTGAGAATAAATCAAAGAAACTTAGAAAAATGCCTGAATCGAAGTACTTTACCCCTGGTCGGAACCATAGTACTTGTTGTTTGCTTGATAGATAAACCAAATAATATAAGTATCAGATCTAAGGTGTTCCGATCTAGGAAACTTTAGTTTATAGATGCCCGAAACTTCTGTCTGTGGATGGGCTGAATCATAGAATCTGTAGATTGAAGATGGACCATGCTCGGAAGGCCTGTGTATAAGAGTAATCCAGGCTCTGAAGGCTTGTGCACTTATGAATGGACCGAGTAAAAACTCAGTACATTATGGACCAGGCTCTGGAGGCCTGTGCATTAACAGATGGAGCAAGTCATAAGACTTGTGCATTAATAGATGGACCGAGTGAAAACTTGTATATTATGGATAATAGATGGACCGAGTGAAAACTCGTACATTATGGACCAGGCTCTGGAGGCCTGTGCATTAATAGATGGACCGAGTGAAAACTCGTACATTATGGACCAGGCTCTAGAGGCTTGTGCATTAATAGATGGACCAAGTCATAAGACTTGTGCATTAATAGATGGACCGAGTGAAAACTCGTACATTATGGACCAGGCTCTGGAGGCCTGTGCATTAATAGATGAACAGTTTATGGAAGTAAAAGAAAAGAAATCTTCATTGATAATACTTCCGCAAGTGTTCTACGTTCCATGGCCTAGGAATAGGTTTCCCAGTCATGTCTTCAAGCCAGTAAGTGGTAGGTCGAACGACCTTTGTTACTTTGTTGGGGCCTTCCCAGTTTGGTGACAACTTTCCCATGGTGGGATCCTTGGTGTTTTGAAAGACTCTTTGTCACATCCCGAACCCCACCCTACGCGGATGTCGAGGACTTGACTGCCAGTCGGTCGCGACGCGACCAACCAAAGGCAAATTCTGAACTTTCCGATGAATTGCACTCCAACTGTAGGGTCAGATGCAGCGGAATTTAAAACTTTTTCTTTGTGTCACGGGAATGCAACTCACTTATCCATCATATGAATATGTATCACAGAGCAAGACTAAATCCAGTCAGTCAACAATTCTAATCTCAGAGCATATCTAAAATCAAGCATATAACAACAGAGCAGATCTAATATCTTTAGAGTACCATTAGTTCCATGAGCCATGTCTATCTAGTATATATCAGTCAAGTCAGTCATAACATACCACTCACCGGAATAACCAGGTTCAATCCACAATAAACCAGTCTCTACAATTCAGTGCCGTCAGATCCTTACTTGCGATGCCACTTGGCCTATTCACGTCATGTCATAGTATCTTCTAATCCAATGGAGGTAATTCCTGAAAAATGTCAGAATAATGGGGTGAGCTTAAATAAGCCCAGTGAGTAACACAGATTCCCTATCATGGGTCTCAAAACCAGTTTTGCGCTTCCAAGGCACATGGGTAATTTAGTCATTTCAAAAATAACTATTTTTATAAATCCATTTCATAAGCAGTCTAGTACAATAAAACAGAATCGAACAAACAATACAAACGGATCGGAACATGACATAACCAATCGGTCAAAACAATAACTAATGCTAATATATCGGTCAAGACACAGACTTTTCATTAACGGAATGAATCACAATCGGGACTGAGTGGGAACAATAAGTCAGTCAAGACAGGGGCATATTATCAATGGCTAGAACATAGCGGAGTTGAACAAGATCAATCAAGACAAGGCATACCAATAACAGGACGGAAACATAACGGAACTAGACCATTTATCAATCAGGCCAGACACATCATCAACGGACGGAATATAACGGAATCGAACGGAAACAATACATCAGTCAAGCAAAGGCAAATCGCGAACGGATAAAATTATAACGGAACTAAACGGAAACAATACACTAATCAAGACACAGGCAAATCATGAACAGGACACAACATAATGGAACTGGGTAGAAGCAATTATAGCTCCAGAGGCTTACAGCGTAATTAAGTCATTAAGTAACATTTAACAATATAGCATTCAGACAGATTATACTATACAAAGCTGTACGATACAACAAAATGTTGTTCTTTGCTATATCACCATGGTTTATTTAATCATTTCGGAAATAATGGTTCAATATATCCATTTTATCTCAACAGTTCCAAAACGGGTGGCAAAACAGTACGGGATGCTAGCACCGGGATCAGGAAGATAGTCAATTATTTAAAAAGACTAAAACCATGTCATAAGTGATATAGTACGAAAAGCATGCATTTAAATAATTGCACTTAAATAATTGCATTCAAAACAGATCAGTAAATCAAGGGACAGTATCAAAACAGTGTCAGAAGTTACTCACAAACTTTACGCTTATTTCCTTGCATAAATAATCCGATAACCTCCAGGTACGTCAGGCACCTCCATGTATATCCTGAATAATAATCATCAATCACAGACAGATCAGAACTCATCCATTCAGGTCTCATTCATCATCTTAGGTACCTATCGGATTACCTAAGATAGCCTAGTAGCCTATCGCCCTTCCATTGGGTCTCACCCGAGGCTATTTCATTCTTTAATTAGGCTTAGCAGTTATTAGGATTATATCCTAAGTCATTTAGACTTCAATTGTTATTAGTCAGGCACTCATTCAACCCTAGGGGCAAAATGGTAATTTTACCATTCTTGTCCCGGACCCTGTCGTGGTCTGCAGAATAGTCTTTATATCTTAAGTACAAAGTTTTACGTCCTTTGGACTCCAATCGGTATCAGTTAGGTTCTCATTTTAGCCATAGGGGCAAAATGGTAATTTTGCCATTCTTATCCCGGACCCTATTATGGTTCTCAGAATATCCCATATATCGTATATATGAAGTTTTAAGTCTTTTAGACTTTAATCGGTATCAGTTGAGTACTGATTTAGTCTTAGGGGCAAAATGGTAATTTTGTCATTTTTGCCCCGGACCCTATCATGGTCCTCAGAACGTCCCATATATCTCATGTATAAATTTGTAAGTCCATTGGACTTCATTTGGTATCTGTTTTAGATCGTCGGGACACATCGGTCATTTCTCGTTTCATGCGTTGACTGTTTCGGAGTCTTATTTAGCCCTTCAGTGTTCATAATTATCCCTATGATAATTTATCAGATCAGTTTGACCTTTATTCGACCTCTACTCTGCACTTACAGTGCTCAGGGGTATTTTGGTCATTTTACGTTTTGTGTAATTCTGACTCCGATTCGTCATCTAATCAAGTATACAGTCTCACCAGTGTCTGGGCTCCTACCGGTATCAGTTTCGTCCCAATCGGACTTTGTTTAGGTCTCGTACGGTATCAGGGGTAATTTGGTAATTTGATGTGTCGTATTCTTCGGCACGTCAGTTCATAAATTGGACCTCACCATTGGGTCCAGAGTGTCCGACATAATTAAGTTGGACTATCTGTTATGTTTAATCGGCCCTGGGTATCATTAAGGGCAATTCGATCATTTACACTTTATGTGTCTATATTTTTCGGGACCTCAGTTCATTAAACGGACCTCACCGTTGAGTTTAGAATGCCCGGGATAGTCAAAATAGGCTATCTGATATTTTTATTTGGGTCTGGGTACCATCAGGGGCAGTTCGGTCATTTATCACTTACGGGTCTGTATTTTTCGAGACTGTATTTCCAAAATCGGACTGTACCATTGAGTCCAGAATATTTGAAATAGTGAAAATACACTATTTATTTACTTAATTTGGACTCCGTTTGACATATTTAATGTCTAGGGGTAAAATTGTAATTTTACCTATTTAATAAAATAATTAAATAATTATTTTATTATTTAATTAATTTATTCAGGGCTTAAATGTATAAATTTTCAAAAGTCTGGGCCACTATGCAATTCTGTCAAACAGTAGGGGTAAATCCGTAATTTTAGGAACTTTAGGGGTCAAAAATGGAATTTCATTAAATTAGGGTTCAAACCAAACGGTTCTAGGGTTCAGGCAGTGAACCGGTTCACAATTCTTAAAAACCAACCGGTTCTGTGACCTTCAGAAAACCGGAATTAGATATCCTGGTTAACCCCAAATTTGGCCCTTAATCCTCGGATAGCCTATCCCAATTTCCCAATTTTTATTTCTAAGGCCCGTAACCAAACAGGATGAAATCAGATTTTAATTTAAAACAATTAGCCTCAAAACGGTGCCGTCCAACTAAAGCCCGTTTGCAGAATGGGTCGGGTCCCGACCCGAACCCGAAATCGACCCGAACCGTGTCCGATACTATTCATCGTGAGGTTAGCCTCAAAACGGTGCCGTCCAACTAAAGCCCGTTTGCAGAATGGGTCGGGTCCCGACCCGAACCCGAAATCGACCCGAACCGTGTCCGGTACTGTTCATCGTCTTCCTCACGACGATGAACAGTAACCCTAGTTTCCAGTTTTCTTTTCCTTCATTTTCGTAGAGTTTTAAACACGGCCTTCGGCCTGTTTTGGTTTCAAACATTTTCTGGATGTCATGCCAACGCTTTGGCATCGATTTGGTGCTTCGAATCAAGCACAATGGCTCGGTTCAACAGGGGATAACCGAACCTGCAATTCGGTACGAAACCTTCATTCCTCAACCGTTTTCAATGCGGTTTGTTGCTACATGATCCTCGTGGTGTATAGTTTCATTCCCCAATCAATAAAATCGGTTTAAAGCATCCAAATCACAAATGGTATTTTGTGACCGAACCTGCAACTGAGTTGTTGGAGGGGTTGCATGGGGTTTTGGGGTCGCGGGTTGGTGGTTTTGGGGTCCTTAGGATGTATAGTTTAAGACCCAAGACACCAATTTAGGTTTGGTTTAACCTAATTCAGAACTGCTACAACATTTTATTCAATTTGCATTTCGAATTTCTCGGTTGACTTCAAAGGGTTTTCATTCATTTTTGTTACAATCGGAAGCTTATATCATGTAGATTGGAATTCTGTATTTGCATGCATTTAAGTCAAAATGAGTTAAACAGAATTGACTCACAAACTTACCTGTACAGTGAGTTTTCTCCAGAACTCTCTTTCCTCCATTTCTGCTTTCCTTCAGTTCCACTTCGAGACCAGTTCCTCTCTCTATCTCCAACACTCCCTTTGATCCAAGAGAATCCCCAACATTATCTCCCACATGTATAGACACTTATACATATATTTCTATAAGTATGTTCAGCCATGAGGGGACTGGATAATCAGAGAGTGATGTAGGGTGATGTAATTCCATCATGTGGGGTTTGCATGGGTTGCCATTGGTCAATTTGGGTGGCAGCTTGGGGCAATTCAGAGATATATACAATTAAGTTGTGTATATAGGCACAAAGGTGCTGGATGGCCACCTGGTTAAGTTTTTGGGTGAGATTCATTCCTTCCATAGGTCAAGGGTTCAATTCCCCTTGACCACCAATTTGGCCATTTTTCCACATTTTGGGCTAAGGCCCTATTTGGCTGCGCATTAATTCAGTTTCTGATGTTTGCCTCATAACTTTCATTCCGTAACTCTTTTTTCGATGCGGTTTGTTCTGAGAGTTTCATATTTCAGTTATCTACAGTGTCAGAGGTTCCGTGTCATTTATTAGTCATTCGGGATTTTCGTGGTTAATTAATTCGAATTCCGTCAGTGTTAAATTGACATTATTTCACCTAATTAATTGGTAATTAGGTTCGGGTATTGTACCCTATTCTCGAACATGTTTTAATTATTTTATCGGTCTATCTTGACCGTCGGGAGATTAGGGTTAATTCCCTTGATTATTCTCTAAGCCGGTATTAATTAATAATTAATATTTAATTATTAATTATACAGGATCGGGGTGTTACACCACCTGTCCATTCATGCACTTGACCCTTAGGTCTCCAGTCAATCAGAAAGCATCAGATGGATGTTGTGACTGAGCACAAATCCCGTGTTCATAACATATCATGATTATTCATAATTCCATAGAAGTATAAAATGGAATATCATATATTCAATAAAGACATAGCAGGCTGACTGCTTTTTCTGATGTGAGCCCATCAGGGGACTGTAGCACCAGGCCTACCCCTGATCCTTGATCGGTTGACGATCCATCAATGTACAGAAGCCAGGTTCCCGAAGTCTCAGTGACTTGTGCTTTGTTCTGAAGTGCCGGGGTGAACTCGGCTACGAAGTCAGCTAAGGCCTGCCCTTTGATGGAGTTCTGAGGTACATATGCTATGTCGAACTCCTCTAGCTCCACAGACCACTTTACCAATCTTCCCGATACTTCAGGTTTCCTCAGTATTGACTTCAGGGGATAGGCAGTTGGGATCTCGATTGGATGGGCCTGGAAATAAGGTCGAAGCTTCCGAGCTGATATAACCAAGGCATAGGCCAGCTTCTCTATTTCTGGGTATTTTTTCTCCGTGTCAAGTAGTTCCCTACTGACGTAAAATATAGGCCTCTGTACTCCTCTGTCCTGTCTAATCAGTGCGGAGCTGACCGTGTTCTCGGAGACTGCAAGGTACAGGAGCAACTTTTCTCCTTGTACTGGTTTTGACCGGAGCTCTGGAGAGGCTAGATACTCCTTCAGTTCTTGAAAGGACTACTCGCATTCTTCTGTCCATTGCAAAGTCTTGCTGCCCTTCAGAGCTTTGAAGAAAGGTAGGCAGCGATCGGTGGACTTGGATATAAATCTGCTCAGTGCGGCAATTCTGTCGTTCAGTGCCTGAATCTCCTTTCTGGTTCTTGGTGACTTTCAATCCAATCAGGGCTTGGATCTGAGTGGGATCTGCTTCGATACCTCTTTGAGAGACGATGTATCCCAAGAATTTTCCCTTCGTAACTCCAAAGGTACATTTCGAGGGGTTGAGCTTCATCCTGTGTTGTCTGAGGATATCGAAGGTCTGGGCCAAGTGCTGGAGGTGACTGCCTTTCTGAAGGCTCTTTACCAGCATGTCGTCGATGTAAACCTCCATGGTGCTACCGAGTAGTGGGCTGAACATCTTGTTCACCAACCGCTGATAAGTGGCTCCAACATTCTTCAAACCGAAAGGCATCACTCTATAGCAGTAGAGTCCTCTTTCGGTTATGAAGGCAGTCTTCTCTTGATCTGGAGGGTACATCTAGATCTAGTTGTATCCAGAGTATGCATCCATGAAACTCATAAGTTCATGCCCTGCAGTGGCATCAACCAGTTGGTCTATTCTCGGCAATGGAAAGCTGTCTTTGGGGCACGCTTTGTTGAGGTCTGTATAGTCAACACAGACTCTCCACTTGCCGTTCTTCTTTTTAACAAGCACGGTGTTGGCTAGCCACTCGGGATAGAAAACTTCCCGTATCATCCTGGCGTCCAGCAGCCTCTGGACTTCTTCGTTTATAACCTGATGCCGTTCAGGAGCGATCGGCCTTCTCTTCTGTCTGACTGGGGGGTGATCCGGATCTACCATCAGTTTATGAGTTATTAGATTAGGATCTATTCCCTCCATGTCCCTGGTCTCCCAAGCAAAGATAGAGAGGTTGTTTTTCAGAAACCTGACCATCTTCTCCTGCTCGGTATGTGTAAGATCTGGGCCGACGTACAAGTAACGCCCCTCTACTTCTGAACTGACCAGTATTTTAATGGGCTCGCCAACAGGTTTGCCTCGGCTGTCACGTCCCCTTGGACTCAGGGGTTCTTCAACGCTGGATGGGCAATCTTCCATCTCGGGAGTGTGAGTGAAGACCGGATCTGCACAGTCCCGAGTGTACTGTAATTGCTATTTCGGAGCTTTCTCCTTGAGGGCAATAGCGTGACACTCTCGGGAGGTTGGCTGACATCCTCGGACCGAGTGTACGCTCTGGTTGTGAACGTACTTCAGACACTGATGAAGGGTCGAAGTGACTGCCCCTATCTGATGCAACCAGGGTCTCCTGATTATGACGTTGTAGGGAGACTTCATGTTCAGCACCATGTATTCTGTGATGGTGGTCTTTTGCCCTTCACCTTCTCCTACAGTGGTGGGAAGGTCAACCCTCCCCAGTGGGGTGCTGAGGTTGCCATCGAAAGCTGCCATCACGGCAGTGGTGGGCTTGATGTTGTCCTGGTCTATGCCCATCTGTTTAAGCGGTTCCTGCTATAAGGGCTGCTACAAGGAATTTCGGGCTTCAATCCGTGATCTCAGTGAGTTCGGTGTTGAAGCGTGCAATGTAGGCTCGGAGGGATTCCTCCCTGGTCTGCTTTACATTCAGCAGGAATTCTGGCCCCCTTCTGAGCCTCCTGCTGGTCATAAACCTGTCCAAGAACTGCCTACCGAGCTCGTAGAAGCTGGTAACGGAGTTCGGAGGGAGGTTGTGGAACCACTTCAGAGCAGTTCCCTTTAACCTGGTGATGAACGTCCGGCACATGAAAGCATTCGAAGCTCCGTGAAGGGCCATCGTATGCTGGTAATGAGAAAGGTGATCTCCTGGATCTCCATATCCATCATAGAGAGTGAACTTGGGCACCATGAACTTTCTGGGCCTCTCTTCTGACATGATAACGTGAGTGAACGGAGTGGCCAGTCTTCCGAGCAGCCTGGCCAGTTCGTCTTGTTCTGGAGGGTTCTGAGGTCCTCTCATGGTGACTGTCCGGTCTATTGACTCGGTAATTTCCTCTACCCTCCGCGGGTCTTTGACTCTGACATCTTGTGAACCCTGTCTGATAGCCTCGGCTTCAGGGTAGTAGGGTTGATTACGCCCTTCAAACGGAGGAGGAATCTGAACCGGAGGGACTGGTGCTGCATGATAAGGTTCCTGCGGTGCCGGCGGTGCTTCCGAAACCCTAGGAGTTGGGGCTCAAGTAGTGCTTCGGTAATGCACGTCGGGAACGAAAGCGGATGTTCCCCAGCCAGGAACTGTTGATGGCTGTGGATCTCGACCAGCGCGAGCAACGCCTGAGGGGTGCCTAGGCAGGTTAGTTGGAGTCTGCGCATGAGGTTCGGCGTTCTCTGTAGCAACAGGAGGTTGCGTCCCTGCAACGAAGTTGACCGGCGGGCTAGGAGAACCCGTCGCTTGGTTCTGTGTAAGTGTCGCCAGTGTTCTAGTGATGGTAAGCAGCTGTTCCTGCACCAGTTCATTGTGTCATTTTATGGCTTCGATCTCTTGTCGCATAGGATTGGCCGCTGGCCCCCTTGTGCGGGGAGCAGGCGGCTGACGTTGAGTGTTTTGCGCATTCTGAGCATTCTGTCGTGGTCGGAGATTTAGTGCCATGGTTTTCCGGTGGGGAGAAAGATGAGTTTTATGAGTAGAGCACTTTGGAGATTAGTCGTTTCCCACAGACGGTGCCAAACTGATGCTGCACTTTTTGACTCGCAACACGTGAGGGCTCCGTGACCTATAAAACACTCAGAGAGATGATCAGAGGACCACCGGATTGGCTCCGGCGGTAGCCGCTTCGATGCTTAAGTAAGTAAGAGAATTGAAAGACTGTATTGAAAGCCAAAGAATGAGCATAGAGAATAAGGCGTACCTTTAGGGTTTAATTTATAAGCCGTGGCTTTCCTAAGTTGGTTAGGATTCGAAGCCATGAATATAGGGATTTGATCACCAGAGATTGCAGTTACCTTGCATAGAGATAACCATAGAAGCCATGAATATAGGGATTTGATTACTGGAGATTGCGGCTACCTTGCACAGAGATAACCATAGATGGAAGTTTCCTTGTTGGAGACTGCTTCCTTGTTGAAGACCACTTCCTTATTGAAGACCGCTTCCTTATTCCCTGCTCGGCATCCGCTAAGGTGGTGACAAGTTCTGTAGTGTTGGTCTGAACCCTGTGACCTTGTTCTGGATATATATATGTTTGGCCACTTCCGACCTTGTATGATGATCTGGATGCTTGAGTTTTTCCTTATTGGCTGAATGAGAATCATGTCGGCTAAGCATAGGTCGGATTGCGGTTACACGTGTCAAGTGTTGATTGGCCTGTTCTTTTATGGTATATCAATATTTATTTATTTATTTTGCATAACATGACCAGATGAAATGGGTGGCACGCTAGCCAACGTGTCACCTCCCTCCTAATAGACACTGCGTTAAAATCCCAACAGGTGCAAATGCACCCTTTTATTTTCTGATTTTTTTTATATATATTATATATACATATATTGCCCCATTTAGTTACACGCGCGTACGCGTGGCCGTGTGGTAAGTGTGGCGATGGGGGCGCGTGAGGTCAGGGGTTCGAACCCCACCGACCGAAGTTTTCCTTCTTCTCTTTAAAACTTAAATTGCTTGATATATATACGTATTAGACCCTCGAAACGCCATTGTTCCACTAATGCGGTGGACTTAATCTCATCCCGACACGTGTCTGAGTTAACTCGATAGATTTTAAAACGAGTTAACTCATTGTCTTTTTCCCCACTTCGACCCCTACGTTGCCCTAGTTTCAGGTTTTCATGTTTTTCATTTTCGTGAATTTTTGCTCGATCATTCGCCACTGTTTTTGATTTAAAATGTCCCTGAGACATCACCAATTAGTTTGGCATTCATTTTAGGGATTAAACTGGTCCAACGAGCTCGGTTCAAGCCTTGATAATCTGACCTGCAAGTCGGTTGTAAATGCCCATTTCTGAGCCAAATCCAATGGGATTTGTTCTGGTGTGATCTTTATGACATGGGGATTCACCCCTCATTCTCAAAAATAGGCTTGGGGGTCGATTTTCAAGATGGGTCTTCAAGACCCGAACCTACAACTCGGTTTCTAGGGTTCATTTCTTGGGCTTTTTGATTACGCAGTAGGTTTATTAGAACCCTCATGGTCTCTACTCAAAGCCTCATTACAAAATTTTTGGTTTGGTTGCCATGGGTTCAGACCTGCTTCAAGCAAGGTCCTCCCAGGGTCACCCCTTTTGGGTCTCATGTTTTTGGGTGTTTTCTTGACCTGATCTTGTGCTTAATCATGTCTTAAACATATACTAGACATCATTTATACAAAATCAAAAGCTAAAACAGTTCATACATAGGTAAATTTTTAGAGAGAGAAAAATGATAGTTTTATGTGTTCTCACCTTTTTGGTTTGAGATTGTTGACCCACTTCACTTCTGCTTTTTTCTCTTTCTTCTCAGAAACTCTCTCTCCCTTTCAGTCTTTAGATTTTCGTGTGGCATGTGTGTTTACAGTAGGTATATTCGTATATGGGTGTATGGTTGATTTTTTTGCAAAAATCTGATTTGCCCCGACAACTTGGTTAACTTGTGCAGTATCCATGCTCAGGTTTTTATTGTTTCGGGGCAGGCCATGATGGCCGGGTGTGTGTGTTTTTGTTTGTTTGCCTTGCATGTATATATATATATATATATATATATATAATGTAATTTACACTCTTACACACTTGGACACATACACACACCTCTCATCGACACACACGCACCTTTATTACACCTTGGACAATAGTATGCTTCCATATAATACACATATGTATCTTCATGTATATATATATATATATATATATATACACACACAAAGTAATTTAAAATTTTTAACATAGCACATACATTAATATTTAATTATTCATACATGCTATAATTAATTTCTTATATTAAAATAATTAATTACTTTAAAAATTAATCATTCTCATAAGTGTATATTTACACTAATCCTTCGTAACCTCAAAATACGTGCCCAAATCTTGTACTCGTATTGATGACCGGCGATTGCCGTGAAAATATAATTATCACAGAACTGGCAAGTTAGTGATTGCAACGAAAGTGATGTACAGTCGTCCTGAGTTTTCAGGACTATTACTAAAAATCCATGCGTCAGTTTTGAAACCGACCTCGTTACTTAAGGCGTCGATTTCTAATTTAACACAACGGCTTAATAGTCCCTAATTCAGGTCGGGGTATTACACCATCTTTAAAGTGTAATGGTTTATTGTTTTGTATTGTTCTCGTAGCTTTGGGATGGATTTTCTTCTGCCTGTAGAAGTCCTTCCTTCCCTCTAGCTTGTTCGAGGGTATGCCCTTTTGTTTTTTTGTAAATTTTTTTCTCTCTTTAAGAAATTTACTTTCCAAAAAAAATATTCCAAGCTATAGCAAATCCAAACCATTTATTTCATCATCACAGCGTAAGATCTTATCGACTCAATTACAATTGGATCAGGGTATTGCATTCTCCCCCCCTTAAATAAGTTTGGTCCCCAAACTTAACTAAATCATGATGCAAATAAATGAGGATACTGGGCACGCATTTAATCTTCTCGTTCCTAAGTGGCTTTTTCAAGTCGAGAATTCCTCCATAACACCTTCACCCAGGAATGGTCTTGTTCCGTAGAACTAGCTCTCGTCGGTCTAAGATCTGTACTGGCTGCTCAACATAACTTAAATCATCCTGAACATCTAGCGGTCGTGTTTTATTATCTAATCTGGGTTGTGCCCACATTTCCTTAACATCAAAACATGGAACACATAATGTACGTGAGCTAACTCGGATGGCAGTGCTAGTCGATATGTTACTGGTCCGACTCATCCAACAATCCTAAATGGTCCAATGTATCGTGGCCCTAGTTTCCCTCTCTTGCCAAATCTGACCACTCCTTTCATTGGTGGTACCTTCAAGAACACAGTCACTTATCATGAACTACAACTCTCATCTCCTTGTGTCAGCATAACTCTTCTATCGACCTTGAGTTACTAGTAAGTGTTGCTTAATTAGATGGATCTCGTCGGTGGTCTGTTCTACTATCTTTGGCCCAAATAGCTTCCTATCACCCACTTCTGTCCAGCATAGTGGAGATCTATACTGCCTGCCATATAGTACCTCATACGGTGCCATACCAATACTGGATGGGTAGCTGTTGTTGTACGTGAACTCAACCAATGACAGTTGATCCTCCCAACTTCCTTTGAAATCAATGACACAGAATCTCAGTAGGTCCTCTAATGTCTGTATCGTCCTCTCGGACTGTCTGTCTGTCTCAGGGTGATATGCAGTGCTAAGACTCAACTGGGTACCCATAGCCTTCTGTAGACTCCTCCAAAACTTAGACACAAACCTTGGATCTCGGTCGGATACAATGGATACTGGGACTCCATGTAATCGAATGATCTCCCTGATATAGAGCTTGGCCAATCGTTCTAAAGTTTAAGTCGTCTTGGTCACAAGAAAATGGGCTGTCTTTGTCAATCTGTCAACGATCACCCATATAGAATCATTCCCATGTGATATCTTAGGCAACCCTAATACAAAATCCATCGTGATATGCTCCCATTTCCTCTTTGGTATCGACAATGACTGTAGAAGCCACTTCTGATGCTCAACCTTGACCCGCTGGCTGTAATATCCCGACCCGGGATATAGCATGTGCACCGGGCTGGACCGGGTTATAAATGTAATCCCGAATTATAAGCCGTGAAATGACATAAATAAAAGTGGATGCGTAATGGACTGTATTGTTAATTACGATGCATAGGTATGAGAGGCAAACAGTCACGGGTGTCCGGGTACCGTTGCACCGGAAGCCGAGTTTACTGAAAACCGTGCAAGTGAATGTCGACGCATAATTTTTAAAGTTAAGTTGGAATATTTAAACACCCGAATGAACCAACATTTGAATCTCGTATGTAATACGTGCATGCACAAAATTAAATGGAGATGTATATGTAATATCTATACATACATAATGTATCAATGAAATATTATTTATATATGTATATATATGTATACGGTTGCATATATATATATATAATAGGCATGTAAGTATGTGTCATGTGGGCCTTGCATGATGAGGAGGTGGCAAAGCCACCGAGTGGGAAATCAGCAAGAGAGGGCTAGGGTGCAACGTGTGAGGAGGAGAGGAGAGAGAGAAAGCTATGTGTGAGGTGTCTTGTGTGCATGGGTGTGCTGCCACCGTGGCTGCAGGTGGCAAGGGCCACCGACTGGGGGGTCGGTTAAGGGAAGAAAGAAAGAGATTGAAGCTGTGAGAGAAACTGAATCGCAAGGAAGAAAGAAGTGGGAATAGAGAGAGAAAGAAAGGAAATGAATTTTTGGAAAAGGGTTGAAGGAAATCAGCAACTAAAACAGGTATATTCCTGATTTAAATTATGCTCATTTATATTCTTAATAGGTGTTGTTGCTGTTGGAATTGATGAGAATCCGAAATAGAAAAGAAAACCCAGAATCGGGAAGTGAGTTCAGTCAAGCATGGTGGAATTGTATACACCCAACGAACATTGATTTTTAGATTGGAAATTAATAGGAGACATCTCCAGAAACCCAACGCAAGTTGAATCAGCTTAAATGGTCAAGAAATGGCCATTCTGTGGCCAGTTATTCCCTCACCGGTGCAACGCCGGAAACTGGGAATGGGTGTGTGAAACCGGGGAGGTTGGAGGTTAAAATCGGTCCTAAAATATTCCTTACAATTTTAGAATTTATTGGGAAGAAAAACAGTAAATTTTGGACGTGAAATCAGTGAGATCCGTAGGGAATTTCGTTATTCCGGCGACCGTGGCCGGAAAACCCACCGGAGAAGACGACCGGAATATCGGGGGCTTCTTCGGGTCAGGATGAGGTCGGGTCTGGGTCGGGTCGGGTTGAGATCCGACCGACCGCAATTCAGGTAGCAACACTGTGTCGTTTTGAATGTGAAATTAAAATTAATTTGGGCATGTTTGGTCACGGATATAAGGGATTGAAATTGGGTTGGGGTTGTCCAAACAGTGGTTAGGGTGAGAGAATTGGGATATCTCAATCCGGTTCTCTGAAGTTAATTGAACCGGTTGGTTCACAATGGAATGGAACCGGTTTAGGGTTTTGGGGTCTGAACCAACTGGTTCAGACCGCAGCTTATGGAATTTATGAACCGGCCCCAAATGTTTTGAATAATTCCACTAAGGCCCAACAGGAAAATGTCAAAGTTACAAAAATACCCCTGACTCAAAAGTGGGTCAAACGAGGTCTAAATAGGGCAAATGAATAGTCAATTTTTATTATCTCGGACGCTCTGAGTCCAATGGTGAGGTCCGTTTCACGAGACGAAGTCCCGAAAAGTTACGGCTTGTAAAAATGACCAAAATACCCCTGCTTCATAGGTGAGTCAAATGGACTCCGATTGAATTAAATAACTAGTGAATTTTTATTATTCTGAACCTTCCGAATCTATTGGTAAGGTCAAAATTATGAAAAGAGGTTCCGAGAACAACGGACATATTAAAAGTCTAAATAAGTATTAGAAATACTGATCATAGCAAGGCATAGAATCTGGTGAATAGAAATTATTCTAAAACGCATTTACTGATATATAGGGAACGCGACAGGAAAGAGGCAAACCGCAGGAGACTGATTTAAGAGGAATGCATGATTAGAGGTAAGTAGATACCCTTTCTCTTCCATGTGGTGTTATCAAGCCAAGTTCATTCTTTTACTGCCAAAATTGTACTCCTGAGCGTATCTGATGTTATTGTCTCCACAATGTGATATTGTTCTATCTTGTGGACATTGACTTATTGTTGTACCATTGTTATCATGTTGAACCGTACTTTCAAATGCCTATTGTTATGTTTCCATGGACTGATGATATTCCATTTTATATACTCTTATGGAATCATTTATGATCATGAAATGTTTATGTATACTGGATTTGTGCTCAGTCACAATATCCATCCGATGCTTTTAAATACACTGAAGACCTTCGGGTCGAGTCCGTGAACGGACATATGGCCATACACTGGAATGCACTGAAGGGGGTAAACCGGGCCCCCAAAGACCGAGGGCAAATCAAGCCCTGACACAGAACAAAAGCATCTCTTATATGATTGCTCAACTAAAATTGTTGAGTTACATTGTTCTTGTGATTATCTTGTATTGCGAGATATTCCTTATTGATTTATTGTGATCAATTATAATGGCAGTACTTTCTTGTTATTGTATTATCGTTGAGAATTCCAGAACATTGTTATGCCATTCCTACTGATTACACATTGTGAACCTACTGTTCATTTGCCACTGTTCACATGTTAAGTGTTTCATGTTGATGTTATGTCCTTTACTCCTAATTGTACATTGTGTACTATTGTTTATTGGCCTTTATGGCAACTGTTCCCATTGGCTATTATAGCATCTTATTGATGATGATTGGCTATCATATTCTTATTCTTGGATTCATATTCTTTTATGATCCTCGATACCAGTGTCGGAGATCTGTATTTACTTGCTGGGCTCTTGTAGCTCATTCCACCCTCCTCACCCCCATTTCAGGTACTGATGCCGCGAGACCCCGGTAGGAGTTTAAAGACATAGAAGGACATGTGAGGAAATGCATCAGTTTATGTTTTAGTTCTCCCATGTATTCACCACCCTCGGGTGCTGGTCATGTTGGTTCTTAATTTATTTATGTAGAACCATAGTATGTATTGTAAAGACTTTCGCTAACATTGTGTATTAAAAGACTTCCGCTGATGTACTATTACTGATAAGACTTCCGCTGTTATTGTTTTGAGGTTTTAGTACTTTACATATTAGTACTATGATACAGGAATGGAAAAAGTAGGGACGGCCTTCGGGTCGGCCCCGCGACACGAGATCCGCATAGGGTGGGTTTCGAGTCGTGACACTGGCACTCTATACATCGTGCAATGTGCTCAGCTATATCCTTCTTCATCCCTGACCACCAATAAGTGCCCTTCATGTTGTGGTACATTTTTGTGTTTCTTGGGTGTATAGCAAATCTAGAACTGTGTTAAGTGCCCTTTATGTTGTGGTACATTTTTGTGTTTCCTAAGTGTATAGCAAATCTAGAACTGTGTGCCTCATCAAGAATCTCCTTCTTAATCTCAGGTACGCCTGGCACACAGATCCTGTCATGATAGTACAACACCCCATCTCATAAAGAGAAATCTGTATTCCCTCCAGTCTCGGCCTCTTGACGAAACTTAACAATCTTGTTATCATGATCCTACAATTCCCTGATCTTGTCAACAATCGTAAGACCGATTATGACATTAGCACACATGGCCCTAGAACCTGGCAGAATCACCTCAACCTCCATGGTCTCTAAATCCTATAGTAGTTCTTTTTGTGTAGTCAACAAGTAAGCGAGACTCCTTGATGACTTCCTGCTAAGAGCATCAGCTACTACATTCGCCTTCCTTTGTTGGTACTATAAACTAAGCTCATAGTCCTTGATCAACTCCAACCAATGTCGTTGGCGCATATTGAGCTCCTTCTGCGTAAACAAGTACTTGAGGCTCCGTACAAATAATGCCTCCAGATTTTAAGGGCAAAGACAATAGCCGCAAGCTCGAGGTCGTGAGTTGGATGTTCTTCTCATGTGGCCTCAATTGCCTTGATGCATAAGTGACTACCTTTCCCTGACCCGAACCTAGATCCGACATAACCTAATTCGACCCGATACTGTACATCATTTTCCCCAACTCCATCACTGTAACCCTAATTTTCTAGGTTTTTTTTTCTTCCAATTTCGTGAGTTTTGGAGAGGTTTTTCTCTCTGTTTTTCATTCCAAATGGTTTCTAGAAGTTAGGCAAACATCTTGGCATTCATTTTGAGCCTCGAATCAAGCTCAAACGTTCGGTCTATAGGGAGATAACCGAACTTGCAACTGACTCTTAAGTCCTCATTTCATCACCAAAGTTGATGATTTTTGGCTTGTTGTAACCGTATAATCATGGGGGTTAATATTGCGTTCATAAAACTAGGATTAGGGTTCGGTTTGAGATACCCCAAATCAGACCCGTGACTTGTAACTCTAGTTTTTGGGCTCATTTTTAAGTCGTTTGATCTGGTTCTTGTTGCAGTGATATCCCTACAACATCTAGGTCAGGTTTATGCAATCCAAACTCAGTTGGGCTTGGGTCGAATCAGACCTGCTGCATGGAAGGTCATCAATGGCGGTTTGGGCACGGCTTGGTGTTCTAGGGTTGTTTCGAGCCTCCTGGCCTCTCCCATTTTACTTAAAACATCTCTTATTACTAGATTTACTGATGCATGCAGTTAATAAGGCTTAACTAGACTGAATCAATGAACATAATTCAAAAGGAAAATTCTGAGCTTATGGGGTTTATACCTCTGAAACAGTGAGCTTCTCTCTCTCGTGGCTCAGTTCTGCTCCTTTGGGTTCAGCCTTGACCTCCTCCCACTTCTCTTCTAGTTGGGAGCCTCCATGCACACACACATTTACACACTAGCATACACATACTTGCTCTTCCTTTCTCTCTCTAGACTCTCCACTTTCTCTCTCTGCTGCATGCACTCACCCACACAGCCTGGTCTGTCACAGCACACACACACACACCATATGCAGAACACACTCACTTCTTTTACTTAAATTTCATGTACACCTATAGATATACCCATGTGTATAGACTTGTGGGCCCAAGTGTGATCATGTGTCTGATACAGAAGCTGAGGTGGGCTGATGGGAGCTAATGTGGAGAGGTCCAACTCATGCTGAGGGATTTGCATTTATGGCCATTGGCCAATTTGGGTGGTGGACTTAGTTAGATTGGGTTCATATACAAATTGGTTGCATGTATAGGCACAAAGATGCTAACAACCCACTTGGTAATTTTTTGGGTAATAAGAATCTTGCCCCACTTGGTCAAGGGTTCAAATCCCCCAGGCCTCACTTTTGGGCATTTTTCCACATTTTGGGCTTAGGCCCTGCTTGGTTGGCGCAGAATTTCATTTTGGCTATTTTCTTAATATTTTCTTTGCCGTTACTCCTTTTTTGATGCGGTTTCTTCTGAGGGTTTCATATTTTGGTTAGCCTCATTATCAAAGGCCTCGTATCAATTATTATTTATTTGTGGCCATCATAGTACCATGAACTCAACAATTTTTCGATTCTTCACTTCCAGGGGAAAGTACTTCTCATTGAACACTATAATAAAACGCTGCTAGTCCATGTTCGGCTCCTTGGCCTCCTCAAGTAGCCAATATTTGTGGGTAGCTCCCTTGAATCGATATGTGGCATATGCCACCTTCTGTGTCTCAGTGCATGGCAAGATGCAGAAAATTCTATTCATCTCCAAGAGCCACTCTTCCGCAGCTATGGCTCCTTGGGTACGTCAAAAGATGGCGACTTCATCTTCTGGAACGGCCCATACAGGAATACCGGATCATACTCATCCCTCTAAGAGCTACCCTTGTTATCAGGCCGTCCCCATCGCGCTAGCTGGCTAGTATCCTGGATAATCGGCTGCTCCTGTTGTACTGGCTAACTAGCACCTAGGTCGACAGGCGGATCTTGTTGTACTGGCTAGCTAGTGCCCGTTTGATTTGTACCAGCCTGATTCTGGGTTAATGCCTCAATAACCCTCTCCATCAACTGTTCCAAACGTTCAATACGCTCCATAGCGATTGCGGTAGTCCTTGTGCCGACCATTGTTGAAAAAGACATTCAGTACATTTACATAAGATAGCGGTCAGTAGTTAGGTAAGGTTTAATATAACGGTATTGGTATTACTATAGCTTCATTTCTAGCCGTAATAGTTCTAGTGTCCCAATCCTGTCACCTATGACTTGCTAGCACCTAAAACTCTGCTTTGATACCAAGTTGTCACGACCCGAAACCTATGTGGATCTCGTGTCATGGGGCCGACCCAATGGTCGTTCCTACTTTTTTCATTCTTTTACCAATGATAACAATAAGCAATGTTACCATAACATTAAAGTGCAAAAGCCTTATTACAACATTGTTCAAAAACTGAAAATAAGTATGACAATAACCAAACATAAACCAATCATAAACCACTTTTAGGTGGTGAGTGCATGGGAGAAACTACTTTATTCTATTGTGCTCCTCAACCGTCTCCCTACGCTCTAGATCTCCTACTGTGGTTTTATAGCATTCTCACCTGAAAAATATAATATAAGGGGTGAGCTAACAAAGCTCGGAAGTAAAAGCCTATCACCAATACAGGTGAGGGATTACATAGGAAAATGAATTCAAGGGAAACATGATAGCCAGTCATGACAACGGTTTCAGTTAACTGTAAAACGCCACAATGGCCAATGAATGATAAGGTACAACAACAATCATGAGTACAGTGTAGCATGAACATGGATGATGTAATTACTTTGTTCAAGGTTTGGCAGACGCTCGGTCTTTTGGGGCTCGGCATATCCCCCTCATTAACATAAATGCATATAAAATGCCCATTAAACTCACTGCGTAAAAATGCCATCATTGCCATGAGTCTGTTTGCCCCGTAGGTCTTGCAAGTGAATTTCTCTGTCTGCTGCACTAATTTTTTCTATTTTGTAACTTTTTTTCCCAAGTTTTGAAGGCCTCTTTTTCCGCATTTTTAGACTATTTCTTCAAGGTTTCTAACCCTCCGTTTTGAGCACTTTTATCACCTATTTAAATGGTGTTTTACACACTTAATTTTTTTTCCTTAATTTCACTAAAATTTTGACATAACTTCCTTTGTCTTCTAAGCCTTTTTCCCACCTAATATTCATGATACTTCATATGTATAAACATGTCACACCCACCCTCACTCAGTGGCCACAATTCATGTAAATTAAACATACATCCCTTATTTTTACATACACATCTACTTGTCTTAATATATATATATATATATATATATGATACTCATTGGATAAAGATATCTTATATATCATTTCTTTCAACATATATACATTTGATACACATTTAACTAAAGCACACTACATGTCATTTGGGTTTTAAGCCATTACATTACAAAATGATTCAAGGTCTATAGTTCATCATTCATCCACATTGAAATACAAGTTTTTTGGGCATAATATATACAAAATATGCCCCAAGGGCCAAATCTTCTTCATAGTCCATTTTTTCTTCCTTTTTTTGAGACTTTAACAAGTTTCAACTACTAAGAGCGTCATCTGTAATATGATATCCCACGAGGGGTCAACACAATCGCTGGTATAACATAGTGCTAATGCTAGGAACAAATTCAAGGCGTGGCATGTGCAAGTGTACATTTTCAAGCTATATATCCCCCCCATTCATCAATACAATGCAAGGGTGATATGCATGACGCACATATGCAAACTCTATGCCACACCCATGTCTCGCTTCACGGCCCTTCCCCGTTGGACATGAGTACCAATCTATGTCTCACTTCACGGTCCATCCCCGTTGGCATGAGTACCAATGGCCAATTTTGGGTTTTTCACCACAGGTTCTACGCCTCATAATGCATAGCACCAAAGTGCTCAACTCACGCTTTGCTTCTAAGGATTTACACTATGCCAACATGCCTTGACTTTGTTCTTATGCAATTCAATGAGACATTTCATCAACCACATACTGTATAACTTAAAATATGCCTTATTCATAAAGTAAAACATAACTTCAAATTTACAACACTTTGTCTACATGAATGTAAGTCACAATTCAATGAATTTAACATATGATCAAGTTTCATGTTCATTACTTTAACAATTTCTCAAAGAAAATACAAATACACAAACTACCAACTCATGGGATAAATCATAACTCTCAAACCACAAAAGTTTCTCTACATGAACATAAGCTAAAATATAATAATCCAACACATATGCAAGGTACACCTTCATCATGGTAACAAATTGTCAAGAAATTCAAAGAACACAAAAGTACCTAAACTACCAACTCTAAGTTTTCAAAGCAACTACCATCTAAGTGATTTTCTAACATCAAGTAAACACCTAAATCACTCAACCAACACATAGAAAGGCAAAGAAACTTAAATCTATTCCTAACTTAGCAAGATATCATACGTAAAAGGGTTTTTCTCAACCCTTGGGAGTTGTGTTTGCTACGCAGCTGAACCGATCAGTGAAAATGTAGTCCTTGGCATGGGGAACAATGTCCTAGAAAGAAGTCTTGCAAGAATCCTAGCTTAGATGTGTGTTTTGGTGGCTTGAAACTTGAAAACCCTAGGTTTTCTCTTCACTTTTCTCCCATGCACAACTTCTGCTCTTTCTCCAGCCCAAAACTGTGATTTTTAACACTAAGGGGTTGTATTTATACTACAGGGGCAAAAGTGGCAAAATGACCCTTTTGCCCTTAATGAATCCGAGACCTCGTTACACTACAACCCGCCCTGAAATGCCTCAATTCGATATTTTGTTTTAGCCAAAGTTCTTAAAATTATTTTAAATAAAAATTTTCAAAAATTTTTATTTTCGCCCGTGGCTGGCTTTGGCCAGGTCCACCCGGGACACCCTTTTTGGTCCATTTTTGAACATGTCTCCGAATAGGCTCAACTTTTTACAGGAGGTGTATTTTAACATTATAAGCATATTTCTCTTCTATGACATACTCAAAATATACTCGTAAATATGACTTATAGCTAAATGTGCACGTATAGCGCCCTACCAGCAAACGATGCATGAATAGTGTCTTACCGGCAAAATAAAAAATTTACCCTCATTTTCCAGGTCTCCACATAAGGCCATAATGTCAAATATATGTATATATATATATATATATACAGATACTGTTTACCATATATATATATCATGCTTCCATATATATATATATATTATATATATATATATTTTTATGCACCTACATATGTACACGTATATACTCATTTCCATATCTATATTTTTATTTATATTTATTTTGATTTTGATTTTCTTATTTTATTTTATTTTATTTATTTTAAATTTTATATTTATTTCGGTATTCGTTTATGGCTTGCTGGGGTATCGCCCAGTATTATTTGTACTTTTGAACTATTAATATTCCAAACCGTCCATTTCATTCAATATTATAACATAAAGCCCTAACAGCTTGTGTTTACATGGCTCGTTTGGTTACAACTTGGGTCAGGGTATTACATTGTCCTCCCTTAAATAAGTTTGGTCCCCAAACTTGACTAAATCATGGTGCAAATAAATGAGGATGTTGAGCACGCATTTCATCTTCTTGTTCCCAAGTGGCGTCCTCATGTCGAGAATTCCTCCATAATACTTTCACTAGTGGAATGGTATTGTTCCGTAGAACTTGCATTCGTCGGTCTAAGATCTATACTGGCTGCTCAATATAACACATGTCCTCTTGAATATCTAGCGGCTTGTGCTCGATTATCTAATTTTGGTTGTGCACACATTTCCTTAACATCGAAACATGGAACACATCATGTACGTGTGCTAGCTCAGCTGGCAAAGCTAGTTGATATGCTAGTGGTCTAACTCGTTCGACAATTTTTGAATGGTACAATGTATCGTGGCCCTAGTTTCCCTCTCTTGCCAAATCTGACCACTCCTTTCATCGGTGATACCTTCAAGAACATGTAGTCACCTATCGTGAACTCCAACTCTCGTCTCCTAGTATCAGCATAGCTCTTCTGTCGACTCTAAGTGCTAGTAAACACTGCTTGATTAGATGGATCTTATCGGTGGTCTGCTCTACTATCTTTGGCCCAAAAAGTTTCCTATCCCCCACTTCCATCCAGCATAACGGAGATCTACATTGCCTGCCGTATAGTGCCTCATACGGTTCCATACCGATATTGGATTGGTAACTGTTGTAGTACATGAACTCTACTAATGGCAGTTTGATCCTCCTAGCTTCCCTTGAAATCAATGACACAGAATCGTGGTAGGTCCTCCAATGTCTGTATCGTCCTCTCAAACTATCCGTCTGTCTCAAGGTGGTATGCAGTGCTAAGACTTAACTCGATACCCATAGCCTTCTGTAGACTCCTCCAAAACTTAGACACAAATTGTGGATCTCGGTCGGACACAATGGATACTAGGACTCCATGTAATCGAACGATCTCCCTAATATAAAGCATGGCCAGTCGTTCTAAAGTCTAAGTCGTCTTGGTTGCAAGAAAATGGGCTGTCTTTGTCAGTCTGTCGATGATCACCCATATAGAATCATTCCCATGTGATGTCTTAGGCAACCCTGATACAAAATCCATCTTGATATGCTCCCATTTCCATTCTAGTATTGGTAGTGACTGTAGAAGTCCTCTTGGCTTCTGGTGCTCAACCTTGATTCGCTGGCACTCCATACATTGTTTAATCTGCTCAGCTATATCCTTCTTCATCCCTGAACACTTGTAAGTGTACCTCATATCGTGGTACATTTTTGTATTTTTCGGGTGTATAGCAAATCTAGAACTGTGTGCCTCATCAAGAATCTCCTCCCTAATCTCAGGTACGTCTGGCACGTAGATCTTGTCATGATAGTACAACACCCCATCTCGTATAGAGAAATCTGTGTTCCTTCCAGTCTTAGCCTCCTGACGAAGCTTAACTAACTTGTTGTCGTGGGCCCGTAATTCCCTGATCTTGTCAACAATCGTAAGATCGATTGTGACATTAGCACACATTGCCTTAGAACCTGGTAGAATCACCTCAACCTCCATGGCCTCTAAATCCTGTAGTAGCTCTTTCTGTGTAGTCAACAGGTAAGCAAGACTCCCTGATGACTTCCTGCTAAGAGCATCAGCTACTACATTCGCCTTCCCTGAATGGTACTGTATACTGAGCTCATAGTCCTTGATCAACTCTAACCAACGTCGTTGGCGCATATTGAGCTCCTTCTGCGTAAACAAGTACTCGAGACTTTTGTGATCGAAAATGTCGCATGTGGCTGCGTACAGATAAGGCCTCCAGGTTTTAAGGGCAAAGACAATATTTGTGAGCTCGAGGTCATAAGGTGGAAGCTGTCCTTATGATGGGAGAAGTTTCAAGCCTTTTAAAAACTTCTTTGAGATTGTATCCTTCAATAGGAATTAAAGGATTTGAGATTTCGGAGGAAGAAGCAGAAGATGTAATACATGCTTCAATTAATTTTTTCTTTATTTCAGGATCTTGGATTTGATCCGATAAATCAATCAACGCTTGTTGATGATTGGTTAAAGTATTAAGACTTAACCCATTCATCTCCACAATTGCTTTCCAGTAATTATTTTGATTAGATTGTAAAGTAGAACAGGAACATGGTGGAGGTTGAGTCTGTTCCGCTTCAGAGTTGGATGTTTCGATTACATCTATTTCAGACTGTGATGAAGAATCATTAGAATCACTAGATGATTCAGTGTCTGAATATTTGGATTTTAAAAATATTTTATAAAGTTGATCTTTGATTTGATCGTCGATTTGAAGATTTTCTATTTTCTTCTTTGTTTTACATTTATTTGCATAGTGGCCAATTCTGCCACATCTCCAACATTTAGTCTCTTTTTTAGAGGATTTTCTCTTCTTTTTTCTTGAAGATTTGGAAGAGGAAGGAGATTCTTCCTTTGTGTTGGAGGTTTTATGTCTCCTATAATGTTTATGAGATTTTTTAAAAGATTTTGGATGTCTATTAGACTTAGGGAATTTTATATCTGTGTGATAAGCAAATTGATCACAAAATTCACCTATTTCTTTTTTAGAAGTTATTCTTTTATTAGCATATTGCATTTTTAAGTCATTGCAATAAGCTAATCCTTCTTGGACAACAATAGCGATTAATTGTCCATAAGTGTAATTATGATATGGAATAGAGATACCACCATTAGCATCTCTGAGGGTTTTGCGAACTTTTTCCGCAAATAATTTTGGAAGGCCATCAATGAATTTAGATTTCCAATGGTCACTATTACCATCGAATCTTTGGACGACCTTGGCTAGAAAGACATCTTTGTACCATCGAAAATGGGTTAACGATGGACAACGAAGATTTTGAAGCAGTTCCCTACTTCTTTCTCTTTGGCTATCCCATGGTCCTACAAAGTGTAAGATGATGGATTGCACAAGAGTATATACAGCATCCTCATGTTGTTCAGGTTGCTGTGTTTGTTCATTTTTAACAATTTTCTGGGCAAACATTATTTCTTGCCTTTGGCTTTCTGTAAGAATGTTATCCCACCATCCTTTAAGGATGCCAGTAAAGCCAGTGGTGATGAATTTAGCAATATTTTGATCACTATTGCCATATTGTTTACATACAGTGCTATACATCATGATTTGGTGTATAACTTCAAAAATTTGATATTCAGATCTACCATCTATGTTCCATTCATAAATGGTTTTTCCATGAAAAGATTTTTGAGAATGAAGAAAATCTTCTTCATATAATAAATCCTGGGGTGTTGGCCTAGGATAATAATGTCGACTATTGATGTCGGCTGTTTTCATTGATTTTTTAGTATAACCTATCTTATTTAGGTTTTCATTTTGAATTGCTTGCAAAGAAGCTTGAGTTTCAAGGATTGTGGACACATTAGCTTGATTTGAAAGAGTTTCAACATCAGACTCTGTGTCAGACTTGGACTCTGTGTCAGACTTAGTGTCGGTTGATTTATCTGACTTTTGACTTAAAGTATTAAGATTTAAATCTCTTAATCTTTTAAGTAATTCGTTAATGAATTCTTCATTATTTTTGTTGGATAATTTAAATCCAGTTATTGGGAGTGGAGGTTTAATATTAGCCTCTTGGACTGGGTCTTTTGAAATTTTTTGCGTATTATTTAAAGATTCTCCTAATTGAGAAACAGCATCTTCTACCCTGGTTAACTGTTGACCAATAGTTTGAAGATGTAGATTAGTATAATTATTTTGTTTGTAAACATTGTACAAAGAAGAGTTTCCTTCTTTGCTAACATTTACATATGCATTGGTTTCTAGTGTATTACTAGACGAACTAGAACTAGCTGGTTCTAATTTCAAAGATTCTGGAGGGGGATGGACTGACCTAATGATTTGTCCCTCACTTGTTTGCCATGTTTTGAAATGGTCATTCAAAACCATGATTTTCATATCTTGATCCATTTCAGTATAGTGGATTATATAAAACCACCGAACGAAAGGGATTACATATTTAGTTGTATAAATATAATTATAAAATTGTTCTTTAAATTTTTGTAATTCTTCTGAATTAAATTTTTGGAAATACCATTTCCTAAAGAGAGCATATTTCTCTTGTTGAAATTCAGCATTAATTGCTTTTCTATCTACAATGAATTCACTGGAATCCATTAAGAGATTGTAAAATTCATTTCACTAGCCGTGGGAGACATTCTCCTTGGCTGCTGAGGATTGTGTTGGTAAATTCCATGAGGAATTTGATTTGGAGAGATTGTTAATCCTTCTAAGTGTAATGACTCAGGAGGAATGGATTCTAAATCATTATCTCTTTCATCCTGTAATTTAGGAGAAGATGAACAAGAATGTCGAGAAGTGGAAGGAATTGACACTCTTGGCAAATAATTAGAAGATGAGCTTCTGGTTAACCTAGGGAGGATTGCTCTAGGTTGTCTAAGGAAGCTAATTGCAACATCTCCATCTGATGTTTGCATTATATGATCAATTGATTGATGGACAACTGGTTTGGGAGGTACCGCATTAGAAATTGTCCATGTTTCTGGAAATTTAATTTCTTCCCAATCTATTAACCTAGGTTGAGCGATATTGGAGGTTAATAGATTTGATTCTATAAGAAGAGTTTTACCCTGTGTACTCTTCATATGAATATTGGGGGTCAAGGTATTCATGACCTTATAATATATCCTATAGATGACTGCTATAGTTTCAGATCCGGGTAGGAAATTATATCCTTGAGTCTGGATCCTAAGATTTATAGCTTCACCTATATGAGGATCAGTAAGAGATAGTGACAAATTTGGATAAACATTGAAATAGACTGGACCCTGACATAGACTAGTTTCTATGGCTCCCATTAGAGAAGGTTTCCAATCTAAACATCTTGCATCACGCAAGGTTGCTTGTAAGCAAGCATTCATACCTAATAAGGTTAAGGGTTTGAAGGCTATTTGAACTAACCCTACATGTACAAATTTGTACTTGGGTAAATATCTAAACAGATCTTGGGGATCTAACAGATTTAGACACTCCTCATGACTATCCAGACTAATTGTCTGTTCCATGGTTTTAATTGCCATGCTACTTGAGAAATTAAGCATACCTACTCGGTATATGGTTTCAGGTTTAACCTGAGGTATAGTCCACTTATTTAAGTGGTCTTGAACATTATTGAACTCTATTAGTTCACTATTTTTAATACATTCTTCCTTATTTAGGAAGCGTTTAAGCATCAAAATATAAAGGACTGGAATGTAATTATATGTTGAGTATGTGATCTTCTTAAACTTATAATATATAAGATATTATGATTCTCAGTATGTTATGCCAGTATCTCTTTGCATAACTTTTCCAGATATAATTCTTTAACACGTCTGTCAACGATTTACATGGCGACAACATCCCATACAATGCCTCATATCCCGGGCGAATGGGGAACTCAAGCCATACGCGACTTTATGACGTCTCATTAAAGAATTATAACCAGATGATTATGGTTAGAAGTTTCTGATGTGGAGGATCCCATAGAGGGCAACCACAGAGCATACGTTTCTAACATAAGATCTGAGATTCATAATAACAGTATATATTATGAGTATAAGAAAATACACATAGTCGACATACAATCACATTCACAGTAATTTACTCAGCCATATTGGCTCTGATACCAAATTGCGGAAGGTGGATATTAATGAACAAAAATAATATAATGAAAGAAACTGAAGAAATATACCTTGAATTAATTTAAAACAATATACAAGAGAGAGAGAGGGAGAGAGCAGAGAGAAAGGAGATAAGAGGAGAAGGCAGAAACTAGAAAATTTTTTTTTATGCCTCAACAAGGGTGAGGACTTCCCTTATATAGACAAACGCCTATGCTATTACAGGCAACCGGATATTTCAGTAAAGAACCTCTGACATAAGAGATGACATAATAGAGCATTATTGGCCTGGATGGAGTAACTTTATTCCTCCTTATCTTGAACAGTAAGCTCCATTAGGGGACTGAATTATTAGACCTGTTCCTTGCCTTTATTTGCTTTGGACGGTTCTGCTTTATTGGATGTGGATGCCAGCTGGATCATAGCATCCCAGATATCGCCAAAAGTAGGCTCGTCGTCTGCTGGATCTTGTGATTCTCCTGCAAGACATGTGAATTGATTCTGATGGTCTCCACTAGTGTCAGATGTGATGGACATATTATCTGGACTGTCGGTGGAGGTGAAAGTAGAGAAAAATTGTTCCTTCATGGCTTCCATACATTTGATCATTAATTCTTTCTCATTTTAGCATGGGATATTGCTGTTTGATTGTGGCCTTTAAGGCATCAAATGGATTAGGTGCTGGTGCTGGCGTGATTGCTAGCTTTTTTGAGGCTTTAGCATAATCCTCAATACAAGATTGAATTTCTTTAGCCTTGTCATCAATGGGATAGGCTTGCCACCATCTGGTGTGAAATGTTCTGGCTAAGATGGGAATTTTCAAGCTGTTTATAACATATTCAATATTCCAACGCCAGATCCAAGGAATACTGAATTCAGCAAAATAATAGAATGATGATTGTCCAGCATATTTCTGGATATCCTTTGATTTAGGATGGAATTGTAACCATGGTAAATATTTTACCTTAATAACTTCTGGTAATATATCCAGAGAAGGACCAAATGTGTCCCACCATTGAAAGATCCAATTGGGCAATATTTGCTCAATTATTTTCTTATTGAAGTGGAAAAACCAGGTATGCTTGTGCTTGGGATTCTGATAATAAAAAGCTTCATTCCAAGCATGCTGGTAATCCCAATAATTAAAATTATGAGTATTACTTCTCAAGGATAATTGCCTTGATCGATTTGGATCCAAACCCCATTCATTTGGTCTGATAATTTTCATAATATGACATTTGCTATAAGCAATTGGAGTGTCTGGCTTTTTATTATTTTCCAGATAATAGTGGTGTATTTCCACAGAGCCTGATTCTTTAAGAATGGCTTCTTGGATGTAGCGATATTTGCTATCAAGAGCAGGATAACCTTGATTTCCCAAATAGCGATCTTTAAGATACCAAGGATCTTGCTGCCATTGTTGATCCTCTAATTCGAGGGTAATTACAGGTTCTATTACCTGATTTTCAATGAAAGGAGGACCCTCGGATTGAAGGGCGTCTTTATTAGACTTGGGGGCATCTTTATTAGATGCAGATGATGATCCAGACGATGAACCTTTTATTAGGTCCTGTAGATTTTGGACTGATGGCCATTCGGCTGGATCAGAGGTTATTCCCCTGCCAAGTGGTGCCTTGCCACGTCCTCGGCCTCTATTAGATGGCCGGCTCATTACCCTGCAAGAATTCACGGGTTAAAAAGTCAGGAAGAGAATTATTTTCTCCTCGAATATATTCAATAGTAAAATCAAAAGCAGATAATTCAGCTTGCCACCCCGCAAAGATTTGTCGGGAGGATAAATTTTTGACATCCTTTTTAAGAACAGATTTAGCAGCACTGCAATCGATTCGTAATAAAAAGGTTTGATTGAGTAAATCATCTTGAAATTTCAAAATACATTTGACAATAGAAAGAATTTCTTTCTTGATGGTAGAATAATTAACTTGGGCATTTTTCCAAACGCCTGAAGTGAAGCGGATTAACTCCTCTTTTCCTGTATTAGGATTAGCTTGCTTTAAGATGCCTCCATAACCTATATTAGAAGCATCAGTCTCAACAATTTTAGACCAGTGGGGATTGGCTAAAGCTAAACAGGGTAATTGTTTGGCTTTGAGTTTGATTTTCCTAACAGCTTGGGTATGAGCTGTTGTCCAAGGACTAGGATTTTTCCTTAGTCTAGAATAGAGGATAGCAGCATCCTGGGCTAATTTGGGGTAGTAGTCGGCAATGTAATTAAGACTACCTAAAAACCTTTGTAATTGGGTTTTATCAGTAATTTCATCAGGAAATTTAGAAGCAAATTCTATACTTCTATCAATAGGAACTATTTTTCCTTGATGGATATTATGTCCTAAGAACCTGACAGTGGTTTGGAATAATTTCATTTTAGGAGCAGAAATTACTAAACCATTTCTTTTGATAACATCTTTGAAAATATTGAGATGTTTAAAATGTTGATCTAAGAGGAGGAAAAGATGAGTATATCATCAATATAAACAATAGAAAAATGAGAATAAGGAATGAATATTATTCATGATATTTTGGAATTCTGAAGGAGCATTCTTAAGTCCAAAGGGCATTACATTCCATTCGTAATGACCAAATGGGACTGTGAAGGCAGTTTTATATCTGTCTTCCTCTTTGATCTGAATTTGCCAATATCCTGATTTAAGATCAAATTTAGAAAAGATTATGGCAGAATGTAATCTATCTAAAAGATCCTTCTTATTAGGAATGGGATATCTAATCCATTGTAAACAATCATTAAGAGGTTTGTAGTTTATTACTAACCTTGGTCTACCTCTTTCTTTTTCAGCATTTTTATTTACATAAAAAGCTGTGCAGCTCCAAGGAGAAGAACTTTTTCGAATTAGCTTTTTATCCAATAATTCTTGGATCTCCTTTTTACATAATTCTAGATAATCTTTTTTCATTTGACTTGGTCTAGCCTTAGTAGGAATATATTTTTCCTGAAAAGTAGCTTCATAGGGTAAGGAAACTATATGTTGTTTTCTTTCCCAAAAAGCATTTGGAATGTCACTGCATATTTCAGTAACAAATTGATGATAAAGTTGATGTATTTTGTCTTGAATTTGAGAAGAATGTAATTGATCTTCTAAAGACAGTAATTTAATTTCTTGTTGAAGAAAATTGATTTGAGTTATCTTGAGATGAATATTTTCTTCAAGATCATGAATTGTTTTGATTTGTGGTTTCATTATAAATTGATAAGTAACAGGATGACCCTGAGGAGTAGCATAAATTCCTGTTGAATCAATCTTAATTATTGGCATTATTGCCGATAGGAAAGGAGTTCCTAAAATGATTTGTTGAGATAGATTTCTGATTAGTAAGAAGGTTGATGGAATACATATACCTTCTTTACAAATGTAAATATTATCACATTTATATTTAATAATCATTTTGGATGCATTGGCACTGTAGAGTGATTGAGTTGTTTTCTCAAAGTATTGGGTAGGAACCAATCCTTCTTGAATACAATTCATATCAGCTCCACTATCAATTAGTGCAATAGCATTGGATATGGTGTATTCTTGGTTAATAACCAAGGTAATTAATACATACCATTTTTGGAAGATAATGTTATTAAGATTATTTAAGTATTCAGGGCCTGAATTAGATTCCTGATTAATTGAAGATATGGAAGCTTGATTATTGTCTAATACTGATATTCTTTGTTGAAGTTTTAATACTTCAAGATCAGTCTTTTTCTGATGATTTTTTAACTGAACTATTTCAGCTTTCAGATTATTAACTTCCATTCTTAAATCAGAGGTGGAAGCTGTCCTTATGATGGGAGAAGTTTCAAGCCTTTTAAAAACTTCTTTGAGATTGTATCCTTCAATAGGAATTAAAGGATTTGAGATTTCGGAGGAAGAAGCAGAAGATGTAATACATGCTTCAATTAATTTTTTCTTTATTTCAGGATCTTGGATTTGATCCGATAAATCAATCAACGCTTGTTGATGATTGGTTAAAGTATTAAGACTTAACCCATTCATCTCCACAATTGCTTTCCAGTAATTATTTTGATTAGATTGTAAAGTAGAACAGGAACATGGTGGAGGTTGAGTCTGTTCCGCTTCAGAGTTGGATGTTTCGATTACATCTATTTCAGACTGTGATGAAGAATCATTAGAATCACTAGATGATTCAGTGTCTGAATATTTGGATTTTAAAAATATTTTATAAAGTTGATCTTTGATTTGATCGTCGATTTGAAGATTTTCTATTTTCTTCTTTGTTTTACATTTATTTGCATAGTGGCCAATTCTGCCACATCTCCAACATTTAGTCTCTTTTTTAGAGGATTTTCTCTTCTTTTTTCTTGAAGATTTGGAAGAGGAAGGAGATTCTTCCTTTGTGTTGGAGGTTTTATGTCTCCTATAATGTTTATGAGATTTTTTTAAAAGATTTTGGATGTCTATTAGACTTAGGGAATTTTATATCTGTGTGATAAGCAAATTGATCACAAAATTCACCTATTTCTTTTTTAGAAGTTATTCTTTTATTAGCATATTGCATTTTTAAGTCATTGCAATAAGCTAATCCTTCTTGGACAACAATAGCGATTAATTGTCCATAAGTGTAATTATGATATGGAATAGAGATACCACCATTAGCATCTCTGAGGGTTTTGCGAACTTTTTCCGCAAATAATTTGGGAAGGCCATCAATGAATTTAGATTTCCAATGGTCACTATTACCATCGAATCTTTGGACGACCTTGGCTAGAAAGACATCTTTGTACCATCGAAAATGGGTTAACGATGGACAACGAAGATTTTGAAGCAGTTCCCTACTTCTTTCTCTTTGGCTATCCCATGGTCCTACAAAGTGTAAGATGATGGATTGCACAAGAGTATATACAGCATCCTCATGTTGTTCAGGTTGCTGTGTTTGTTCATTTTTAACAATTTTCTGGGCAAACATTATTTCTTGCCTTTGGCTTTCTGTAAGAATGTTATCCCACCATCCTTTAAGGATGCCAGTAAAGCCAGTGGTGATGAATTTAGCAATATTTTGATCACTATTGCCATATTGTTTACATACAGTGCTATACATCATGATTTGGTGTATAACTTCAAAAATTTGATATTCAGATCTACCATCTATGTTCCATTCATAAATGGTTTTTCCATGAAAAGATTTTTGAGAATGAAGAAAATCTTCTTCATATAATAAATCCTGGGGTGTTGGCCTAGGATAATAATGTCGACTATTGATGTCGGCTGTTTTCATTGATTTTTTAGTATAACCTATCTTATTTAGGTTTTCATTTTGAATTGCTTGCAAAGAAGCTTGAGTTTCAAGGATTGTGGACACATTAGCTTGATTTGAAAGAGTTTCAACATCAGACTCTGTGTCAGACTTGGACTCTGTGTCAGACTTAGTGTCGGTTGATTTATCTGACTTTTGACTTAAAGTATTAAGATTTAAATCTCTTAATCTTTTAAGTAATTCGTTAATGAATTCTTCATTATTTTTGTTGGATAATTTAAATCCAGTTATTGGGAGTGGAGGTTTAATATTAGCCTCTTGGACTGGGTCTTTTGAAATTTTTTGCGTATTATTTAAAGATTCTCCTAATTGAGAAACAGCATCTTCTACCCTGGTTAACTGTTGACCAATAGTTTGAAGATGTAGATTAGTATAATTATTTTGTTTGTAAACATTGTACAAAGAAGAGTTTCCTTCTTTGCTAACATTTACATATGCATTGGTTTCTAGTGTATTACTAGACGAACTAGAACTAGCATACACATACTTGCTCTTCCTTTCTCTCTCTAGACTCTCCACTTTCTCTCTCTGCTGCATGCACTCACCCACACAGCCTGGTCTGTCACAGCACACACACACACACCATATGCAGAACACACTCACTTCTTTTACTTAAATTTCATGTACACCTATAGATATACCCATGTGTATAGACTTGTGGGCCCAAGTGTGATCATGTGTCTGATACAGAAGCTGAGGTGGGCTGATGGGAGCTAATGTGGAGAGGTCCAACTCATGCTGAGGGATTTGCATTTATGGCCATTGGCCAATTTGGGTGGTGGACTTAGTTAGATTGGGTTCATATACAAATTGGTTGCATGTATAGGCACAAAGATGCTAACAACCCACTTGGTAATTTTTTGGGTAATAAGAATCTTGCCCCACTTGGTCAAGGGTTCAAATCCCCCAGGCCTCACTTTTGGGCATTTTTCCACATTTTGGGCTTAGGCCCTGCTTGGTTGGCGCAGAATTTCATTTTGGCTATTTTCTTAATATTTTCTTTGCCGTTACTCCTTTTTTGATGCGGTTTCTTCTGAGGGTTTCATATTTTGGTTAGCCTCATTATCAAAGGCCTCGTATCAATTATTATTTATTTGTGGCCATCATAGTACCATGAACTCAACAATTTTTCGATTCTTCACTTCCAGGGGAAAGTACTTCTCATTGAACACTATAATAAAACGCTGCTAGTCCATGTTCGGCTCCTTGGCCTCCTCAAGTAGCCAATATTTGTGGGTAGCTCCCTTGAATCGATATGTGGCATATGCCACCTTCTGTGTCTCAGTGCATGGCAAGATGCAGAAAATTCTATTCATCTCCAAGAGCCACTCTTCCGCAGCTATGGCTCCTTGGGTACGTCAAAAGATGGCGACTTCATCTTCTGGAACGGCCCATACAGGAATACCGGATCATACTCATCCCTCTAAGAGCTACCCTTGTTATCAGGCCGTCCCCATCGCGCTAGCTGGCTAGTATCCTGGATAATCGGCTGCTCCTGTTGTACTGGCTAACTAGCACCTAGGTCGACAGGCGGATCTTGTTGTACTGGCTAGCTAGTGCCCGTTTGATTTGTACCAGCCTGATTCTGGGTTAATGCCTCAATAACCCTCTCCATCAACTGTTCCAAACGTTCAATACGCTCCATAGCGATTGCGGTAGTCCTTGTGCCGACCATTGTTGAAAAAGACATTCAGTACATTTACATAAGATAGCGGTCAGTAGTTAGGTAAGGTTTAATATAACGGTATTGGTATTACTATAGCTTCATTTCTAGCCGTAATAGTTCTAGTGTCCCAATCCTGTCACCTATGACTTGCTAGCACCTAAAACTCTGCTTTGATACCAAGTTGTCACGACCCGAAACCTATGTGGATCTCGTGTCATGGGGCCGACCCAATGGTCGTTCCTACTTTTTTCATTCTTTTACCAATGATAACAATAAGCAATGTTACCATAACATTAAAGTGCAAAAGCCTTATTACAACATTGTTCAAAAACTGAAAATAAGTATGACAATAACCAAACATAAACCAATCATAAACCACTTTTAGGTGGTGAGTGCATGGGAGAAACTACTTTATTCTATTGTGCTCCTCAACCGTCTCCCTACGCTCTAGATCTCCTACTGTGGTTTTATAGCATTCTCACCTGAAAAATATAATATAAGGGGTGAGCTAACAAAGCTCGGAAGTAAAAGCCTATCACCAATACAGGTGAGGGATTACATAGGAAAATGAATTCAAGGGAAACATGATAGCCAGTCATGACAACGGTTTCAGTTAACTGTAAAACGCCACAATGGCCAATGAATGATAAGGTACAACAACAATCATGAGTACAGTGTAGCATGAACATGGATGATGTAATTACTTTGTTCAAGGTTTGGCAGACGCTCGGTCTTTTGGGGCTCGGCATATCCCCCTCATTAACATAAATGCATATAAAATGCCCATTAAACTCACTGCGTAAAAATGCCATCATTGCCATGAGTCTGTTTGCCCCGTAGGTCTTGCAAGTGAATTTCTCTGTCTGCTGCACTAATTTTTTCTATTTTGTAACTTTTTTTCCCAAGTTTTGAAGGCCTCTTTTTCCGCATTTTTAGACTATTTCTTCAAGGTTTCTAACCCTCCGTTTTGAGCACTTTTATCACCTATTTAAATGGTGTTTTACACACTTAATTTTTTTTCCTTAATTTCACTAAAATTTTGACATAACTTCCTTTGTCTTCTAAGCCTTTTTCCCACCTAATATTCATGATACTTCATATGTATAAACATGTCACACCCACCCTCACTCAGTGGCCACAATTCATGTAAATTAAACATACATCCCTTATTTTTACATACACATCTACTTGTCTTAATATATATATATATATATATATATGATACTCATTGGATAAAGATATCTTATATATCATTTCTTTCAACATATATACATTTGATACACATTTAACTAAAGCACACTACATGTCATTTGGGTTTTAAGCCATTACATTACAAAATGATTCAAGGTCTATAGTTCATCATTCATCCACATTGAAATACAAGTTTTTTGGGCATAATATATACAAAATATGCCCCAAGGGCCAAATCTTCTTCATAGTCCATTTTTTCTTCCTTTTTTTGAGACTTTAACAAGTTTCAACTACTAAGAGCGTCATCTGTAATATGATATCCCACGAGGGGTCAACACAATCGCTGGTATAACATAGTGCTAATGCTAGGAACAAATTCAAGGCGTGGCATGTGCAAGTGTACATTTTCAAGCTATATATCCCCCCCATTCATCAATACAATGCAAGGGTGATATGCATGACGCACATATGCAAACTCTATGCCACACCCATGTCTCGCTTCACGGCCCTTCCCCGTTGGACATGAGTACCAATCTATGTCTCACTTCACGGTCCATCCCCGTTGGCATGAGTACCAATGGCCAATTTTGGGTTTTTCACCACAGGTTCTACGCCTCATAATGCATAGCACCAAAGTGCTCAACTCACGCTTTGCTTCTAAGGATTTACACTATGCCAACATGCCTTGACTTTGTTCTTATGCAATTCAATGAGACATTTCATCAACCACATACTGTATAACTTAAAATATGCCTTATTCATAAAGTAAAACATAACTTCAAATTTACAACACTTTGTCTACATGAATGTAAGTCACAATTCAATGAATTTAACATATGATCAAGTTTCATGTTCATTACTTTAACAATTTCTCAAAGAAAATACAAATACACAAACTACCAACTCATGGGATAAATCATAACTCTCAAACCACAAAAGTTTCTCTACATGAACATAAGCTAAAATATAATAATCCAACACATATGCAAGGTACACCTTCATCATGGTAACAAATTGTCAAGAAATTCAAAGAACACAAAAGTACCTAAACTACCAACTCTAAGTTTTCAAAGCAACTACCATCTAAGTGATTTTCTAACATCAAGTAAACACCTAAATCACTCAACCAACACATAGAAAGGCAAAGAAACTTAAATCTATTCCTAACTTAGCAAGATATCATACGTAAAAGGGTTTTTCTCAACCCTTGGGAGTTGTGTTTGCTACGCAGCTGAACCGATCAGTGAAAATGTAGTCCTTGGCATGGGGAACAATGTCCTAGAAAGAAGTCTTGCAAGAATCCTAGCTTAGATGTGTGTTTTGGTGGCTTGAAACTTGAAAACCCTAGGTTTTCTCTTCACTTTTCTCCCATGCACAACTTCTGCTCTTTCTCCAGCCCAAAACTGTGATTTTTAACACTAAGGGGTTGTATTTATACTACAGGGGCAAAAGTGGCAAAATGACCCTTTTGCCCTTAATGAATCCGAGACCTCGTTACACTACAACCCGCCCTGAAATGCCTCAATTCGATATTTTGTTTTAGCCAAAGTTCTTAAAATTATTTTAAATAAAAATTTTCAAAAATTTTTATTTTCGCCCGTGGCTGGCTTTGGCCAGGTCCACCCGGGACACCCTTTTTGGTCCATTTTTGAACATGTCTCCGAATAGGCTCAACTTTTTACAGGAGGTGTATTTTAACATTATAAGCATATTTCTCTTCTATGACATACTCAAAATATACTCGTAAATATGACTTATAGCTAAATGTGCACGTATAGCGCCCTACCAGCAAACGATGCATGAATAGTGTCTTACCGGCAAAATAAAAAATTTACCCTCATTTTCCAGGTCTCCACATAAGGCCATAATGTCAAATATATGTATATATATATATATACAGATACTGTTTACCATATATATATATCATGCTTCCATATATATATATATATTATATATATATATATATTTTTATGCACCTACATATGTACACGTATATACTCATTTCCATATCTATATTTTTATTTATATTTATTTTGATTTTGATTTTCTTATTTTATTTTATTTTATTTATTTTAAATTTTATATTTATTTCGGTATTCGTTTATGGCTTGCTGGGGTATCGCCCAGTATTATTTGTACTTTTGAACTATTAATATTCCAAACCGTCCATTTCATTCAATATTATAACATAAAGCCCTAACAGCTTGTGTTTACATGGCTCGTTTGGTTACAACTTGGGTCAGGGTATTACATTGTCCTCCCTTAAATAAGTTTGGTCCCCAAACTTGACTAAATCATGGTGCAAATAAATGAGGATGTTGAGCACGCATTTCATCTTCTCGTTCCCAAGTGGCTTCCTCATGTCGAGAATTCCTCCATAATACTTTCACTAGTGGAATGGTATTGTTCCGTAGAACTTGCATTCGTCGGTCTAAGATCTATACTGGCTGCTCAATATAACACATGTCCTCTTGAATATCTAGCGGCTTGTGCTCGATTATCTAATTTTGGTTGTGCACACATTTCCTTAACATCGAAACATGGAACACATCATGTACGTGTGCTAGCTCAGCTGGCAAAGCTAGTTGATATGCTAGTGGTCTAACTCGTTCGACAATTTTTGAATGGTCCAATGTATCGTGGCCCTAGTTTCCCTCTCTTGCCAAATCTGACCACTCCTTTCATCGGTGATACCTTCAAGAACATGTAGTCACCTATCGTGAACTCCAACTCTCGTCTCCTAGTATCAGCATAGCTCTTCTGTCGACTCTAAGTGCTAGTAAACACTGCTTGATTAGATGGATCTTATCGGTGGTCTGCTCTACTATCTTTGGCCCAAAAAGTTTCCTATCCCCCACTTCCATCCAGCATAACGGAGATCTACATTGCCTGCCAGTATAGTGCCTCATACGGTTCCATACCGATATTGGATTGGTAACTGTTGTAGTACATGAACTCTACTAATGGCAGTTTGATCCTCCTAGCTTCCCTTGAAATCAATGACACAGAATCGTGGTAGGTCCTCCAATGTCTGTATCGTCCTCTCAAACTATCCGTCTGTCTCAAGGTGGTATGCAGTGCTAAGACTTAACTCGATACCCATAGCCTTCTGTAGACTCCTCCAGAACTTAGACACAAATTGTGGATCTTGGTCGGACACAATGGATACTAGGACTCCATGTAATCGAACGATCTCCCTAATATAAAGCATGGCCAGTCGTTCTAAAGTCTAAGTCGTCTTGGTTGCAAGAAAATGGGCTGTCTTTGTCAGTCTGTCGATGATCACCCATATAGAATCATTCCCATGTGATGTCTTAGGCAACCCTGATACAAAATCCATCTTGATATGCTCCCATTTCCATTCTAGTATTGGTAGTGACTGTAGAAGTCCTCTTGGCTTCTGGTGCTCAACCTTGATTCGCTGGCACTCCATACATTGTTCAATCTGCTCAGCTATATCCTTCTTCATCCCTGAACACTTGTAAGTGTACCTCATATCGTGGTACATTTTTGTATTTTTCGGGTGTATAGCAAATCTAGAACTGTGTGCCTCATCAAGAATCTCCTCCCTAATCTCAGGTACGTCTGGCACGTAGATCTTGTCATGATAGTACAACACCCCATCTCGTATAGAGAAATCTGTGTTCCTTCCAGTCTTAGCCTCCTAACGAAGCTTAACTAACTTGTTGTCGTGAGCCCGTAATTCCCTGATCTTGTCAACAATCGTAAGATCGATTGTGACATTAGCACACATTGCCTTAGAACCTGGTAGAATCACCTCAACCTCCATGGCCTCTAAATCCTGTAGTAGCTCTTTCTGTGTAGTCAACAGGTAAGCAAGACTCCCTGATGACTTCCTGCTAAGAGCATCAGCTACTACATTCGCCTTCCCTGAATGGTACTGTATACTGAGCTCATAGTCCTTGATCAACTCTAACCAACGTCGTTGGCGCATATTGAGCTCCTTCTGCGTAAACAAGTACTCGAGACTTTTGTGATCGAAAATGTCGCATGTGGCTGCGTACAGATAAGGCCTCCAGGTTTTAAGGGCAAAGACAATATTTGTGAGCTCGAGGTCATAAGTTGGATAGTTCTTTTCAGGTGGCCTTAGTTGCCGTGAAGCATAAGCCACTACCTTTCCTTGTTGCATCAAGACACACCCCAAGCCTTGGTTTAAGGCATCATTGTAGATCACAAAGCCTTTTGTCCCATCTAGTACTGTCAGGATTGGAGCTGTAACCAATCAGTTCTTCAGCTTTTGAAAACTTCGCTCCCTCTCCTTAGTCTAGATGAATGGAACATTCTTCCTGGTCAGCTGGGTGATTGGCATAGCTATCTTGGAGAAATCCTTGACAAATCTCATATAGTAGCCAACTAAACCTATGAAACCCGAACCTCAGTGACAGTAGTTGGCCGAGGCCAACTAGTAATAGCTTCTATTTTCTTGGGGTCCACGGAGATCCCATCCTTACTAATCACATGCCCTAAGAATGAAAAACTTGGGAGCCAGAATTCAGTACTTCTTCAATTTAGCATATAACTTCTGCTCCCACAACTTGTGTAGGACTTTCCTCAAATGCACCTCGTGTTTTTCCTGGTTCTTAGAATAGACCAGAATATTATCGATGAATACGATTATGAAATCATCCAAATATGGCTTGAATACTCTGTTAATTAAATCCATGAATGCTGCCAAGGCATTAGTCACTCCAAAAGGCATGACCAAAAACTCATAATGTCTATACTGAGTCCTGAACGACATTTTTTGAATGTTTGTAGGTCTAACCTTCAATTGTTGGTAACCGAACCTCAGATTAATCTTTGAGAACACTTGAGACCCCTTCAATTGGTCAAATAAATCATCTACCCTGGGTCGTGGATACCTGTTTTGATGGTGACCTTATTTAGTTCACAATAATCTATATACATAGTCTCATGGTCCCATCCTTCTTCTTGACAAACAATACAGGTGCACCCCATAACGATGAACTGGGTCGTATAAAACCCTTGTCTTGCAGTTCCTGTAACTAAAGCTTTAACTCTTTCAATTTAGCTGGGGCCATTTTATAAGGTGTCTTAGATATCGGTGCAGTGCCAAGCAGTACGTCGATGCTAAACTCAATCTCTCTATCCACAAGCATCCCTAGAAGATCGTCCAAAAACACCTCTGGGAATTCCTTAGCAATAGGAATCTGCTCTAACACTGGCAGCTGTGACTTAGTGTTCTGGATACTTCACAAGAAACCATGGCATCCCTTACGAAGTAGATGCCTAGTGTAATATCCCAACCCGGGGTACGACACGTATGTCGAGGTAAGTTGAAAAATAGCGTAAAGCGAACTGTGTTAAATTTTATGTCATAGTATTTTATGCAATGATATAGTTGTGGAATGTCCATGTTTTGCCTAGTGTAGCTAGTGCCGGGCGACACCCGAATAAACCAACATTTGAATCTCATACGTAATACGTGCATGCACAAAATTAAATGGAGATGTATATGTAATATCTATACATACATAATATATCAATGTAACATTATTTATATATGTATATATGTGTATACGGTTGTATATATATATATATATATATATATATATAATAGGTATGTAAAGTGTGTGTCATGTGGGCCTTGCATGATGAGGAGGTGGCAAAGTCACCGATTAGAAAATCAGCAAGAGAGGGCTAGGGTGCAACGTGTGAGGAGGAGAGAAGAGAGAGAAATAGGGGTGAGGTGTCTTGTGTGCATGAGTATGCTGCCACCGCGGCTACAGGTGGCAAGGGCCACCGACTCGGGGTCGGTTAAGAGAATAAAGAAGGAATGTGAAGAGAGAGAAAATAGAATCGCAAGAATTGGAAGGAGAGAAAAGGAATAGACGTAGAGAGAGAAAGCTGAAACTTGAGGTACAGCAGTTGCCTGAGAACAGGTAAACCACTGCGCCTTTATTCTTTAGATTTACTTTATATGATTATAGAACTGATTACTGGAACAGTAGGACTTGAAACAAAGGAGGAAAAACAAGAGAAAATAGAACTGGGTTTCGGTTAGAAATGGTGATTTAAAATAGGTGAACCTAAATAGAAATTTGAACCCTAATATGAATAGGAAATTGCTCCAGGATCTCAAAACATTTTGAATCACTTTAAACGGTTGGAAAATGGCCATCTTATGGCCAATTATCCAATCACCGGTGTAACGCCGGAAAACTGGGAATGGGTGCGTGAAACTAGTGATGTTGGAGGTTAAAACCAGTCCTAAAATGTTCCTTACAATCCTAGAATTTATTTGGGAAGAAAAAACAGTAAAGTTTGGACGTAAAACCATGAAGATCTGTGAGGAACTTCACTGTTCTGGCGACTGTGGCCGGAAAACCACCGGAGAAGACGACCGGATTATCGGGGCTTCTTCGGGTCAAGATGAGATCGGGTCCGGGTCGGGTCGGGTTGAGGTCCGACCGACCGTAATAAAGGAACTCTGCTTATTTACACTTTGACCCCGAAAGTTATAGAAAATTCCCTTAAGGCCCAACAGAGAAATGTTAATTTTACAAAAATACCCCTGACTCAAAAGTGGGTCAAACGAGGTCCAAATAGGGCAAATGAATAGTCAATTTTTATTATCTCGGATGCTCTAAGTCCAATGGTGAGGTCCGTTTCACGAGACGGGGTCCCAAAAGATAAAGACATGTAAAAATGACCAAAATACCCTTGCTTTGAAAGTGAGCCAAATGGACTTCGATTGAATTAAATAACTAGTGAATTTTTATTATTCTGAAACCTTCCGAATCTATTGGTAATGTCAAAATTATGAAAAGAGGTTCCGAGAACAACGGACATATAAAAGTACAAAATGACAGTTTTGCCCTTTTCAATCTAGAAGTTCAAATGGAATTCCGTGAAAGCCTAAACTGACTTTCTTCGGTATTCCGGACTCAATGATAAAGTCTAAATAAGTATTAGAAATACTTATCATAGCAAGGCATAGAATTTGGTGAATAGAAATTATTCTGAAACGTATTTACTGATATATAGGGAACTCAACGAGAAAAGGCAAACCTACAGGAGACTGATTTAGCAACGCATTAGAGGTAAGTAGATACCCTTTCTCTTCCATGTGGTGTTATCAAGCCAAGTTCATTCTTTTACTGCCAAACTTGTACTCCTGAGCGTATCTGGTGTTATTGTCTCCACAATGTGATATTGTTCTATCTGGTGGACATTGATTTATTGTTGTACTATTGTTATCATGTTGAACCGTGCTTTGAAATGCCTATTGTTATGTTTCCATTGAATTGATGATATTCCATTTTTATATACTCCTATGGAATCATTTATGATCATGAAATGTTTATGTATACTGGATTTGTGCTCAGTCACAATATCCATCCGATGCTTTTAAATACACTGAAGACCTTCGGGTCGAGTCCGTGAACGGACATATGGCCATACACTGGAATGCACTGAAGGGGGTAAACCGGGCCCCCAAGGACCGAGGGCATATCAAGCCCTGACACAGAACAAAAGCATCTCTTATACGATTGTTCGACTATAACTGTTGAATTACCTTATTCTTGTGATTATCTTGTATTGCAAGATATTCCTTTATTGATCTATTTGTGATCGGTTTATTGTGGCAGCACGTTCATAGTGATATATTGTTGTTAAGAGTTTCATGTTGATGTTATGTCCATTACTCCTAATTGTACATTGTGTCCTATTGTTTATTGGCCCTTATGGCAACTGTTCCCATTGGCTATCATAGCATCTTATTTCTTATGATTGGCTATCATATTCTTGTTCTTGGATTCATATTCTTTTATGATCCTCAATACCAGTGTCGGAGATCTGTATTTACTTGCTGGGCTTTTGTAGCTCATTCCACCCTCCTCACCCCCATTTCAGGTACTGATGCCGCGAGACCCCGGTAGGAATCTGAAGACGTAGAAGGACGTTTGAGGAAATGCATCAGTTTATGTTTTAGTTCTCCCATGTACTCACCACCCACGGGTGCTGGTTATGTCTGGTTCTCATTTTGTTATTGTAGAATCATGTTATGTATTGAAAAGACTTCCGCTGTTATTGTTCAAGATTTTAGTACTTTGCATATTAGTACTATGATACAGGAATGGAAAAAGTAGGGACGGCCCCGCGACACGAGATCCGCATAGGGTGGGTTTCGGGTCGTGACAGCTTGGTATCAGAGCTATAGGTTCGATTGTGAGTCATGGGAGATAGGACTAGAAATAGAATGAACAGATATAACTGACGTTCCTTATATAGAGTTCATACGATCCTTGATTATTCTCCTATTGATTGACTGGACATTTTACGGGTTATCTTTACTAGTTATCTTTACAGACCTAGTTATCCCAAGGAATGCATCGATAGTTATAGATCGCATAGATCATTTAGAGTTTGAATCAATAGATAGAGCTGAAGTCTCTATAATATAGATTTGATGCGAACATTGATTGTTATTTTGTGCAGTGACGGGTTATCTTATAAACAGGGTTAACAAAAGGGATATCTTAATACATTATATTGACTCAGTTAAACCATAGACGAGTAGACTTTTATGGAAATACTTATCTAAAACTTATGGTTTAGAGCAATGGTGTATGCTAGGAATATTGGGATAGGGAAGGATCAATTAGACCAAATTGAGCGCCTTATAAAAGAGATTCTCAAATCTCTGCCTCAAGCTCACCCCAACAGACAACTATGTGCATCGAAATAGTGGCACCGTTAAGGATCACCCCATGGGGTGAACATGGAATTGCCCTCAGAAAGCTAAGGCTACGGCCAGTGCCACACCTACCTCACCAGTCTTGTTGGTGTCAAGGAAAGATTAAACTACTACCCAGATAGCCACAGGTACCCTTCCAGTTATTTCTAACCTGTTTAGATCTTAAGAGATCCTTACACACTTGATTGTGTTTCCATGTAATTGCCGAACTGAACTTAGTAACTGAACATTTGGACGATTGATTTACTGATTCTATTACATTTGGAAGGTTATTATTGGAGAATGTTAGACAGAGAAACACGAGAACTCTAGGCTAGTTACTGAACTATTTTATGGTTACCTTGAGGATTATTGTTTAGAAATATTGAGCATAGAACACGAGATACGGAGCAAAATCACGAATATTATCAACAATTGACCTATACTTGGAAGTTAGGTCTAGTGATGTAGAAGAAATCGAGACTAAAGATTAGGAGTGAATATAAATTATGAAAATGGATAACGGTGATTGTAAACGGTTAAAAGAGAAAATGTGGAAAATTGACAGTCACTGATGTGCTATCAGGACCTCTGTTACCGGTGAGGAACGGCCGCCTTATCATGTAACTAGGGTAACTGAGAAACACGCAGTGCTACCTTACCCAATCTGGATACTACGAATCCTTTATGATACTGTTAGACTGACGTATACCCCAGAGGACTTGAGGATTAGAATGCTACAATATCACTACATCTATCCTACCAAACCTAGTGATGCTAGGAAATGTTGGAGCATTAAGTCAAATTGTCACGACCCGAGACCCCACCCTATGCGGATCTCGTGTCGCGCACCCGATCCGACGCTGCTTGTTGAACCAAGGGTCCCAACTTGCAACACATCAGTGCTACTAACATGCAACAACTAAATGCGGAATAAAATAAATAAAAGCTGCATGTAATTTATATAATGTTTTACAAAATGCAGAATACAAAATTTTTTAATACAACTGTTCATCCCCAAGACGTGGATAACATTGGAGAGCTACAAGACTGTCTGTACTAAGTATTACACTTACAACTTCAAAAGAAATGTCCACTGTTATCTAGCTGACTGCTACTGCTACTGTTACTGCTACTGCTCTCCTACAGCTTCATTTTCTGAAAGGGGTGGTAAGTTTGGGGTGAGCTAATGAAAGCTCAATAAGTAATTCTCCTTTGCTCTGTCATGTGTAGAAGAATATAGAATGCATTATCCATAAAGAACTGGGATAAATGCTGATGTGCTAGCCAGTCAATGAATATAGAACTCAATATCAAATGATGGAAACTCAAATGATAAGCTATGAAATCTGTCTGATAATACACTTCTATGCATTCAAAGAAAGCTGTGAAATCTCATGATCATTCATAATGATATAGTATGGTCAAGCTATGATAATCAAATAAGAGATAGTGATATCAAACTGGTTGATGCACTCGGTTGGGGCCCGGCTACCCCTTGAGCTCGTATTCAGTTCCAGTTGGCTGTATAAATATTCAGTTCCCATTCGAGCTGTATGAATATTTAGTTCCAGTCGGCTATATGAATACTGCTCTGAGCTCGTATTCAGATCCGCTATGGGCTGTTTGAATACGGCTCTATGTACACTGTATAATAATCTGGACTCGAAGGTCATAACTGGACCCGAGGGTCATAACTAGACCCGAAGGTCATAACTGGACCCGAAGGTCGTAAATAGCATCAGATGGAGATGTGACTGAGCACAAATCCGGTACTAATAATATATCAGGATCATGCTACCTCCACGAAGAGTATAAATATGGAACATAACCGTTCTAGAAAATCTGACGTAACGATAGTTATCTGAACTATGGTTACTAGACTGCTTCGAATATACTGTCTGGCCCTCACGGCCCTAGGTACAAGTGTACAACAAGAACTCTATGCAAAAATGTACAATCATGATCAAGATATATATGAAAATCGATAAATGCTTCCCACATGATAGGGAAATATCAATGTGGCTCAATAAACTCTGGTATATATGGAATACAACAAGTGATATATGAAAAACTATTGACATGACTTGGAATGTAACATAAGCAGAGATCAGAGATTACTTACACTTTTTACTGTATCTGTCTAGAAGGTCAAACCGTGTCACGACCCGAAATCCACCCTATGCGGATCTCGTGTCGCGGGGCCGACCCGAAGGCCGTCCCTACTTTTTTCCATTTCTGTATCATAGTACTAATATGCAAAGTACTAAAACCTCAAAACAATAACAGCGGAAGTCTTATCAGTAATAATACATCAGCGGAAGTCTTTCAATACACAATGTTAGCGAAAGTCTTTACAATACATAATATGGTTCTACATAAACAAAATAAGAACCAAACATGACCAGCACCCGAGGGTGGTGAATACATGGGAGAACTAAAACATAAACTGATGCATTTCCTCAAATGTCCTTCTACGTCTTTAGACTCCTACCCGGGTCTCGTGGCATCAGTACCTGAAATGGGGGTGAGGAGGGTGGAATGAGCTACAAGAGCCCAGCAAGTAAATACAGATCTCCGACACTGGTATCGAGGATCATAAAAGAATATGAATCCAAGAATAAGAATATGATAGCCAATCATAAAAATAAGATGCTATAATAGCCAATGGGAACAGTTGCCATAAAGGCCAATAAACAATAGAACCCAATGTACAATTAGGAGTAAGGGACATAACATCAACATGAAACTCTTAACATGTGAACAGTGGCAAATGAACAGTGGGATCACAATGTGTAATCAGTAGGAATGGCATAACAATGTCCTGGAATTCTCAACGATAATACAATAACAAGAAAGTACTGCCATTATAATTGATCAATAATAAATCAATAAAGGAATATCTCGCAATACAAGATAATCACAAGAACAATGTAATTCAACAATTATAGTTGAGCAATCGTATAAGAGATGCTTTTGTTCTGTGTCAGGGCTTGATATGCCCTCGGTCTTTGGGGGCCCGGTTTACCCCCTTCAGTGCATTCCAGTGTATGGCCATATGTCCGTTCACGGACTTGACCCGAAGGTCTTCAGTGAATTTAAAAGCATCGGATGGATATTGTGACTGAGCACAAATCCAGTATACATAAACATTTCATGATCATAAATGATTCCATAGGAGTATATAAAAATGGAATATCATCAATTCAATGGAAACATAACAATAGGCAATTCAAAGCACGGTTCAACATGATAACAATGGTACAACAATAAATCAATGTCCACCAGATAGAACAATATCACATTGTGGAGACAATAACATCAGATACGCTCAGGAGTACAAGTTTGGTAGTAAAAGAATGAACTTGGCTTGATAACACCACATGGAAGAGAAAGGGTATCTACTTACCTCTAATGCGTTGCTAAATCAGTCTCCTGTAGGTTTGCCTTTTCCCGTTGAGTTCCCTATATATCAGTAAGTACGTTTCAGAATAATTTCTATTCACCAAATACTATGCCTTGCTATGATCAGTATTTCTGATACTTATTTAGACTTTTATATGTCCGTTGTTCTCGGAACCTCTTTTCATAATTTTGACATTACCAATAGATTCGGAAGGTTCAGAATAATAAAAATTCACTAATTATTTAATTCAATCGGAGTCCATTTGACTCACCTATGAAGCAGGGGTATTTTGGTCATTTTTACAAGTCGTAACTTTTCGGGACTCCGTCTCGTGAAACGGACCTCACCATTGGACTCAGAGCATGCGAGATAATAAAAATTGACTATTCATTTGCCCTATTTGGACCTCGTTTGACCCACTTTTGAGTCAGGGGTATTTTTGTAAAATTTACATTTAATTAATTTTTCTTTTTGGGCCTTAGTGTAATTTTTCAAAACATTTGGGGCCAGTTCATAAATTCCATAAGCTGCGGTCTGAACCAGTTGGTTCAGACCCCAAAACCCCAAACCGGTCAACCTTTCTCCTGAACCAAACGGTTCAGTTTCATTCAAGAACCGGAATACAATAACCCAATTCCCTATCCCTATCCATGGTTCGGTTAACCCCTAAACCCCATCTGTATTTATTGTCTCTGCAACCAAACAGCCCAATTGATTTTAATTTTACATTCAAAACGACATAGCATCACTGCCCCTAATCATTTTCGGTCGGGTCCCGACCCGGTCCGACCCTAAACCCGGTCCCGTTATGACCCGAAGAAGCCCCCGTTAATCCGGTCGTCTTCTCCGGTGGGTTTTCCGGCCACGGTCGCCGGAATAGCGAAATTCCCTACGGATCTCACTGATTTCACGTCCGTTTCCTACTGTTTTCGTTCCAAATGAAATCTAACATTGTAAGGAACATTTTAGGACCGGTTTTAACCTCCAACATCACCGGTTTCACGCACCCATTTCCAGTTTCCAGCGTTGCACCGGTGAGGGAATAACTGGCCACAGGATGGCCATTTCTTGACCATTTAAGCTGATTCGAAGTGCGTTGGGTCCCTAGAGACTTTTCCTATCCATATTATGGTTCAAATCTTGATTTGGTTCCACCAATTTTTAATCACCATTGCCAGCCGTAACCCAGTTTTGGTTTTTCTTTTCTATTTCGGATTTTCATCAACTCTAACAGTAACGACACCTATTAAAAATATAAATGAATATAATTTAAATCAGGAATATACCTGTTTGTAGGTTTTCTCAACCCTTTTTCCAAAAATTCATTTTCTTTCTTTCTCTCTCTATTCCCACTTCTTTCTTCCTTGCGATTCAGTTTCTCTCACATCTTCAATCTCTGTCTAACTCTCTCTTCCTTTCTTCCCTTAACCGACCCCCCAGTCGATGGCCCTTGCCACTTGTAGCCACTGGTGGCAGCACACTCATGCACACAAGACACCTCACACACATAGCTTTCTCTTGACTGATTTTCAGTCGGTGGCCTTGCCACCTAACACACACATACACCGCATGTTGCCACCACACATGACCCACGTGCAGTTCATTTCTTTCAATTTGATTTCCTTTCTTTCCATTTTATTTCCTTTCATCTAATTATATTGTATTACAATATATATATATATATCATCCAACCGTATATATGTATATATGTATACGTATATATGATATTCATAATCATTTAGATTTACTTTAAAAATTTATGCGTCGACATTCACTTGCACGTTTTTCAGTAAACTCGGCTTCCGGTGCAACGGCACCCGGACACCCGTGACTGTTTGCCTCTCGTACCTATGCATCGTAATTAAACCATACAGTCTATTACGCATCCACTTTTATTTATGTCATTTCACGGCTTATAATTCGGGATTACATTTTATAGCCCGGTCCAGCCCGGTGCACATGCTATATCCCGGGTCGGGATATTACAAACCGCCTTCTTCTTGTATCTCGGTATTCCTATAATTCAGGAAGCTCAATCTTAGTCTAGGTATATATATTTAACTCATGCTATTCATCAGATTTTATGTCTCTTTATTCTTTATATCTCTTTTACTAGAATAAACTCGACTATTGAATCCGGAATGTCGAATAAAGTCGATTTAGGCTTTCGCGGAATTCAATTCGGGCTTTGGTATTAGAAAGGGCAAAACGGTCATTTTGCACTTTTACGAGTTCTTATTTCTCGGGACCTCTTTTCACAAATCGGACTCCACGGTTGAGTCTGGAATGCTCAAAATAATAAAAATCCACTATTCAATTAATTTATTCGGAGTCCGTTGGACTACTTTTCGACTTAGGGGCATTTTGGTAATTTCTCCTTTAAATAATTATTTAATTAAATATTATTTATTCACTTGGGTCAATTCACAATTAACCCTAATTTCTGGGTATAATTAAAATCTCACAAGGTTCTATTTACTACCCTTAATTTTTCCAAGTCCTGTAAGTTTCCATTATTTTTCCCGTACGTTTCCATTTTAAGCCAATCATTGGACAGCTTCTCCTTTTCAACTAAACACTTCCCGAACTCAAATCTAAAATTTGACCCATACAGTAATATTGTTAGGCAGCTATCTGGATTGGTGAATTGGGTCAGACTCAACCCGGTTTGGCCCGAATAAAATTACGAAACTCAGCCTAGCGGCTGTGTTCCCTTCCTAGATTATTTTCTCTTCTTGATTCCAATTTGAAATTTTAAAATAATTTCTATGTTTAATGATATCCCAAAATAAATCTGATTATTCATACTTATAAAAATTCAAGACTAAACGTCAGTATCTTACCCCGTTGCTTCGCGTTCCTTTAATCCAATCTGTTGTGAATTTCTGCACCTAACAGCAACCCGATATCCATTCGGTTTTGCTGCTGCTGCTCTTCTGATTTATTGTTTCTGCTATTGTCACAATACAAGTATACATATATATTTATTTGTTCTTGCACTGCCAAAACCATACGCATTCACATATATAACTATATATTTCCATGGATTTTTTGAACACCCACTGTTGCTGCTCCAAACCGCTAATTTCCCTTGACTGCACACTGCTTCCAATTGAAACTCTCAACAATTCATTCTGACCTCGCACATCAGCTTCATTTAACCTCCAATTAACCCCAAATTTCATCACAGCAGCCCTTCGCAGCCGCTAGAAATTCTCCAAATTTCATCACGCAACAGCCATCTTCTTCTTTATTTGTTCTCAATTTCTTTTCTTGCACCATCCAAACCAACACACAATATAATATATATATATATATATATATCTAAATATCCTCCATCAAAATGCTCCTACGGCCATCTCTCTGAGCCACCATTACACCGGACAGCACCCTTGATCCCTCCACTCGATCTGCTGCTTAGGGAATTCAATAAATCAACCCCAGGCCTCAAGAACTCTGCTTCTACGGCACCCAACAACACCGTTCCGAATCCCCACCGTAGCCGCTGCTACACGAATTTCCCAACAGCCGCGAGATTTCTCCCCTAACCGCTACTGCCATCTCTACGGCTACACAGCACCACCACAAACACACACTATATGAATATATATATATATATATATTTCTTCACCACTTGCGGCACAGCCACAAACAGAACCCACACAACGCAGCACACAGAAATCCCTCCACCGCTACTGCTGTGCACCACGCAGCGCTACTGCTACTGGATCGCAGCAACCACTGCTGCTATTTCCATCCCCCCTCTCAGCTGCTCTCTTCCTCTGTTTCTCTCTTTTCCTTTTCTCTTTCTTTATCCCATCGCGCCGCCTCACCTACGGCAGCCCCCCTCTTCTTCTCTTTTTTTTTTTTTTTTTCCACTGTTCACATGAGATACTATATATATATACCTAGCCACCTTATTTGACCTTACTTTTCTTCTTTTTCTTTTTCCATTCTTTCCTTTTCTACTTTTTTAAAACACAAACCATACAGCACATACACACGTTGCACTTTTGCACACACATATTAATATATATATATACTTGCTTTATTTTCTTTCCCTTGATTTTCTTTTCTATTCTTTATTTTTATTTTATTTTATTTTTTTCTTTCCAATTACATGCTTTTGCATGCCTCTATATATATATAATAAAACTGTATTTTATTATATATAAATATATCTATACTATATCTATTTATATCAATACCTATTTTTATAAAATACATATAGGTACGTAACCGTATATATATATATATATATATATATATTTATACTTGCATACATATTTTATATTTATTTATATACGTGCATATATATATATATATAACCTCATATATATATATCCTTGTATTTATTAAAATACACTATGTACATATAACGGGGCATATACTGGCTACGTACACGAGTCTCCGTACTGCTCGAATTTATCGTACGATACTACTGGACACTCGGGATTTCCCGTAACCACTTCCCGTATATCAGATATCGTTTTTTATTCTTATTTGTGATTCTCGCTATTCATCTCGAACTACGTGTCAGTTACTGTATGCTGTTTATTGCGATACTTCGGGCATATGTCGGGTATTATTTTTATTAACCCGGTCTGTTCGTACCTTTTTTGTTTTTATCTCATAATTCTAGGAGATTATAAACTTTGGCTAATTCCCTCGGTAATCGTACCCGTCACCGTATATTGCTCATTAAAATAATTCGGTATATCTCGGGGTCCACTATTCTCGGTTTGAAGCGGTCTCGGTTTAGTCTTGATATTATAATCATAGCTTGGTTAAAGCTCGGTATTATTATTTGACCTTTTTAGATAAAATGAAATTATTCTATTTATTTGGAACTCATGTTCGGTTACAACCGGTATTATGTTACTCGACCCAATCTACCTCGATTTACGTGTACTCAATTGGGTGTACCTCGGTCTACGTGCCATATCCCGGGTCAGGATATTACACAAATTCTTAAGCTCAGTGATATCAAAAGATTTGGTGTTGAAACAGTTTTGTAATAGTGGTTCATGGGAGATGAGATTGATGCACCGGTATTACTAAGGGCAAATAGAGTAAATCCTGACATGATAGATAGACTTGTATGTGAATTCTGACCATTGATCTTTTACAGCGAATTGGGAGATGATTAGGTTACTGTACCAGTAGTCGCAGGTATTATTTACAGTTGTTTACAAATGCTCAATATTGTTAAATATTACTCTACATACTGATTTATAATTTTAACATTTACTGCTAGCTGAACATAGAGACAGAACTCTTAGGTTATATGTTAACTGTTCAAGGATGATGATTGATGATAGATGTTATGCATGAAATAAGTAGAGTATGTAACAGAGATATACGAGTGTTAGATTGACATATTATTCACTTGTAAAATTAAAAGACATTGATGAGCCAAGTGATTTCATAATTAATAAATTTCATGGAACAATGATAGAATAAATGTAAGATTTATAATCTTTAAAATGAATTACATACTGTTATAGATAGGAATGATTACTTGATAGACAAGATTGAATAAATGTCAACTCTTGAAAGAGTCATTATCACTGAATACTATACACTGGGGAATCATTAGAAATGAACAATATACATAGAATATAGGAGGTACAGATCATAAGTGTATAGTTTAACTGATCCAAGAAAGAACTTGGTGTATTGAAACACATTAAATGAATTAGGGCTGTCGAAAGACAAAAGCAAGTTAAGATATTAAAAGTCAACTAGTCTTGGAAAACGACTACATATTAAAATGAAAATTGATGATTATTGACTAGTGACCCTTAAGGATAGTAGTGTACTTAAGGATAAGTGATGAGAATTCTTGAGATTTGACATTGACAATACTGAAGGAGGTTTCGATAACTGATATAGACGGATAAGTGAAACTTGAGTAGGAAATAGTAGTCATACTTAAAAGAAATCGGAGGGAATCATAGCAATAATGAAATAAATAATCCGTAATGATTATTTTGTCTTATGAAGGTACATAATGAATATCCATTGGGTTACAATTTGATGATTGTTATATATGTAAGGGAACTTAAGGGGGTAAGTATAGGGGAGTTGATATTCTCAATAAAGTGATGACGTACCGGGAAATATGAAGAGTCTTGAGTAAGATATAGATAAATCAATGAGGTTTCAATGGGAGATAGCAGTTAAGCTTGGAAGGAATCATAGTAATATTGGATCTAGAAATCCTTGAGATTGTTTTATCTTATGGAAACATGTACTTGATGTTTATTGAGTTATGGTTGATGATTGTTCTGTACTGAGGGAGCCTTAAGAATTAAATTACTATATCTAGTCTATAGACTTGATGTTTAGGGTTGGACGATCAATCTATATTACGAGAGTTATTGAGAATTGAAATTCTATTTATGGATTAGGAACTTGTTGATTTTTTATACAGTGAGAATATGTCAGAATTAAATTATGTTTCATAATAAACGAGGGAAACGATTAGTGCTCATTGAGGGATAGAATGTAATATAGAATTGGAAACATGACGCTTTGAAACGTAGTGAATCTAATAGTAATATCTAAATGACAGGAAAATGCCTTGGAAATGTAGTAAAATTAATGGTGATATCTAGATATAGGAATGACACCTTGAAAGGTGATATAGGTGATGAGTAACAGTTAATCAAAATACATTATTGGAAAATGATACTTTAAGGGTTACTTATGACTGGTCTATCTTCTATGTTATGTTACACATTTAATGTGTTCCCATATGTTACTAACTGAATGTAGAAACTGAACGCCTAGACCATTGACTCATTGCTTACGTGACTGTCAAGAGAACAATCATTGAAACGTGTTAGATACAGGACATGTTAAATATAGACTAGGGATACAGATACTCTTACATAGCTGACTTGAGGTCAAGGAACGATTAGTAGAATAACAGATTTATTGTAGAGGAAATGACACATAGAAGCCGATGTGAACTCTATGAGTTCCACATAATATCATTTCAAATGATATATATACCCTAGATATATTAGTAGACTGAATAGATAGAGTTTTGTCAAGCTACGTTTAGAAATTTTAAAATTTCCTTCATCAAAAGCTATCTTAAATTACAGAAGCCGAAAAGAACCATAGGAAAGAATTAAGTTTCATGGGAAGGTTTCAAAGCATGCGTGGAATTATAAAGAGGGTAGTCCAGTAAATTGATGTAACTGTAAAACTTGATCTGATGTAACTGTAAAATTTGATTCTCAATAGAAAATATTTATCCAGATAATGTAACGGCCTAGTTAAGTTATACCGTGATGTTGGAGAAAGCATGGGAACTTAGAACCGTTAAGTTTGCGGACAAACTTATTTTTAAGGGGGTAAGGCTGTAATATCCCAACCCGGGGTACGACACGTATGTCGAGGTAAGTTGAAAAATAGTGTAAAGCAAACTGTGTTAAATTTTATGTCATAGTATTTTATGCAACGATATAGTTGTGGAATGTCCATGTTTTGCCTAGTGTAGCTAGTGCCGGGCGACACCCGAATAAACCAACATTTGAATCTCATACGTAATACGTGCATGCACAAAATTAAATGGAGATGTATAGGTAATATCTATACATACATAATGTATCAATGTAATATTATTTATATATGTATATATGTGTATACGGTTGCATATATATATATATATATATAATAGGTATGTAAAGTGTCTGTCATGTGGGCCTTGCATGATGAGGAGGTGGCAAAGTCACCGATTAGAAAATCAGCAAGAGAGGGCTAGGGTGCAACGTGTGAGGAGGAGAGGAGAGAGAGAAATAGGGGTGAGGTGTCTTGTGTGCATGAGTATGCTGCCACCGCGGCTACAGGTGGCAAGGGCCACCGATTGGGGGTCGGTTAAGAGAATAAAGAAGGAATGTGAAGAGAGAGAAAATAGAATCGCAAGAATTGGAAGGAGAGAAAAGGAATAGACGTAGAGAGAGAAAGCTGAAACTTGAGGTACAGCAGTTGCCTGAGAACAGGTAAACCACTGCGCCTTTATTCTTTAGATTTACTTTATATGATTATAGAACTGATTACTGGAACAGTAGGACTTGAAACAAAGGAGGAAAAACAAGAGAAAATAGAACTGGGTTTCGGTTTGAAATGGTGATTTAAAATAGGTGAACCTAAATAGAAATTTGAACCCTAATATGAATAGGAAATTGCTCCAGGATCTCAAAACATTTTGAATCACTTTAAACGGTTGGAAAATGGCCATCTTATGGCCAATTATCCAGTCACCGGTGTAACGCCGGAAAACTGGGAATGGGTGCGTGAAACCGGTGATGTTGGAGGTTAAAACCAGTCCTAAAATGTTCCTTACAATCCTAGAATTTATTTGGGAAGAAAAAACAGTAAAGTTTGGACGTAAAACCATAAAGATCCGTGAGGAACTTCACTGTTCCGGCGACTGTGGCCGGAAAACCCACCGGAGAAGACGACCGAATTATCGGGGCTTTTTCGGGTCAAGATGAGATCGGGTCCGGGTCGGGTCGGATTGAGGTCCGACCGACCGTAATAAAGGAACCAACATTGTGTCGTTTTGTTTTTTTAAATTAAAAGGGATTGGATACAGACATAATAAATCAATTGGGTTGGAGGGGTTATCTAAAACGTGGATAAGGTGGATAGGGCGGATATCTCAATCCGGTTCTCTGAAGCTAACTGAACCGGTTGGTTCACGGTGAAATGGAACCGGTTTAGGGTTTCTGGTTCAGACCGCAACTCTGCTTATTTACACTTTGACCCCGAAAGTTATAGAAAATTCCCTTAAGGCCCAACAGAGAAATATTAATTTTACAAAAATACCCCTGACTCAAAAGTGGGTCAAACGAGGTCCAAATAGGGCAAATGAATAGTCAATTTTTATTATCTCGGATGCTCTAAGTCCAATGGTGAGGTCCGTTTCACGAGACGGGGGCCCAAAAGATAAAGACATGTAAAAATGACCAAAATACCCTTGCTTCGAAAGTGAGCCAAATGGACTTCGATTGAATTAAATAACTAGTGAATTTTTATTATTCTGAACCTTCCGAATCTATTGGTAATGTCAAAATTATGAAAAGAGGTTCCGAGAACAACGGACATATAAAAGTGCAAAATGACAGTTTTGCCCTTTTCAATCTAGAAGTTCAAATGGAATTCCGCGAAAGCCTAAACTGACTTTCTTCGGTATTCCGGACTCAATGATAAAGTCTAAATAAGTATTAGAAATACTTATCATAGCAAGGCATAGAATTTGGCGAATAGAAATTATTCTGAAACGTATTTACTGATATATAGGGAACTCAACGGGAAAAGGCAAACCTACAGGAGACGATTTAGCAACGCATTAGAGGTAAGTAGATACCCTTTCTCTTCCATGTGGTGTTATCAAGCCAAGTTCATTCTTTTACTGCCAAACTTGTACTTCTGAGCGTATCTGGTGTTATTGTCTCCACAATGTGATATTGTTCTATCTGGTGGACATTGATTTATTGTTGTACTATTGTTATCATGTTGAACCGTGCTTTGAAATGCCTATTGTTATGTTTCCATTGAATTGATGATATTCCATTTTTATATACTCCTATGGAATCATTTATGATCATGAAATGTTTATGTATACTGGATTTGTGCTCAGTCACAATATCCATCCGATGCTTTTAAATACACTGAAGACCTTCGGGTCGAGTCCGTGAACGGACATATGGCCATACACTGGAATGCACTGAAGGGGGTAAACCGGGCCCCCAAGGACCGAGGGCATATCAAGCCCTGACACAGAACAAAAGCATCTCTTATACGATTGTTCGACTATAACTGTTGAATTACCTTATTCTTGTGATTATCTTGTATTGCGAGATATTCCTTTATTGATCTATTTGTGGTCGGTTTATTGTGGCAGCACATTCACATTGATATATTGTTGTTAAGAGTTTCATGTTGATGTTATGTCCATTACTCCTAATTGTACATTGTGTCCTATTGTTTATTGGCCCTTATGGCAACTGTTCCCATTGGCTATCATAGCATCTTATTTCTTATGATTGGCTATCATATTCTTGTTCTTGGATTCATATTCTTTTATGATCCTCAATACCAGTGTCGGAGATCTGTATTTACTTGCTGGGCTCTTGTAGCTCATTCCACCCTCCTCACCCCCATTTCAGGTACTGATGCCGCGAGACCCCGGTAGGAATCTGAAGACGTAGAAGGACGTTTGAGGAAATGCATCAGTTTATGTTTTAGTTCTCCCATGTACTCACCACCCACGGGTGCTGGTTATGTCTGGTTCTCATTTTGTTATTGTAGAATCATGTTATGTATTGAAATAGGGTGGAGCCACCACTCCTGTCCCCTCAAACTCAATTGTCGGAAATCTGGGGCTCTGGATAAACACTTTCTTGGTCACACAATCTATAGTAGCATGTTTGCAGTCAACCAGTCCATTCCAAGAATAACATCATACCCACAATGTCACGACCCTAAACCCACCCTGCGCGGATCTCGTATTGCGACTGCCACCCTTCGACCTAGGCTTTAGGGTAAGGCTCACATAAGCAACAATATTGGATGGCGGTGTGGTCTGTGGTTGCGGAAGCATGAAATTTTTTTTTTCTTTTTCTTTTCTTATTTAAAATCTTTTGCACAACTGTCCGGTACTGTTGCTCTTCACACATGATAATAAAATCAAAACATACTAAAAACTTAAAGTTTTACACATAATACATATCCTAATGCCTCAAGGGCTTAAGTACATATTGTCCAAATCTACTACACATCAAAATTCGACAACTACAGTTTCTATTACTTCCAAAAATCTGTGATCATAACCGAGCCACTAGTCGTCATCCCAAAATGGAGCAAGGCTCCCATTTATCGTCGCTACCTGAAAAATGTTAGGGGATGGGGTGAGCTTCAAGAAGCCCAATGAGTAATTCCAACATTTGTCATGGGGTTTCAATTAGCAGTGGTTTCGCTCCTGAGAGTTTATAAAATACTTACTACCAACTGCTCGTATACTTGGAACATAAGATACATGCATTCTTTAAACAGATAGCTTTGAAACATTTAAAGTATTCAAGCTAAACATGTACTTTTCATATAAAGAATATAAAATTTTAAAACATATACATATGCATGGTGAAAATGAGGGTAAAAACTGCTTTCATTTTCAACACAACACCTTTTCACTTTCATTAGTGGAATTCGTTTTGAACCAGATTCCCATTTTACTTTACGTGGAGATATCTCATATGTCTGGGGGATTTGATCCTGCTACCTGGCTATTTATTCATTTCGTGGTTGAGTTCCGAAGATACCTAACAAATCCTTGGTGCTTTTGCACAGTTTATCTTGCATTTAAAAACATTTAACCCATAACTTCTTCACGTGGATGCATTTAAGAGCATTCAAAACATATGGTTCATCACTTCACAACAGGATCTTGAAATACATGGAATATGCAAATTCAGAATATTAAATAACGCTCGGCATTCAAATCAAACATGCTGGAATATATTTAAAAGAACTATAGTAAAAACTAGTCATCGAGCATGTCGTAACAGGGTTTGCAAGAACAGAAATACTTGAAATAAGAATTTTGAAAATACTGAATTTGTAAATCAGACATGTTGCTTTTCTTTTTCCTTTTCTCTCTTTTCAACCTAAAATAATTTATGAGAATTTCATAAATTTCACATGTATTGAAATCAACTTATTATTGGGACTATTGGGGCTTTTAATATAAAGGGTCAGACTGAAACAATTTCAGTTGTTTTGGCAATCCTTATTTTTTTGGCGATTACTTTTTGTTGCCACAACAGATCGTCCATAAATTCCTGTTGTTTCTTATCCATGACCTTCAGAGTCTTACCCATGATAATTATCACCTAAAACAGAACTAACATTTTAGAAATAAATTTCTATTTAATTTATACTCTTCCGATAGCTTTGTTCAATCGTAAGGTTTAATTTTATTACTTCAGATATTTACGTATCATAAGTTTCTGTACTTCATTTCATGATATGGACCTCTCCATTGAATCCAGAACGTTGAAGAATGTCAATTAAGACCTTCTCGGACATCCATTAGACTTTAGGGGCACTAGGGGTAATTTAGTCATTTTATACTTTAACGCGTCTAAATTTTTTGGAGTCCCGTCTCATGAAATGGACCCCACCATTGGGTTCAGAACATCCAAAATAGTCAAAATACACTATTTATTTAGTTTATTTGGACTTCGTTTGCTTCATTTCTGGCCTAGGGGCATTTTTCAAATGTTTTTCATTTAAATATTATTAAATTAATATTAATTTAATTTCGGTTGGGCCACAGTACAATTTTCCAGAAGTTTTGGGGTCAAAATCTAATTTCTCACTCTTTCAGTCTGAACCCGTGGGTTCACTCCCCTTTTAAGTGAATCGGTCCGGTTTTCACTAAACCAATCAGTTTGATATGGTTCAACATGTAGCGCTGACGTCATGATGATGTCAGCCCTAACCTTTTAAGATTTTAAAAACTTAAATAAAACGTCGTAGTTTTGGGTGGCCCGAATCTTATTTAAGACGTCAGGTCAGGACCCGACCCGAGGTTCGACCCATGACCCGTCACTGTTCATGATCTTCCCCTAACTCACCTCACTGTAGCCCTAAATTCTGGGTTTCTTTTGTTCCAATTTCGTGTGTTTTTAATCTCTGTTTACCTCTGCTCTTAGGTGAAATACGTTCCTAGAGGCTCGGCCAATCTTTTGGCATTCATTTGACATATTAAAACTAACCCAATCGTTTGGTCTAACCTGCAACTTGACTCCAGAGGCTCATATTTGAGTCAAATTCCATGAGGCTTCTTCTAGGATGATTTATTTTTCATGGGGTATACGTTCTTATCTTCAAAAGTGGGTTTACGAGTCCAGAACAGGAACTGGGTTTCATGGCCGAAACCTACAACTCAGGTTTTGGAGGCCTTATTTTGAGGTTTTTGATTGCGTCTAAGTGGTTTTGGAACACCAATGATCTCTATTTGAGGTCTTGACAACCCAAACTTGATTCAGTGTGGATGTTTTCAGACCTGCACCTCTAAGGTCCATCCATGGTGGTTTGTATACGGGTTTAGTGTTCTAGGCTGTTTTAAGGCTCTAATTTCATGCCTTAAACAAGGTTTCTTATTCTAAACATCATGCATGCAATTTAATAGGCTCAACAATATCAAAACTGTACTAAAATTTAACCAAAGAAAATAAGACAGTTTGAGGTTTATACCTCTTGATAGTGGGCTGTTCTCTTCTTGGCTTGGTTTAGGCCCTCTCATGAAGTATAGGCGTGTGGGCTTATTCTATGTTTTTATGGTTGTAGGCATTTGGGCCACTTTAACTCATTTAGTGAATTTCTTTTATTCGTTTTAGTCAGTAGTTTGGGACGTTGATGCAAATCATAGCACAACTTCAAAGAATCCAGTTCAAGTCCCTATTGGGATGGTTACGAGAGCACAAGCAAGGAAGTTTAAAGATGTACTAAACGGACTAATTCAAGAGGCATGGACCCAAGCAAATTCGTGGAGGCCCTTTGAGCATGATCCACATGATCAACAAAGATTCATCAACATGATTCAAGTTCGAGAAGAATCTGGCTAAGGCTAAGCTTAAATTGGCAAATTCATATAGTTTGGACGTCACTTCGTAATTTAGGAATAACTCTCTCATCCGAGTTCCGATTGAGATGATTCAAGATTCTATGGAAAGCCAAGAAATATTTCTACAACTTTCATATTTTGAGTTTTCCGAGATTCAGGCTGAATCAAGGTCGAAATGGGATTGAAGTTGTTGTACCTATACTGATGACGTTTTGGCTCTGCAAAATTTTACTTATTTAGTGGATTTCTATTAATTAGTTTTAGTCGGTAGTTTAGGATGTTTTGGGTTTGGCGATGTTCAGCCCATATCTTTTATTTAATGTAGGCCTTATCCGGCCCTAGGGTTTCATAGAGTGTTTTAAAAAGAACTTGTAGCCGTATGTAGTACCGATGCAAGCGGGACACCTATTGCTAGGGCGTCCATGGCAGTTTGATAGGCATGTGAAGCATGACGGCTTTACGAAGAAATACTCGTTTGTACTTAATCAACAATCAATCACTCTTGTACCATTGACACCATAACAAGTATTTGAGGATCAAGTGAGGTTACAAAAAGAGAGTGATCAAAAGAAAGAGAGTGAACGAAAGAACAAAAGTGAAAATTAGAGAGATGTCGAGAAAAATGAGAGAGAAAAAGAAAATCAAAATTTGGCCATTGAGAGAAAATCAGAGAGAAAACAGAAGAATTTCTATGCAAAGGTGGGTGAAATTAAGCGAGCAATGATTTCAAATCAGCCGATGATTGTATTTTTGTACAAAGAGGCATTTCTAAATACTAACGAACTTGACCATGCTTTGCCTAGTTCTGTTGTTTCTCTTTTGCAGGAGTATGAAGATGTCTTTCCTGAGGAAACACCACATGGGTTACCACCAATCCGAGGGATTGAACATCAAATTGACTTTGCTCCCAGTGCAACCATTCCAAACCGACCAGCCTATAGGAGCAATCCCGAGGAGACAAATGAGCTTTACCGGCAGGTAAGTGAGTTGTTGGAGAAAGGGCACGTGAGGGAGAGCATGAGCCCCTGCACCGTTCTAGTGTTACTTGTACCTAAGAAGTACGAGATGTGGAGGATGTGCGGCCATCAACAACATAACGATAAAGTATCGTCATCCTATTCCTCGCTTAGATGATATGTTGGATGAGCTGTATGGTTCTTGTGTATTGATTTAAAAAGTGGTTATTATCATATTAGAGTAAAAGAAGGAGATGAATGGAAAACTGCCTTTAAAACAAAATATGGTTTGTATGAATGGTTAGTTATGCCTTTTGGATTGACTAATGCTCCGAGCACCTTTATGAGACTTATGAATCATGTTTTCCGTGCATTTATAGGCAGATTTTTTGTTGTCTACTTTGATGATATACTCATTTATAGCAAAAACGTGGACAATCATGTTGTACATTTGAAATTTGTTTTAGATGTGCTTAGGAAAGAAAAGTTGTTTGCTAATCTGAAGAAGTGTACATTTTACATCGATAGCTTGTATTTTTGGGATTTGTTGTTAGTGCACAGGGTATACAGGTTGATAAAGAGAAGGTACGTGGAATCCAAGAGTGGCCAAGTCCTACACGTGTAGGTAATGTTCGTAGTTTTCATGGACTTGCTAGCTTTTACCACCGGTTCGTGAAGGACTTTAGTAGCATAGCCGCACCACTTACCGAAGTGATCAAGAAGAACGTTGGATTTAGATGGGGAGAAGAACAAGAGAGAGCGTTTCAATTAATCAAAGAGAAGTTGACCAACGTGTAACACCCCAATTACTTAACTGGCATGTTTTGTGTATTAAAAACTGTTTTGGGAATGAAATGTCAGGTTTAGCTAATTTAATGTCTATTTTTAATAGTGATAAAACTCGAATTAGCTAATTATGGGAAACTCGAGAAAATAAAAACTGACATTGGACCTTGGTCAATGAAAGATATTCTGAGTAGGAAGTGACAGAAAGAAACTGCACTGAAAAAGGAGTTACGGATTGGAAGTTAAGGCCAAAACAGTGAAACTGGAATTCTGCGACAACCAAACAGGGCCTTAACCAGAAAAATATGAGAAAATGGTCACTTGGGAGGCCAAAGGGAATTGAACCCTTGACCTACCAAGGTAAGCAAATTTGTTCCAAAAAGTTACCAACTAGCCTGTTGGTTACTTTGTGCATATATACAGCAACATATGTATATAACCTATAATCTTGCCCAAGCCACCACCCAAATTGGCCAATGGCCTTGCATGTATTCCCTTCATCATAGCCCTCCATCACCTCCATCAGGTCAACAGCCACTAACCCCACTAAGGGCAGAGATACACTCATATATGTGTATATGTATAACCATATATGTGTACAAGTCTTGAGATATATATATATATATACATATATTTAATCTCACATAAAAAGGGGCCCTTTTAGAAATCTGATACAACTAGTTGGTGGGTGTGTGCAAACGTGAGGGATAGAGAGAGAGTGAGGGTGAAGTGTGGAGAGAGAGAGAGAGAGAAGGGAGATTGTGCATGCAAGTGAGAGAGGGAATTGGCAATTGAAGTAAAGGCTTGAGGTTGCATGCATGACCTGAGGAACTTGAGGAAGCACTGTGAGAAACCCTGAGTCAAGCCATAGGAGAAGAGAGTCTCTGTTGAAGGTAAACTCCAAACTTACCTCATTCTTTCATTTTTAAATTTTGAACTATTTTGATGAGTGGCTACGGGTATGGACTGCATGCATGGTTATTTTTGACCCTAAGAACTAGTTTGGAGCATACTGTGTGTGTTGGAGGTGCTAAAATGGTCAAGAACCATGAGAAACCGAAGGTGACCTCCATTAATGGACCTTGGAAAACCAGGTCTGAATCGACCATAGCAGAATGGAACCTTGAGTGTCAAGACCTGAAATAGACCCCAAGAGGATCTCAACCATCTACCTACGCGACCCCAGAACACTGTATAGCCCCACGATTTCAAATTATTCCTACGGGTTTAAAACTCAATTTGTCGATGCATGCAACTAAACTGAAAAATAAAAACGGGGGCTCGATCCTTATGCTCTGTAGGTCACGTAGCTTCAAAAAACACACAAAATGGTTGAGAAATAAGGATGTATTGTTGAGTTGCAGGTACGGCTAGCATGGTTTATTCTCACCGTTTGAGTTGATTTATTGTTGGTTTATGAATGCCAAAATGATGGCAAGAATATTTACAGCATATATGAATGAAAAACAGAGAGAACTCGTGTGTTAAAACTCACGAAATAGAAAGAGAAAATCTGCAGATTTTTAGGGCAACAGTAACCAGGGGGTTGGGGACGATGACCAGTACCGGGTCGGGTCGGACCGGGTGTCGGGTCGGATCCCGACCCGATTAAGAAACGGGTAGACCATTTAAATGAAACTGTGTCGTTTTATTAAACTGATTTTTTTAATTAAGTTAGGGCTGACGTCATCATGACGTCAGCAAGGCGACTAAACCGGTTGGAGCCGGACTGAACCGGACCGGTTCAGTTGCAAAGAGACTGAACCTTTTGGTTCAGTTTTGAACTTTTAAATATTTACAAACTGACCCCCACTGTTTGACAGAATTATACTAAGGCCCAGATTTTGAAAATCTTATGCAATTATAACCCTGAAAAATTAATTAAAATAATAAAATAATTATTTTATTATTTTATTAAAAGGGGATAATTACTATATTGCCCCTGGACCTTAAACAAGTCAAACCAAGTCCGAATTTAATAATTGAATAGTGTAATCTTACTATTTCAGGCATTCCGGACTCAATGGTGGAGTCCGATTTGTGAAACCAAGTCCCAAAAAATACAGATATGTAAAGGGTAAATGACCGTACTGCCCCTAATGACACATAGAGCCAAATTACACTGAAAGATAGTCCATTTTAACTATGTTGGACATTCCGGACTCAATGGTGAGGTCCGTGACTGCAAATAAAGTACCGAAAAATACAACATATGAAATTACCATAATACCCCTGACCCTGTACAAGGCCCAAATGAAATCCGATTTCAACGGAACTAATACCAGTAGTAGACCTGACACCTGTGAGACTGTATACGTGATTAGATGACGCACCCGAGACAGAAATTATGTGAGGGCAAAAATGACCAAAATACCCCTGACATACCCGAACCCAGATTTAAAAGCCGAGAGAGTCTAAATTAACTTTCTTCGACCTTCCGAACTCAATGGTTAGGTCCATAATATGAAAATCAGAACCGATAAATGTGTGAAGGCATCTGTTCTAACATGTTAAGCTGTGATCTAGGTAAAAATAGCACTTAAACTACCATGGACAAACAGGGCAAGAAATTCACCATCATGACTAAGGCCCAGAGGTTAGCCGATAAGAAACAGCAAGAGTTTATGCAAGAATTACTGAGGCAGCAAAGAGTTATTGAGCGCCATATTAGAATAGCTAAGTCCACTGAAATCGTCTTCGTCCAGCCCTTCATATATAAGGCACGTACTAAGGAAATAATTGCCGAGGCCAAGATGAAAAAACAGGAAGATACTGAAACCCTAAGCCAAATGCTTAAGAGGTAAGACCTATGAACTATCCACTATAAGTTAGTTCCATGAAACCCATCATAGGGTAGACTTACTCAGTCTAAGGTCATGAGTTGATAAATCTTTATAAATTGTTTTAGGCTTAAAGAGAAAAAGAGGAAGGCTCCGTTCATAGCTTCAAACTCAAATATTGAAGGTGAGTAACTTCTGACACTGTTTAGTTACTGCTCCTTGGTCTGCTAAATTGTTTCGAATACCATATGTTTTAAATGCAATTGTTTTAAATGCATGCTTTTATCACCGATGACATGGTTTTTAGTTTCTCAAATGATTAACTATACTTCTGATTGATATAGCACTCTGAACCGTTTATCTGTTTTGATCTATTGAACTTGACTTGGATTTATTGAACTATTACTTCCAAACTGATTCAATTACCATGTGATTTAAGCAAAGATTGAATTCGAAGCTCTTGCCTGGATATCTGTGTTACTCACTGGGCTTTTTAAAGCTCATTCCATTATTTTAATAATTTCAGGGGAACTCTCAGATGGACAGGTTTAGCAGGTCCAAAACTTAGGGGAAAATGTTGGAGACCCCCAGATAAAATGATAACCCATTTTTGTGAATCTATACCATTTTTGTACTTTTTGTGTAACTGAACAGATTATGACCTTTTGTGGTGAAACTGTTTTGTAATCTTGATTAAGATAGGACTGACTATGATGTATCCTGAATGCTCTGCCAAGTATATATGTATGCATTCTCCTGTGAAAATTCCGCTGCTTAAATTGTCACATCCCCCTTACCCACCCTGTGCGGATTAGGGGCATGCAACCGGCCAGTTAGGCACCCATCGGTTTTTTTTTTTTTGAAATCAAAATGCCGACGGTAATCCTAACCACAGGCCATTCATCAGTAACATCCAAGTACAATGCATTCAATTAATATAAGTTGCAGCGGAACTAAGGGAATGCATAACACCTTGGCAGAGCCATTAATACATCCATGGTTAACTATTACATCATTGTCCTACAAAAGATACTAGTCTTAGGTTTCAGTACATCATATTCAAAAATGGAGTTAGGTACAAAAATGGTTAATTCATGGATTCTTCAAAATAGTGCTTCGGGTCTCCAACCCGCTAATCTCGGTCGCTAGGTCCATCACCTGAAAAATGTTAGGGAAGGGGTGAGCTTTAAAAAGCCCAGTGAGTAACACGGGTCCCCTGTCATGGGTTTCAAACCATTGTTGTTTATAAAACAGGTGGTCGGATCAGACATTTTAGAGGATATAGTTAAATCCATATATTTGAACAATATTTAAAACAAGAATACAGTCAAAACATCATAGCAACAGAACAGTTCAATAATGAGCAGAGCAGAACAGTATAACAGGATAACCGTACAGTATGCACACTTTAAATAGTGCAATATGCTCATACAGAGTTCAAGACTGAATTTGGTACCATGAGTCAGTAGTTCTTTTAGTAAAAACAAGGATAATTTCATTTCAATACGGAACAGTGAAATCGGACAGGGTAAAATTTAGTCATGCATTGAGTAAAAGCATGGAAGACAGTATATCAGTAGAAACAGTACAGTGCAGTATTTAAAAAAATACAATAACTAGACGGTGTACTTATACACCAATTCAGGAGTCTAGGTTACTCACCTTGTGCGGTATCGGGTTTTAACTGAGAAGCCTTTCTCTTCTTCTTATCCTTCTTTATCCTAGAAAATTTATGAACATTTCGTAAATCTCACATGAATCTTAACTTGGTTTATTTTAATTCAAAATTCAACCTGAGTTAGACTATCTCGTTGTCTATGTGTTTTTATGATAATTGAAATTCACCTTTGCACCCACTCTTTCAGGGTTTCCGTGTCTTCCTGTTTCTTTAGTTTGGCCTCCGCGACCATTTCCTTGGTACGCATCTTGTATATAAACGGTCGTACGGAGACTACCTCAGTCGTTTTGGCTATCCTTATGTTCCGTTCGATAATCTTTTGTTGCCATAAGAGTTGTTGCATGAACTCCTGTTGCTTCTTGTCAGCTAGTCTTTCGGCTTTAGACATAATGGTAAATTTCTTGTTTTTCCCTTCCATGACCGGTTTGAGTTTCCACCCTATAGCATGATCCAAGAAGTCAGGATGTGTACTACTTCTAGGCAGTCCGGTCATGAAATTATTTAAGCTTTCATTGGATTAGTTCTTAGTTCATTCGGATGTTATCTAACTTGATACAGGGCTAGGGGTATTTTGGTCATTTCACAGTTGTGGAGTTTCGTCTCCGATTCGTCATCCAATCATGTGTATAGTCCCCTACGTGTCGGGGTTTCTATTGTTTTCAGTTTCGTCTTAATCGGACGTTGTTTGGGTTCTAAACAGTGTCAGGGGCAATTTGGTAATTTCGTGTGTTGTATTCTTCGGTACTTTATCTGCTAATACGGACCTCACCGTTGAGTCCGGAATGTCTGACATAGTCAAAATAGACTATCTTTTAGTTGTATTTGGGTTCGAGTATCATCAGGGGTAGTATGGTCATTTACCCCTACGTGTTTGTATTTTTCGGGACTTAATTTCCCAAATCGGACTCCACCATTGAGTCCGGAATGGTTGAAATAGTGAAAATACACTATTCATTTGACTTATTTGGACTTTATTTGACCTATTTATGACCTAAGGGTAATTTGGTCATTTTTATTTAATTAATAAATTAATTAAATAAATAAATTTATTATTTATTAAATTATCAGGGGTATAAATGAAATAAAATATCAGAATCTGGGCCACAGTGTAATATTTCGGAACTGTTGGGGGTTGGTTTGCAATTTTCCAAAAGTTTGAACTGAACCAAAGGGTTCAGCCCTTAAGCAAGTGAACCGGACCGGTTCAATCCGGTCTTGACCGGTTCAGGGTAATGTGCTGACGTCAGGCTGACGTCAGCCCTACAGTTTAAAATTTAAATTTAACAGTGACAAAACGACACAGTTTGGTTCTAACGGGTTATCCGTTTTTTCGGTCGGGTCGGGGCCCGACCCGAAGACCCGGTCCATGGCCCGACCCGCACTGTTCATCGTCCCCAACAGTCTAGGGCTACTGTTGCCCTAGAATTTCAGAATTTTCTTCTTCGATTTCGTAGAGTTTTAAGCATCCATTTTCATTGCTTTCCATCTTAATCGATTTCTAGTGGTCATATTAACAATCTAACATCAATTTAGAGCATCGAATCGAGCTCTAATGGTTCTGTTTCAAGGTGATACCCCGAAACCTGCAACTGACTCGTGATGGTTCATTTTTGGTCCAAATCGCTTGGGGTTTCTTGCGTTGTGAGCTATAGGTTATGGGGTTTCAGTTCCTACCCTAAAATCCCATTTTAATATAGGTTTTCATGAGTTACAACTTTGAACCCGTACCTGCAACCGAGCATTCGATGGTCAAAACCTAGGTATTGAGGTCGCGGTCTAAGGTTTTTGTGATCCTTGGAAGGTCTATTTTACGTCCCAAGTAACTAAAACAAGTTCGGAGCAGGTTGATCTAGACCCATTCAGTCAAGGTCCTCTAATGGCGGGTTTCACTGTTTCCATGGTTTGGGGCAGTTCTGATGGTTCATATGTGAGCATTCAATCCAGATTTTATGGTTTAAACATGATACATGCGTTAAAAATCCTAAAAACATCAAAACAGTAGCTGAAATTTCCAAAGAGAAATTCAAGGTTTTTGGATGACTTACCTTCAAACAGTGGTCTCCTCACTGATTTAGGTTCAAACAGAACTCCAACAGGTTGCTTTGATCCCTCCGTGCACTCCCAGACCTTAGCTCCCTTCTATTGCTTCTTCAATGGATCACCAATGCACACACACAAGGTCTCACTTTCTCTCTCTAGATTCTCTCCCTTTCTCTCTAACCCACACTCTCTCTAAAACAGTAGACTACCTCAATACAGATCTGGTCTCATGGAGATTGTATAGCAAAAATCAGATTTCTTTTCTTGATGTTTCATCTCCCCCAAGTGCATGATGGGTTTGCATGCAATTTGGTTGGGAGGAGATGTAATCATGGTGGAATAGGCATGATGGCTAGGGCTTAGAGTGATGCATGCTGAGGTGTTGCATGCATGTCCATTGGTCACTTTGGGGAGAGGCCAAATCTGATTACTAATTAAATATATATCTTTGCATATATATGCACAAAGGTGCTCCTAGCTTAGTTGGTAAATTTTTGGTAAACTAAATTTTGCCTAGTTTGGTCAAGGGATCAAATCCCCTTGGCCACATTTTTTGGTCTTTTTCCCTTATTTCGGGCTTAGGCCCTGTTTGGCTGCGCATTAATGCAGTTTCACTGTTTTCTCCCTAACTTTCAATCTGTAGCTTAATTTTCGACGCGGTTTCCTTCGGTCAACTCCTAGTTAGGTTAGCTTCAGTGTCTAAGGGTTCAGTGACAGTAATCAGTTTCTCAGAATTTTTAACATTTGCTAACATGGGTTTGATCAGTATTAAACAGTTGAATTTAAACAGTTAAATGCCAGATCAGATTTCAAGAAGAGTTTTTCATTACATAATTTAATAATTAAGTCTGGGGTGTTACATAAATTATATATGTCGAATGCATTATGCTTGGGATTTATATCGGAATGGCCTGTGGTTAGGATTACCGTCGGGGTTTTGCTTTCAAAAAAAAAAAAAACTGATAAAACCCGATGGGTGCCTAACTGGCCTTTGCCACATGCCCCAAATCCGCACAGGGTGGGTCTGGGGGATGTGACACAACGCCCCATTATTGTCTTTACCTAACTTTTCAAAAACGTTTGAGATTGAATGTGATGCTTCAGGTATTGGCATAGGCGCAGTTCTTATGCAAGAAGGATGACCAATTCCTTACTACGGCGAGAAACTAAGCGGAGCAGCCTTAAACTACCCAACTTATGATAAGGAGTTGTATGCATTGGTTCGAGCTTTAGAGACGTGGCAACATTACCTATGGCCTACGGAATTCGTGATTCACGCCGATCATGAGTCCTTGAAACACTTGAAGGGCCAACACAAGCTTAACAAAAGGCATGCGCGTTGGGTGGAGTTCATTGAGACGTTTCCATACGTCATCCGTATAAGCAAGGTAAGGAGAATGTGGTCGCCGATGCACTTTCTCACAGGTATGCGTTACTCTCCACACTTGATACAAAATTGATTGGTTTTGAGTATATTAAAAATTTATACGCTGATGACCACAAATTTTGAGGAATACCGGGCTTGTGAGAAAATCGCTTGTGGTAAGTTCTTTAGGCTTGATGGATTCCTGTTTCGAGACAATAAGTTATGCGTGCCTAATTGTTCCCTAAAGGGGTTGTTTGTGCAGGAATCTCATGGTGGGGGCTTAATGGGACATTTTGACGTTGCAAAGACTTTAGCTGTTTTGCAGGAACACTTTTATTGGCCTCACATGAAACGAGATGTTGAGAGGATTTGTGGTAGATGTGTCACATGCAGGCAAGCTAAATCCAGAGTGCGGTCCAACGGTTTGTATACTCCTTTACTAATTCCTAGTGAGCCTTGGATTGATATTTCAAAGGACTTTGTTTTAGGATTGCCTAGGACTCAACGGTGTGGTCCGTATTGTGAAATGAAGTACGAAAAAATTATGACACATAAATTTGTGAAGTCAAGAAAGCAACCCTAAAAGTTAATGAAGCTACCGGAAGGGAAGAGTATACCTTAAGAGTATAACGCCTAAGATTAAAGTTAGGATTTAATACGATCTAAGCATCAATAGGAGATATTTGAAGTACATATGAAGTTAATAGATTATTTATGAATTGTTCTTATGAACTGCAGAAGAAGTGGGAAAACGCATTATTAGCACCAACCTTAAGGACTAAGGTGAGTAACCCTGCATTTGAAGTGGGGATTTAACTCCAAGGATTTAAAACGGTTTTAAGTTCCAAAGATCTGAAGTTTTGAATATCAAATTCCATGTTACATGATCCTGTTTTAAAATATTCTGTTCTTATAAGTCCTATTGTGATATGCTCAATGATTGATTCGATTACGGTCTTCTAAATACTTATGAAAAGTCTTTAATTGAAGAAGCCAGGTGATAAATGTATTTAAATGTATGATAAACTGTGCATAAGCACCACGGATTTTATGGGTTTCTATGAATAAATGCCCGGTAGCAGGATCTAATCCCCCAGGCAATGAGATATCTCCACGTAAAGTAAAACTGGAGTCTGGTTCGAAACCGATTCCACCTAATCAAAGAGAAAAGATGACAAAGGCTTTCGAAAATGGAAGCAGGTTTTACCCCTATTTTCACTATGCATGTTTACATGTTTAAAGTAACGCTTTTGAAAATGGAAGTAGGTTTTACCCCCCATTTTTACTATGCATTTTGATATGTTTTGAAGTGCATATACTCTATTTAAGGAAATGTATATTTAGCTTGAATACTTTAAATGTTTCAAAGCTATCTTTATGAAAAGTGCGTGTACTCTATGTTCAAAGTATACGAGTAGTTGGTAGTGAGTATTTTATAAACTCTCACGTGCGAAACCACTACTAATTGAAACCCCATGACAAATGCAGGAATTACTCATTGGGCTTCTCGAAGCTCACCCCATTCCCTAACATTTTTCAACTACCGACGATGAATGGGAGCCTTGCTCCATTTTGGGATGACGATTAGTAGCTCCGTTATGATCATGAACTTTTGGAAGTATTAGAACATGTAGTTGGATAGATTTTGATGTAATAGATTTTGGGTAATATGTACTTAAGCCAAGAGGCAACCGACTATGTAATATGTATAAAACTTTAGAATTTGTATTATGCTCTGATGTGATGTTCATGTGTCCCATTATGAAGAGTGGCAGTACTGGACGGATGTGCGAAAGTTTTAAATAAGAAAAGAAAAGAAAAAGTTTTTCACGCTTCCGCAAACCAAGGCCGTACCGCTATCCTATACTATTGCTTATGTGAGCCTTGCCCTAAGGCCTTCAGGCCGAAGGGCGGCGGTCGCGATATGAGATCCGCACAGGGTGGGTTTCGGGTCGTGACAGAAAGCAAGACTCAAAATTGAGCGAAGAACGGAGCAGTATGCAAAACAAGCCAACAAGGGGCGTCACCAACTGATTTTTGAACCTGGGGATTGGGTTTGGATGCATATGAGAAAAGAGAGATTTTTAGTGCAAAGACGTTCCAAATTTCTTCCCAAAGGAGATGGTCCTTTCCAAGTCCTAGTGCGCATCAATGACAACGCTTACAAGCTAGATTTACCTGGTAAGTACAATGGAAGTGCCACTTTTAATGTTACTGACTTGAGTCCTTTTGATGTAGGTGACGATCTGAGGGCAAATCCTTTTCAAGAGGAGGGGAATGATGCAAATCATAGCACAACTTCAAGGGATCCAGTTCAAGTCCCAATTGAGCTGGTTACGAGGGCACGAGCAAAGAAGTTTAAAGATGAACTCAACGGACTGATTTAAGAGGCATGGACCCAAGCTAATTCGTGGAGGCCCATTGAGCATGATCCACGTGATCAACAAAGATTCATCAACATGATTCAAGTTCGAGAAGAATCTGGCCAAGGCTAAGCTTAAATTGGCAAATTCGAACAGTTTCGATTTTGCTTCGTAATCTAGGAATTACTCTGTCATCCAAGCTCCGATTGAGATGACTCAAGATTCTATGGAAAGCCAAGAAATAGTTTTACAACTTTCATGTTTTGAGTTTTCCGAGATTCGGGCTGAATCAAGGTCAAAATCGATTCTTCAACAGAAATCAGCTGTGCCTATCAAAAATGGCGTCTAGAGAGAGAAGCTCTCCCTTCTTTCTAAAATCCATCCCTCTCATGCTCCTGTTCTCCATCTCCTTGGTCTGATTTCCAGTTTCCTATATTCTTTATGGCCTCCCTCCAGTCATTCTTCTGATTTAAATGATCCCCACGATGTCAATGCTGTTTCTCATTACTACCCGTTCAGACATCCAGTTCTTCTGACCTTAATCAAGATGTTGCATGGATCGGCAGCCAAAGTTCGCAAGGTGTTCAAGCTTCCCGTGCTACAGAGCAGGGAAGGACAAGGCAACAACATACATGGTCAGATTTTTCCAAGCAGTCACGGATTGGCTCCTCCCATGTTGAAGTTGATCCGCTGAAGATTGCAAAGTCCTCCCCAGCTTTATCCTGGGCGGAGGGTGTAGAGCAGGGGGAGTTTATTCCCCAAGTTGCACTTGATCTTGAAAAGGAATTTGGTGGCTTCTCAGATGATTGTTCATTTATGTGTGATCCAGAGATAGCTACACCCATTAACATTCAGAGAATTAGGACTGGTGTTCATGGAAGAGGGAAGGGTCTTCTCTAGGTGGCGCGTGGAAACCTATCTACGCATAGAGGGAATGGGGCAAATGCTCGTCCCATCTCTCCTTTGTCCCAAGCAGATAACGTGTTAACGAAGGAGGCTAGGAAATATGATCTTACGGCTGAAAATTATGGATCATCAATGGTTGGGGAAGATGTCGCTGATCTACAATCAGTCAAAGCCCCAAATGGCGCTGATAATGCCCACTACGCTAAGGTTACTGCTGCCCAAATTGCTGCTCAAAAGGTGGGTGGGCCCACTAATTCCAACATTAGGAGGCTTGATCCTCTAGTTTATCAACCTTCTCACGTAAGTTCCCATGCTGTCACCTTGCCTCATACCAATGCCACTTCAAAAATTCAAAATCAGCATGTGGTTCAATCAGCAGGAGTTGCGTGTCCTTTAGCTCTGGCCAGCTGTTCTGATGCAGACTACCCATTTCTTCCTACGGCTGGTAACAGTGGTAATCAAAAAGCTGCTCAACCAGAGGCTATCCCTTGTAACGTTAATGCAACCGTCCAATCCAAAGCTGGGGTCCATTACTCTAACCCCTATGCGTCACATGAAAATAGAGGAGTTCAAGAAACGGCTCAAACTAAAGCTGATTCTATAGCTATTGCCTCAATTGGCATTGACAGACACGGTGATTCTTTTGCTGGCGCCCAAACAGTCGCTGCTCGTATCGGTGATGGGGCCCCCCTCCTCACCCACTCCAGGGCTGAGTCAGTGGTACAATCCATTACCTTTACTGGTATTCAATAAAATCCTTCTGCTGCAGCCATTGAAGCTGATGTATCAACTGGCATTCGTTCCCATAGAGGTCTTCAACCTAATAAACCTAATATATCAGCGGGCATCCATTCATGTGCTAATGATGGGGGCCCCCTCCCTTATCCATCCTGCGTCATTAATAGGCCCTAGGGGGTCAACGTCTATAGTTACATACAATACCCATAGTGGGATTCAACAAGGCCTTGACCCTATTGCTATAGCTAAAGCCCAACTAATTGTCTCTAGTTCAAATGAGGAAGCCACAAAGCAGGCTCCCCGAAGCCAAATTGCAAATGAGCCCAACTGTTCATTTCAAAGAGCAGATGCTTCCAAGATCCTGGTTCAAAGAATGGTAATGGGGCCCAATATACTGACCGTTGTGCATCACATGGAGCTGCAAATGGGTATGCTCCCCTGTTCACAGATAATATACACTACGGTCTGCAACAAATCCCCCTAAAAGGCACTGATATCCCACCAATTACTGAAGTTCATCCTTCTCACGTGTCACTTGGAAATGTTAATGGCCTTTCTGTTGATGCATCAGCTAGTCAACATGATCTCTCAGTCCCACCATTTGCTACAGCCCATTCCTTGCCTCCCTTAGAAGCACGCGCTAGTGTGGCTGAGCCACAAATTACATCTCAACTAGCAGGATCGTCCAATCTTCAGCAAAGTGGTAAGTCTCCTATTTTTTTCAAACCTTCCCCCTGCTGGTCATACGACTACTCCCTGTTGGTCTTCGCTTTTCCAAAGGTCCCCCTCATCCAAAAAATTCCAGCTGAATTACAAGCAACCTCTACGTGAGGGCAGCAGGATCACAGTCCAACCCCCCCCCCCCCCCCAGACGTTCTCCAAGCTGGCATATCAAACTGGGAGAACACATTGGTTGGCTATTTTTTGGACAAGAAAATGCCATTTCTTTGGGTCAAAAAAGTTGCAGAAAAATTATGGACCAATGAAGGATTAATTTCTGTCCTAACCAACGGCAATGGATTTTATTTTTTCAAATTTGATTCTATGCCTGCTATTAACAATATTCTTGAAGGAGGTCTTTGGCATTTCTCTAGGCGACATATTATTCTCCAAAAATGGCGTCCTGGCATGGCTCTCTCCGAGCAAGATGTGGCAAGAATCCCTCTGGATTAAATTCTACAATGTCCCTTACGAACTCTGGACAGCTCAAGGGCTTAGCTATGTCGCCAGTGCGATTGGGAACCCTCTTTATGCAGAGTCTCATACGGAAGAACAATCCAGAATCAGCTATGCTAGAATCTGTGTGGAGGTGGATGCTACCAAAAAGCTCCCTGACTGTTTTGATATTAAGATCTCTGACCACTCAAAAGTGGAAATTCTGGTTGAATACCAATGGCTTCCCTCCATGTGCACCCACTGTCAAACCTTTGGGCATAGAATTGCAAGTTGCCCTTCCATAAAACGGGATGAAAGGCCAGTCACTCAACCCGCTGCTAGAGCTGCCAAATTAAATAAACGAATAGTGTATCCTTACTATTTCGGATATTCTGAAGCCAATGGTAGGGTCCGTTTTACGAGATGGAGCCCAAAAATTTAGACACGTTAAGGTATAAATTACCAAAATACCCCTTGACCAAAATTAACAAGTTATTAGTGTAATTTTACTATCTCGGACCTTCTGAGTCCAATGGTGAAGTCCACGACATGAGATGAGGTCCCGAACATAAAGACACGTAAATGAGTAAAATGACCAAATTACCCCTAGTACACTAAAAGCCAAATTAAAACACAGGAAGGTCTGAATTGACTTTCATTGACATCCTGGACTCAATAATGGAGTCCGAACTATGAAACAAAGTACAGAAAAATATGACACGTAAAACGACGAATGACCCTTTTACCCTTTTTCATACTAGAGTCCGAATTAAATCCTAGGGAAGCCCAAACCGACTTTCTTCGACGCCCCGGACTCAATGGTAGAGTCTATTCGACCAAAAGAAATGCCTACAATAAAAATACATAAAATTTGATGAATAGCATCTGTCAGATGACTATAAATTAAAGTAATGCCAAAGTACTAATCTACGGCATATACGAGGACATGAAAACACATCAACCTTAGAATAAAATTTCTAACTCATAAATTGATCTTAGGTGAATTATGGAAGAACAACGACCCAAGTACACGATCATGACCAAGGCCCAAAGGGCCAAGGACCCAAAGCAACAGGCTTTCATGCAAGAACTGTTGCATCGACAGAGAGTGATCGACAGATTCGTCAGGATAGCCAAGGCGACAGAAGTCGTCTCGGTAAACCCCTTCATTTTCAAATCACCCACCAAGGCCATGGTGGCAGAAGCTAAAAAGAAGAAGGAGGAAAAAAGGAAATTGGAGGAGGAAAGAGAGAACACGGAAACCTTAGCCGAATGGCGTCGCAGGTATTATTATTATCATTAAGAACATAAGTTACTAGATTTATAATACAAGCTGTAAGTCGGACCGGTATAAGAATTTAGGCTTCTCACAGTCTACACTTAGTGAGTTATGAAGTTGATTTAGCACATATGAAATTTATGGAATTTTCATAAATCTTGATAGGCTAAGGAAAGAGAAAGGTAAAGGGAAGGCGCCTCTGTAGAGCTAACCCTAAAGGACCGACGTGAGTAACCCTGTATTTGAACTGGAGATTTAACTCCATATATTTGAAGAAGTTTTAAGTTCAAGTTATTGCAGCCTTTGAATATCAAATTCAGTCTTTATATGATTCCGTTCTTTTAAAATATTTTGTTACGGCATGCTTATAAATGTCTTTATATCCAGCTCTTTTCTTGAAAATAATTAGCATGTCTAAATCAAATGCAAATCTCTTTAATATTCTGAATTTGATTATCACATGTATTCGAAGCTTCATTGTAGAAGTTATACTCTCCATGTTTTAAATGCTCATGAAAAACATCTATCGAAGAAGTCATTTGAAATTATTTTATAAGATAAACGGCACTAAGCGCCACCCCCCCTATGATGGTTGAAATCCTCCGGGATTCAACAGTACATGCCCGGTAGAAGGATCTAATCCCCCAGGCAAATGAGATATCTCCATTTTAGCATTGCAGTAAAACGGGAGTCTGGTTCGAAACAGATTCCGCCTAATAAAAGAGAAAAGATGACAAGTGATTTTGAAAATAGAAGTAGGCATCATCCCCATTCTATTTCACGTATTTATATGCTTCTAAATTGCATATGCTCTATTTGAAGAAAATGTGTATTTAGCTTGAATACTTAAATTGTTTCAAAGCTATTGTTTTAAGAATGCATATATCCTGTGTTCTAAAATGTACGAGCAATTGGTGGTGAGTATTTCATAAACCCTCATGTGCTAAAACCACTACCAGTTGAAAACCCCATGACGAATGCAGGAATTACTCACAAGCTTTGATTAGCTTACCCGGATTTTATCCGCCCCCCTTTCAGGTGACTAATGGCAGATCAATTTTTGAAGACGTTAAGGATGAACCTAGCTTTTGGGAAGATCTGCTTAAGTAGTTCTTTTGGGAAAAATCACATGAACTTGATTAGTATATTTTGTATTTCCAGACAGTTTAAGGACATGTATTAAGCCCCACGGGGCAGTTGAATTAAGATTGTAATTATAAAGTCTTGTAAGTTTTAGTTATGCTCTGAATGTATGATTATACATGTATACCGAAATGTGAAGAGCGGCAGTATCGGACGGATGTGCAAATTTTAAAATGAGAAAAGAAAAGAAGAAAAAAAAAAAAAAGTTTTTCACGCTTCCGCAACCATATGGAGCACATCTATTCGGTACCGCTGCAGATGGGAGCCTGGTCTCGAGGCCTTCGGGCCTCGGGGCGGCGGTCGCGATCCGGTAATCCGCACAGGGTGGGTTTCGGGACGTGACAAAGTCAGTCTATTGAGTTGAATGGATGATGGCACAATTGGTGCAACCAATAGCGAACGAAGTATTGTGTGGAGACTGGATGCAGATTTTAGTTTAAGCAGAACGGATGGTCAATAGTAGCGATGTCAAGTGGGTTGAAATTGATCCGGCTGTGTTTGGAAATAATCGATGCCCCTTATTGTCGTGAGTTTTGGATCAGAATAGGATCAATACTTTGTAAATGAATAGGGCTGATGGTTCAGGTTGTAACGGGTGAATTAAAGCAGCCGGAATTCTGGACGAAGGGGCCGTTTGCACCAGAACAGGGGGATTTTTACAGTTCAGGGGCAGCAGTGTTGGCTGAATTGAGAGCTTGTATAGTGGTCTTTGGAGCTGCAGTTCTAAACATTTAAAGATGCCCTGACGGTTCCAAGTGATAATTGAAGAATTGGCTGTTGATAGGGGAGTTGCTGGAAGATGAGGGGAAGGAAAGTGCAGGGTGGAATTTTGGAGGAATTCTTGTGTGACTGATTTTGATTTTAAGAGGTATTTGATCATGAAGATACTTCCTGTAGTGAAGAATGAGTATGAGAAGCTATTGAGATGTTTATTGATAGGTCACAGTTGCTAGCAGAATTATTTGAGGAGATTGTTCCGGCAGACCTTGAGGTGTTGCGCAGTAGTTTATTATGGAGTCCAAAGGAGTAGTTGAATGATGATATTGCAACAATATATAGGAGACTTCAATTAGGCATGCCATGATATATTGGATAGATTTAAAGGGATTGTTTGAGAAGTTCAGTATAGGAAATTAGTTGGGCAAACAACTGTAGTTCCCCAGAAAGAGATGGTTAACTGAAGGAAGCTCAAAGCAAGACACATAGTTTGTCACGACCCGAAACCCACCCTGTGCAGATCTCGGATCGCGACCGCCGCCTTCAGGCCCGGGAGCCTGAGGGCAAGGCAAAACATGGGCGACGGTATCGAATAGCGGTGCGGCCTTGATTTGCGGAAGCGTGAAAAAAACCTTTTTCTTTTTTTTTTAAAAAATCCTTTAAAAACTTTCGCACAGCCGTCCGGTACTGTCGCTCTTCATAGCGGTACACATGAATAATCACATCAGAGCATACTAAAAATTAAAGTCTTATACATGATACATATTCGAATGCCTCAAGGGCTTAAGTACATATGTGGTTGCCTCTTGGGCTTAAATACATAATTGTCCAAAAGTACGGCATCAAAATTCAACCAACCATAGGCCCTAATACTTCTCAAAAATATCTCCAGAATCCTAATGGAGCTGCCTATCATTTCTCCCCAAATTGGGCAAGGGTCCACCCATCGTCATCACCTGAAAAATGTTAGGGAATGGGGTGAGCTTCGAAAAGCCCAGTGAGTAATTCTAACATCTGTCATGGGTTTCAATTGGTAGTGGTTTCGCACGTGAGAATTTTGTAAAACACTCACTACCAATTGCTCGTATACTTGGAACATAGAGTACATGCATTCTTTAAACAATGGCTTTGAAACATTACAGTATTCAAGCTAACTTGTACTTTCGGAATAAAGTATATGAATTTCAAATCATGTAAATATGCATGGTGAAAATGAGGAAAAAGCCTGCTTCCATTTTCAACACACACCTTATCACTTTCATTAATAGAATCCGTTTCGAACCAGATTCCCATTTTACTTTCCGTGGAGATATCTCATATGCCTGGGGGATTAGATCCTGCTACCTGGCATTTATTCGTATCGTAGTTGGGTTCCTAAGAAACCCGATAGAAATCCGTGGTGCTTATGCACAATTTATCTTGCATTTAAAAGCATTTAACCCATAATTCCTTCATGTGGATGCATTTAAAAGCATTCAAAACATATAGTTCATAATCTCATGATAGGGTATCGAAATACGTGAAACATGTAAATTCAGGATATATAATAACATTTGAAATCGAAAATTTAGACATGCAGAAGTATATCTCAGAGAACAGTAGTAAATTATTCAGGAAGCATGTCATAACAGAATATTTAAAACGGAATTGTGTAAAGACAGAATTTGATATTTAAAACATCATTCAAATCCGTGGAATTAAATCTCCACTTCAAATGTGAGGTTACTCACCTTGATTCCCCGGGTTTGCACTACTGGTGGGCTTTTCCCTTTCCTTTGTATTTCCTAAGAAAATTATAAAGAACTCGTTAACTTCACATTTACCTTAAATCGTTACCTATTCATGCTCTTTTATTTAATTTTAGGCCTGACGTATTCTAACTTCCTAGGATTGGTCTTAGTGGTCAACTCGTGGTGACTTGATGAGTTTTATTTTTCACGTGACTAAATTTTCAGTACCTATTTTGGTGTTATGGACTTCACCGTTGGGTTTGGAATGTCCGACATAGTCAAAATAGACTATCTTTTAGTTTCATTTGGGCTTCGGGTACCTTAGGGGTAGTTTGGTCATTTCACGCGTCATATTTTTCGGAGTCCCATCTCGTGAATCGGACCTCACTGTTGATCTCAGAAGGCCCAAGAGAATAAGATTACACTAATAACTTGTCTTATTTGGGCATCGACTACATTAGGGGCAATTTGGTAATTTGTACTTTAACGTATCGTAATTTTTGAAGCCTCGTCTCGTAAAACGGACCACACCATTGAGTCCGGAACGTCCAAAGTAGTCAAAATTCACTATTCGTTTACTTTATTCGGACTCCGTTTGACTTATTTACGACCTAGGGGTAATTTGGTCATTTTTATTTAATTAATAAATTAATTAAATAATTTAATTTATTATTTATTAATTTATCAGGGGTATAAATGAATTAAAGTTTCAAAATCTGGGCCAGAATGAAATTTTCCCAAAACTGTTGGGTCATTTCGTAATTTCCAAAAAATTGTAACTGAACCAAACGGTTCAGTCAGCATGCGACTGAACCAGACCGGTCCAGTCCGGTTCAAGGTAATGTGCTGACGTCAGGCTGACGTCAGCCCCACAATTTAAAAATTTGAAATAACAGCATCAAAACGACGCAGTACAGTTTATGGGTTTTATCCGTTTCTCGGTCGGGTCGGGGCCCGACCCGAACCCGGTCCATGCCCGACCCGTACTGTTCATCATCTTCCCCACCGTTCTACACACTGTAGCCCTAATTTGCAGATTTTTCTTTTTCTATTTCGTGACTTTTTAAGCTGATTCGATCTCTGTTTTTAGGTGATATGGGCTACCGAATGTTTAAGAGACATTTTGGCATCATTTTGATACTCTAAAACCAACCCAATCGTTCGGTCTAAGCTTGAATACCCGAACCTGCAACTCCATAGTAAATGTAATATCCCGACCCGGGATACCGGGCCACATGGCACGTATCACGAGGCCATGAAAAAGTTGTGTAAAGGTATTTACACTAAAGAGGAAAATTGATTAATTAAATAATTAATTAATGTATGATGTTGGAATATATTTAATTAATAGAATTAAATATAAGTAAGCACATATATACACACATTATAGTGTATTGTGTGTGTATACTATGAAATGTGTATAAAAATATATATATATATATATAAATACATGTATACAAGGAAGAATATCTATATATATAATATATATATATATATATATATATATATATGAACAGTAGGTGAACAGTGTAGTGTGTGTTTCTTCACATGTAAGTGTGTGTGTGTTATATTATATGTATATATATATATGTGAAATATCTTACAAAATTTAATGTAAAGTGGAAAAGAGAAAAAAACAAAATTGATGAGAAGTGAGGGGCTAGTGTAGGGCTACAATTCAGAATGTAGAGAGAGAGAGAGAGATAGCTGTAGAGAGAGAGAGAACATGAAGAGAGAGAGAGGTCGGCTACCTTGCTTTAAAAGCCAAAATTGCAATGTATGTTGATCTCTCACGAAAGAAACCAAAAGAAGGGAACTGAAGGAAAAGAAGAGGAAAGAAATTAGACCAAGAAAGAGGAGGAAATCGAGAGAAGGAAGGTGAGAAAGCTAAATCTTCCATTTTTTCTCTCTCTAAAATCTCTCCATGTATGATCTGTTTTTAAGCTTTTATATTGTACATATGACATGGAAAACATGTTTAGATCAGTTTAAGAATGGATTTTGAGCTTCAGAATACGTAAAAACAAAGAACCCAGTTGAGACAGCCATTAAAGACCTTGCCCATGGCAGGTCTGAACCGAGTTCCTTTAAACTTGTCTTGGCTTATCAAGACTTCAAGAAGAAGTTATGAGGGTTATAAAAATCATCAGCCGCGATCAAAAGGCTCAAGAAATCGACCCCATGTAGTGAGTTGCAGGCTACGGGTTTGGAACCCAAGCCTCTAAACTCTGTATTAAATTCACCTTTACAAATGGGGAATGGAACCCCATGAATAGAGGATCAAAACAAGACAAATTTTATGAAAAACCATCGAGAAATATGCATGAACCATAGAAATAACAGATCGGGTTATCCACCTTAAAACCGAACACATGCGAGAGTTTTAAACTCCAAAACGAATGCCAATCTACTCGTTTGTGTCTTAGGATTAAATTGGGACCAAAACAGTAGTAAATGGATGTGTATAAATGCACGAAATAGAAGAAAAAGGGGGACTGAAATTAGGGTTTCTTAGTCGGTGGAGTGGGGAAGATGAAGACGAGTCAACTCGTTTTTAAAACGGGGCTGAGTTGACTCGGACAGGTGGCAGCCTCTGGGCTTGCCACCGATTTATTGAAACGCCACCGTTTTGAATGTCGGTTAAATTAAAAGAGACTTAGGGCTGACGTCATGATGACGTCAGCCACACGTAATAAACCGGATAGACCGGTTGGGTAGCCACTGAACCAGACCGGTTCACTTATATGTTAATTGAACCCTTTGGTTTATTTAATTAATTAAAAATAAAATAAACCAACACTTTCTATAATTACGCATTGGCCCCAACTGTTTTTGGGAATTCTACTGTGGCCCAGATCTTGGGAATTTTGTACAAATACACCCCTGGGAAAATATTTAAATAATTAAATAATTAATTTAATTATTTAATAAATGAGGTTAAATTACTATTTTGCCCTTGTGGCATAAATAGAGCAAACGAAGTCCAAACTAGACATATGAATAGTGTAATTTTACTATTTTGGACATTCTGAGATCAATGGTAGGGTCCGTTTTACGAGACGGAGCCCAAAAAAATAAATACACGTAAGGGGTAAATGACCAAAATACCCCTGACCCAAACTTTACAAGTTATTAGTGTATTCTTACTATCTTGGACCTTCTGAGTCCAATGGTGAGGTCCACAACACGAAATGGAGTCCCGAAAAATAAAGACGCGTAAAGGCGTAAAAAGACCAAAATACCCCTGGTATCCCTAGAGCCGAAATGAGATCAGAAAAGGTCTAAATTGACTTTCTCTGACATCCCGGACTCAAAAATGGAGTCCAAATTACGAAACAGAGTACAGAAAAATGTGACACGTAAAACGGTAAATGACCATTTTGCCCTTTTACATAAAACAGTCCGAATTAAATATTAGGAAAGCCTAAACCGACTTTCTTCGACACTCCGGACTCAATGGTAGAGTCGATTCTGCCAAAAGAAATGTCTAAAATAAAAAGACATAAAATTTGATGAATAGCATCTGTTAGATGACTGTGAACTGAAATGATGCCAAAGTACTAATACTAAGGCAAGTACGAGAAACGAAATACGAAAAGACACGACACGTAAACATGTCAAATAAATAACTTTAAATTAAAATTAATGGAACTCCCAGAAGAGTATAAATTGAAATAAATTCAATTTCTAACACGTTAAATTATGTCATAGGTTACAAGTACGAGTTAAATTAAGTACCTATGAAATTGTGAAATCGTTTTAGGATCTAATACGATTTAAGCATAAGTTAGGGAATATCGAGATGATATTACAATGAATGTGAAGTTGATGAGATGTTTATAAATTGTTCTTAGGAACTACAAGGAAGTGGGAAAGCGCATTTTAGCACTAACCCTAAAGAATCAAGGTGAGTAACCCTGTGTTTGAATTGGAGATTTAACTCCATGGATTTGAAAAAGTTTTAAGTTCAAAAATGTGAAGTATTTGAAGTTTCAAATTCAGTATTTACATGATTCAGCTTTTAATAGTACTGTTTTATAACTCTATATGACATGCTCAGTGATTGGTATTTATCATAGTTTTCTTAAAACACATTTCAGCATGTCTAAAGTTTTAAATGCCAAATTATGTTAAATATCCTGAATTTGATAGTTACAAGTATTTGAAGTCCTATTGTAGAAATTATACAATTCATGTTTTAATATTCATGAAAGTATTTATTGAAGAAGTTATATGATAAATGTTTTACAAGATAAACGGTACTAAGTACCACCCTATGTGATGTTGAAATCCTTCAGGATTCAACAGTAAATGCCCGGTAGTAGGATCTAATCCCCCAGGCAAATGAGATCGACAGTATTGGCAGTAAAAATTGGGAGTCTGGTTCGAAACAGATTCCACCTAATTAAAGAGAAAAGATGACAAAGTGATTTTGGAAATGGAAGCAGGTTTTACCTTCATTTTCAAATACATATTGATGTGATTTAAGTTATATACTTATCTGATGAAGTACGAGTTTTGCTTGGATACTTTAAATGTTTTCAAGCCATTTGAAATGCATATGTTTTGAGTTATATACTCTATTTATCGAAGTACGAGTTTAGCTTGAATACTTTAAATGTTTCAAAGCTATTTGTTTTAAGAATGCATATATTTTGTGTTCTGATTTGTATAAACAATTGGTAGTGAATGTTTTACAACTCTTATGTACTAAAAACCACTGCTAATTGAAAACCCCATGACGAACACTGGAATTGCTCACAAGCTTAGATTAGCTTACCCGGACTTTGTTCGGACCCCCCTTTCAGGTGATGCAGCAGACAGGATTTTAAGAACTACAATGATGAGTCTAGCTGTTTTTGGAAGGATCTGTTCAGTAGCTTCTTTTAAAGAACTTATAAACACTAGTAGTACATTTGTATTAGTAGACAAGGTAAGGATGTGTAATAAGCCCTCAGGGCAATCAGATATGTATTGTATTAGTGTATGAAGTTTTTAAGTTTTAGTTATACTCTGAATGTGTAACCATGTATGCTATGTATGGAAACAGCAGTAGCGGACGGATGTGCCAAATTTTAAAAATGAGAAAAGAAAAGAAAAAGTTTTTCACGCTTCCGCAACCATGTGTAGCACATCTATTCGATACCGCTGCAGATGCGAGCCTTGTCTCGGGGCCTTCGGGTCTCGGGGCGGCGATCGCGATCCGATAATCCGCAGAGGGTGGGTTTCGGGTCGTGACAGTAAACCCTTGTTTCTTCACCATTTTGGACGGGGTTTGGTTCTATGAAGTCCCCACAGCAAGGGCTTCGATCCCCCATCCTTAAATCTCGGTTTAGGGGTCTAGTTTAAAGGTTGGGTTTTTGGGCCGAGAAGGATAGCCTCGGTTTTGAGGGCTTAGACCTAGGTCTCTAGGTCGCGGGTGGTAGTTTTCTAGGTCCTGCCATGGTCTATTTCATGTATTGACCACTAAAAGTCCATGTGGTTGAGGTCGGATCAGACCTGCAACTTCAAGCTCCATTAATGGCGTTTTAGCTACGGGTTCATGGTTTGGGCAGTTTCGTAGGTCCATTTCAATCACAAGCAACCCAGTTTCATTATTAAATTACTACACATGCATTAACAGTCCTGAAAAGCTATAAAACAGTAGCTAAATCTAGTAGGAAAATTTCCAAAAAAAAAATTTGAACACCAACCTTGAACAGTGGTCTCTCCCTCACGGCTGTGCTCAAATGGAAGCTTCAAGAGTTAGATTTGATCCTCCTCGTGCACTTCCAGTCCTTAGCTCCCTTCTATTTCTCCTTCAATGGCCAAGCCCCACTTCAAGCTATCTCTCTTAACTTCCTCTCTCTAACCCACTTTCTCTCTCTAAAAATCAGTATACAGGATCATTTTTGCAGATCTGTTTTTCCCTCCAATGCATATATGGAGATTATGTAAATAAAAATCAGATTGTCTTTAGTGTTTCATCTCCCCAAGTGCATGATGGATTTGCATGCAACTTGGTTGGGAGGAGATGCAATCATGGGTGTATAGGCACATGATGATCTATGGGGGCATAGGAGTGATGCATGCTGATGTGTTGCATGCTTGGTGATTGGTCACTTGGGAGGTGGCCAAATCAGATTTATACTTATATACATATCTTTGCACATATGTTCACAAAGAGGTTCCTAGCCTAGTTGGTAATTTTTTGGTAACCCAAATTCTACCTAGTTTGGTCAAGGGATCAAATCCTCTTGGCCACAATTTTTGGTCCTTTTTCCATATTTCGGGCTTAGGCCCTGTTTGGTTGGCGCATTTAATTATTTCAGCTATTTTCCAAATATCTTCTTTTCCGTCGCTTATTTTTCAACGCGGTTTCTTCTGGCTATTTCCTATTTAGGTTAGCTTCTTAATTATTCTTTGTGTTTGGTTCAGATAAATGATTAGTAACTAATCATTACTTAATCAGGGTCGGGGTGTTACATAGTTGGAGCTTGTGACACTCAACTGCAAATTCTCCAAAGGTTGGCGGTTGGAGTGAAAGTGTACAGCCTCAATGGGATTAAGTGCCTGTAGGACATTGACAGCAACCAAACAAGGTTAGAATTAATTATTGTTTAGCTGCGGATTGCATGTTAATTAACTCACATATAAATGTCGAGTTAAAGTGAAAAAGGAAAATCGGGTTCGGTCGTCGGGTCGGATCAGAGTCGCAATGCCAGATCTGCACAGGGTGGGTTTCGGGTCGTGACAATCTTGACTTGATTCTTGGCTTTCTTCGGTAAGTTTCAATTTGATTGTTAGTTCAAGGGATTTCGATCTTACGGGTTCACATCAGATTCTTTGTAAACAGGAAAAATCATAGGCTGATCCTGTTCTTCTCTTGCTCTATGTCTTTAATGGCATCGATTCAGTCCTTTCGTGAAATCCTCCATGATCCCCAAGCTTTATCCGTCACAACCCTTCCCCCACCAGCAAAGGAACCAAGTCCTATCGACTCTAGCCTAAATGCATCGTCATGCCAGAGTATGGAAAAACACATATGCCCTAAAAGCGGTTTCGGTATAGGGGCATGTGTGGACGGTCTCAGTGTAAATGATGCTACCATAAGAACTCAAATAGAAGCAAAGGATATGCGTTGGCAGCAACTATCACAAGTTATCTCTAATACAGGAACTGGCCTCTCCTCCAAAGCTCTAGCTGAAGATCGAAGGCTTGATAAGACTTCTTCAACTTTGTCCTGGGCGAATGGTGTTAAGCAAGGGGAATTCATACCCCAAACTGCCCTTGATTTAGAAAATAAATATGGGGGCTTCTCTTCTGACTGTTCCTTCATGAGTGAGCAAAATGCAATTAAATCCAATAGTTCCCATAGCAATGGTGTTCATGGATGAGGTAACGGATGGCTGCTCCAGGTGGCGCATGGCACTACCTCAATGTGCAGTAAGAGTGGGACAGCAACTCATTCAAACACTCCTTTGGCCCAAGCTGCCAACGTGTCAACCATTGAGACAGGAAGATATGATCCAACGGCTAGCAATTATGGAACTCTAACGGCTGGAAAAGCAAATACTGACACGCACATAGTCTCAACCCCCAATAGCGCTGACATTGCCTCCATCACTCAAGCTATTACCCATCAGACCACTTTACAAATTGCCCATAATGCTGACCACCAACCTGCCTTACATGAAATGTGTGGGCCCCCTTCCTATCCCATCTACGTCTCTAATTCCAGTGCTAGATGGCTTGATCAAGGTGTCAATGTGTCATCTATTGAGGTAGGGAGACATGATCCTACGACTAGAAATTATGGCGCTCAAATAGCTGGTGAAGATTGTGCTGACATGCACACAGTCTCAGCCCCAAATGCCGCTGACATTGCCTCCAACGCTCAGGCTACCTATTCCCTCTACGCGCCCCATGCTGCTAATTCAAACGGAGCTGCAGACTCCTCTGTTGCTGACATTACACATAGCCACCTCCCAGCTTTGCTAAAAGTAACTGGGCCCACGACCTGTACCTTCTCTCTGCCTATTACCAGTGCAAGGAGATCGTCCCACGCAAGTTCTGAGGTTACCGTTTTAGCTAGCGCTGACATTGCCCATGCTGTAACAGTAGTGCCTCTTCACGATGCTGCTAATCCAAAAGGAGATGTTGACCCTTCTGTTGCTGACAATATCCACAGTTCCCCAGCTTCGCAAAAAATTGGTACGCCCACTACCTGCACCCTCTCTCCGCCTTCTTCTAGTGCAAGACGGTCATCCCACGTAAGCCTTCCCCACCCATCTTTTCCAAATGAAGCTATGTCTTCGGCTCCATCTAACACCATAGCCCTTTCTGCCATATCTGATTCCCTCGTTGCCAACCTAGCGTCCACCCCCGCCTGGACCTCTCTTTTCCAAAAACCTCCTCTTTCTAAAAAATTTCATTTGGAATTCAAGCAACCTCAAATTGAGGGTGATAGAATCACTGTCCTGCCTCCTCTGGAAGTTGATCAAGCCGGTATTTCAGGCTGGAAAAATACCTTGGTAGGTTATTTTCTTGACAAGAAGATGCCATTTCTCTGGATTAAAAAGATGGCGGAAAAATTCCGGAACAAAAACGGATTAAATGAAGTTCTTACCATTGGCAATGGATTCTTCTTCTTCAAATTTGATTCCATGCATGCCATTAACTCTATTCTTGAAAGTGGTCACTGGCACTTCTCTGGACGGCACATTATTCTTCAAAGATGGCACCCTGGCATGACTCTATCTAAGAAGGATGTAGCTAAAATCCCTGTTTGAGTTAATTTTTTCAACATCCCTTATGAGCTCTGGACAGCACAAGGCCTTAGCTATGTAGCTAGTGCCATTGGGAAACCTCTATATGCCGACTCCCACACTGAAGATCAGACCAGAATCAATTATGCGAGAATATGCGTGGAGGTGGATGCTACCAAAGATCTCCTTGATTCTTTTGATATAATGTTAACAGACTCGAAAGTGGAAATTCTTGTTGAATATCAATGGCTTCCTTCTATGTGCACTCACTGCCCCATATTTGGCCATAGGCTTGCCAACTGCCCCTCAGTTAAAACTGATAAAGAGACAGCCATTAACCGCCCCACTACAGTTGCCAGGAAAACCAGCACGAGTGAATGGCGCATTGTCTCAAGCAAAGGTAAATCCATCCATAGTGATGAAAAAGCCCCAGAAACTGCCCATTTTGAAAACCCCACTATGGAACAAAGACAGTCACATACATGTTTTGAATTCTTGCAGCCTGATATGCTGCACCCAGGTTCTCCCAGTGACGGTGTAACAATTGAAGGCCCTGCCCTCAAGCAACTAGTCCTCCACAAATCCTCTTCCAATCCTGCGATGGACATTGCTAATACCAAGGATCAGACTCCCCACCTCTCCCTGCAATCTGATGACCTGGACACTTTGCTATCCCCCAAAGAACCAAATCCCTATTCTCTTCCAGTTGACAGCTACCTAGGCGAGATAAGCAGCTCTACATCTACTGCTTCTCCTGAATCAAACTCCCTAGTGGACAAAATAGCCAGAGTTGACGAAGCAGATAGTGGAAGTAATTACACCAGAAATCAACTCAAAAAACAAAGGAACAGCAAGTTCCAGCTCCCTCACATTTTCTCAATGAATTTTACATGTTGGAATATCAGGGGAATGAACAGCCCCTCAAAACAGCGTGATGTTCGTTTGTTTGTTCATGATTACTCAATCTGTTTTTTTGGTATAGTCGAGACAAAAATTAAGGAAGCTTCTAAAGATGTTGCGGCTAACTCCCTTATCCCTGGATGGTCCTTTTTGCACAACTATTCCCATTCAGCCTATGGAAGAATTTGGATTGGTTGGAATAATGCTATGTTGCAGATTAATTCCTCGTGTGCAACCAGTCAAGCCATTCATTGTAATATTACAGTTCAAGAAACCAAATCCCCCATGCTCATTTCTGTTATATATGGCTCAAATTCCTCTCTTCAAAGAAATGATTTATGGCAAGACATCCACCTCCAAGCAGCTATCTCCAAGGGTCTCCCCTGGTTTATTTTGGGTGACTTCAATGCTATACGCTACCCCTATAATAGAAGAGGAGGTAACTGCGATTGGCCCCCTACTATGAATGACTGCAACACTTGTTTTTTGAATGCTAAGCTTGAGGATCTGAGATTTTCTAGGCATTTTTTCACATGGTCTAATGGTCAAGCCGCCCCCCACACGATCCAAAGGAAGATTGATAGAGCTTTAGCCAACCAGGACTGGCTTTCTGCTTTCCCAACTACTGAGGCTGAATTCCTCCCTCCTGGCCTCTCTGATCACTCCCCTATTATTGTCAGATCCGGCATATCTTTCAAGAAGAGCAAAGTCCCTTTCAAATTCTTCAATTTTTGGGTCGATTATGATGATTTTCTTCCTATTGTCGAGCAAGCCTGGCGAACAAATTTTCAAGGTTCAGTCATGTTTATCTGTTGCCAAAAGTTTAAGAAGGTGAAATATGCTCTTGAGGATTTCAATCAACAAAGATTCAAAAACATCACCTCTTGTTTCCAAGAAGCTCGTAACAAGCTCTATGATATCCAAAATCTCCTTGAGAGGGATCCTGGGAATGAGAGTCTCATTCAGGAGGAAAAAGAAGCTCATCACAATTTTCACTCCCTTCTTAGCAGTGAGGAAAGTCTTCCCAAGCAAAAATCCCATGTTCAATGGCTTTCTGAAGGTGACCAAAACACCTATTTTTTCTTCAAATCTGTGAATAACAGAAGGAACTGTAACAAGATCGTCAGCCTCCTTGATACAAAGGGTCGCATAATTGATGACAAAAAAGAGGTCAAAAACACCATTGTTGAATTTTACCATGATCTCCTTGGAACTGATAGTCCCATTCACTACCCAAGTAAGCAAGCTCTTGCAAGCTTTATCCCAAAGCGCCTTCATTCTGATTTCTTTAATGTCCTTCAATGCCCGGTCTCTGAAAAAGAAATCCAAGATGCTCTCTTTAGCTTTCCCCCTAACAAAGCCCCTGGGCCTGACGGCTTTAATAGTCACTTTTTTAAAACAACTTGGAATATCATTAAACCAGAGGTCATTGCCGCTATCTCTGAATTTTTTTCCTCCAAAACCATCATTAAAGAGATGCATGCCACGGCTATTACCCTTGTCCCCAAAGTTCCTAACCCCTCATTTGTCCATGACTTTCGGCCTATATCTTGCTGTAACACCCTTTACAAAACTATCTCCAAAATCCTGGCCAACCGTCTCAAGAAAGTTCTCCCTAGCCTCATTGATCCTTCTCAATCTGCTTTTATTCAAGGTAGGAATATTAGTGACAACATCCTTCTTGCCCAAGAACTCATGCATAATTACCACAAGGACATAGGCTCTCCTCGTTGCACTCTGAAAGTTGATCTTAAGAAAGCATTTGATTCAGTGCTGTGGGAATTTATTACTGACACTTTGAGCATTATGGGTTTTCCTCAGCTTTTTATTGACCGGATTTTTTGCTGCATCTCTACTTCTCGTTTCTCAGTTGTCATTAATGGAGAGTTGGAAGGTTATTTTCCTGGGGCTAAGGGTTTAAGGCAAGGAGACCCTCTTTCCCCCTATCTCTTTGTGATTGCTATGGATGTTCTCTCTTTGATTCTCCATCAAATGTCGGCTGGCTCTTAATTCAAACACCATTAGAGATGCCATAAGTCCAAGCTGACCCATCTTTGCTTTGCTGATGACATCATGCTTTTTTGTCATGGGGATCTTGCCTCAGCTTCTATCCTAAAGGAAGGGCTCGACACTTTTGCCTCCTTCTCTGGCCTTCTGCACAATGCTTCCAAAAGTAACATTTTCCTTTCAGGTATGGATTCCAACCTCAAGCAGCACATTATTGATCAAGTCAGCTTCCCTGAAGGCTCCCTCCCTATCCATTACCTTGGAGTGCCTTTGATCAACCAAGTTGAAAGCCCATGATTGCAAATCTTTAGTAGATCGCATTATTGGTAAGATCACTCATTGGGCTACAAAATCTCTATCCTATGCAGGTCGTGTTCAGTTGATCAGGTCTGTCCTTTTCAGCATTCAAGTTTTCTGGTCCTCTCACTTCATCCTTCCAAAAAAGGTGGTGAATCAAATTGAACAAGCTATGAGATCTTTTCTTTGGAGTGGCAACCATCTCATATTTTCTGGCTCCAAAGTAGCGTGGGAGGATGTTACTTGCCCTAAAAATGAAGGGGGTCTTGGTATTAAGAAGCTTGTTGATTGGAACCAAGCTGCATTGGGGAAACTCATATGGGCTCTCTGTCAAAACCCCTCTAAATCCCTTTGGGTTCAATGGATTCGCAGCAATCTGCTTAAAGGCAAAAGCTTTTGGGAAGTCAGATGTCCCCAATCTTGCTCGTGGGCTTGGAGGAAAATGATCAAATTATGTCCGTTATTCAAACCGAACATCAAAATTGTCATTGGGATTGGGTGTTTTGCTTCTCTTTGGTTTGACTATTGGCTCCCTAATGGCTCCATCTATAAAAACATGGGAGAAAGGGTTATTTATGATTCGGGTCTTGGAAGAAAAGCTACAGTGAATTACATCATTCTTGAAAATCGTTGGAACTGGCCTATTGCAAATTCTCCTCACCTTCTGGACCTTAAGAACGGCATGCCTCCTAGTCTTCTTCCCTCCTCCCTCCGTGATGATAAAGCTTTTTGGTTACCCTCCTCAAATGGGGTCTTCTCAATTAACTCTGCCTGGGATACCCTGCGTGGCCGTAACCCCCAAATAAATTGATGGAAGCTTGTTTGGCATCCAAAAGCTATTCCCCGTGCTGGGTTCATCCTTTGGATGGCAATTCGTCACAGTCTAAGGACCAAGGACCGTCTTTTCTTTTCTAATCTTGGTCATGACCCCACATGCCTTTTTTGTTTGAGAGAAAATGAAAGTCATAACCACATCTTCTTCTCTTGTTCCTTCACTTCCAACATATGGTCCCATTTGCTCTCTAAAAGTGGATTTCATTGCCCAAATGGGGACTGGCAACAAACTGTTCTTTGGGCCACCAACTCTTTTAAAGGCAAGTCATTTTCCTCTATTTTAGGCAGGCTTACTCTAGCTTGTACAATTTACAACATTTGGCGTGAAAGGAATAGCAGATTATTCACCAAGATCGAGAGAAACTCAAATGCCATCATAGCTCAAACTCAGGACATGATCCGTGGCAGGCTCACTACCTCAAAAGGGATACCTGACTCTAACTCCAATAGACATCTCCAGTGTACTTGGTCTTTACCTTGTAGTATTTTAATGTGTAATGTTTCAAAGCTTGGGTCGAGAGCTCTTGTATGTTGTTGTTTTCCTCCCTTTTAGCTTGTCTGAGGGTATCCCACTGGATTTTGTATTTATTTCTATTTAGTTTTGGTGTTCTGTTTGCTGCTTGGGGTCGTGAGCTCTTCTGTCTGTTGAAGTTCTCCTTCCCTCTAGCTTGTCCGAGGGTATGCCCTCTTGATCTTGTATTTATTTTCTTCTTTTATCTATCTTTTTACCTATCAAAAAAAAAAAGTTAGAAAGAAGAAAAGAAATAAATACAAGATCAAGAAGGCATACCCTCGGACAAGCTATAGGGAGGGAAGAACTTCAACAAACAGAAGAACACCCGGCCCAAAGCAGCAAAAAAACACTAAACATTAGAAAGATAAGAGGGCATACCGATATTATGCTTTTCTGTCATGGTGATCTCCTTTCAGCTTTTATTCTCAAGGACGGGCTTGACACATGATTACGCCCAAAGAATAATGCGGTAATTGTAGTGTAGCTTTGGGGTGTCGATTCCACAGGGAGACTAAATTAAAAGAATAATAAATAGAATTTCTGAAACTACAGAAAGTATTAAACGGTTAACGAGAAAATAAAAATATATAAAAATGATCTGTGAATGAAAATTAAGAATTAAACAAATTGACTAATGGAAGAAAATATTCAAAATTAATGAACAGTGGAGTGTCGGAAATCCCTTGCACATATATGGTATTTCAATTATTTTTAATTCACAGATAACTCAATTGAGAAATTAAATTCTAAAAATCTCAATCGGAAGATTTAAAATTATGCATCAAAATTAGACTGAAAATAACCCTTTGAAAAATCATTCAACACTTTTAAATCTCTCAAATTAATATTCACATTGAAAAAACCCAACGACGACAATATACCGAACGAGCAATATTGCAGCAAAGAATTGAATCAATATAAATATTTAATTGTTCCAAAAATAATCAAAACATTAATCCACTCAATAGAAAAAGCATGACTGAATCTATAAACGGACTAAAACCTTTAATTATTCGGACAATAAAATCTAACAATAATTCATGAATGATCAACGAAGGATTTAACAAATTAAAACCATGTACAAGAATCAAAATAAATTAAAATAACCATTTATGGTGCAAAGTAATCCCTAACTCCACTTGAAAATTTAGTTACCCATGTACAGGATGAATAACGTAAATTTTACGGAGAAAAATCGAGCCATGGAGTAGCTGCGGCTTCTTCTACTCTGCTCAACTCCTGCGCCGCACACTGCTTTGTATTTCTCTTCTTTTCTCCCTGTGCACAGCCGCCGCAGCCCTCTCTGTATTTTTCTTTCCTGTTCTCCACAAGCCGCCGTCCAGTTGTATATTTTTTCCTTTTATATCAGCCCTAACCGCGTCTCATATCAGCCGCATAACAGGCCGGATCAGCGCAGCGCCAGGCCTCACACACGGCCCACGCAAGCTTGGCTTGCTTCTTCTTTCTTTGCTAGTTTTATTCAACGCCGGGCCCCACATCCAATTCACCAAACAGCCGCCTCTTTGCACGCCAAACGCCCAGCATCAGCAGCCGCACCATCCAACAAGCCAACGTCAATTGCGTGGGCCCACTTCTTGTTTCTGTTGCAAAGCAGTGCAGCCCCTCACCTCAACTTCAATTTCTTGCTTTTCTTTTGGTCAAATCTCCAAGCACCGGGCCCACACAAAATATAATCAGAATTGAGACTCCCTCCAGCCGTGTAGCCTTGCTTTGAATTTTCAAACTTTCCTTTTTTTTTTTTGTTTTCTTTCTTTTCTTTGCTCTGCTTTTCTTATTCTCGCGCGCAGCTAACAATCGCCAACTTTACGCTCCATTTTCTACCAGATAACAACTGAATCTCGACTCGGACCCTTCACAAAAGTTGTAGCTCCGGATGAGTAGATAATTTTAGGCTCAAGAACCATCTGATTTGAGCTCCAGAAGCTCAAGTTATGGCCTCTTCAAGTTGGCTGGACGGAGAGGTTCATAGCAGCTTTCCAGGCCTGTCTTTGAAATAATGTTTGGAGGCCCAACGAACTCCGATTTTTGCAAACCAGACCTTTTTGAAAAGCTCAAGACGTCCTCTAAATATTTCATGAAGATCACTTTCTCATTCTGAAACTCTAACGCCATCCAAATCTCGATTGAAACTCAATGGTCGAATCTGCCAAAAAGCCAAAAATTATTCCAAAACTATTAAATGTAAAGCGCAATTGCAAACTAGCACTCGCCAACAAATAATGCACTATTTGAGACTTAAAATCTTATAAAATACCGCTAAAATATATCTCAATGTAAATAGAAATTAAATAAATAATATCAAATATATCTCAATATTCCTATTCACTTTCTAGCAATTTACTCCGATAATAGGGTATTTAGAGTGCACTTTTGCGCACTCATCAACACATTTGCTACCTTTTCTGGCCTCCTCAACAATGCCTCCAAAAGCAACATCTTCTTATCTGGTGTGGATTGCACCCTCAGGCAGTGTATCACGGAGCATATTGGCTTCCCTGAAGGATTCCTTCCTATCCATTATCTTGGTGTTCCTTTGATCTCTACCAAGTTGAAAGCCTAGGATTGCAAATCATTGGTTCATTGTATCATTGGGGAAATTACCCATTGGTCTACCAAATCCCTTTCTTATGCAGGACGGCTTCAACTTATCAAATCAGTGCTGTTTAGCATTCAAGTTTACTGGTCCTCCCACTTCATTCTTCCCAAGAAGTGGTTAATCAAATTGAGCAAGCAATGAGATCGTTCCTTTGGAGTGGTAACCATCTCATCTCATCCGGATCGAAAGTTGCATGGGATGATATAACGCGTCCTAGAAATGAAGGGGGTCTTGGGATAAAGAAACTCTCTGATTGGAATAAAGCAGCTTTGGGGAAGCTTATATGGGCCATGTTTCAAAATCCCTCTCATTCCCCTTGGGTTCTCTGGATTCGTAGTAATTTGCTGAAAGGCAAGAGCTTTTGGGAGGTCAAGTGTCCCCAATCTTGCTCTTGGACTTGGAGGAAAATGCTTCAATTCAGATCCTTGTTCAAATCTAGCATCAAAATTTCTATTGGTAATGGCCTCTTTGCGTCTCTTTGGTTTGATTGCTGGCTTCCCAATGGTACCATATTTGACAATATGGGGGACAGAGTTATCAACGATTCGGGTCTGGGAGACAGGCTAAAGTTAGCTCCATCATCTTGGATCATCACTGGAGCTGGCCTATAGCTAACTCTCCTCATTTACTTGAGCTTAAAAATGGTATGCCCATCAACCTTCATCCTTTCCCCCAGCGGGAAGACAAGGCTATTTGGTTACCCTCCCCCGATGGGGATTTCTCCATCAACTCAGCTTGGGACCTTTTGCGCTGCCGAAAACCCCTGGTTCATTGGTGGAAGCTTGTCTGGCACCCTAAAGCCTTACCCAGGGCTGGGTTTATTCTTTGGCTGCCCATCCGGAACAGTCTTAATACCAAAGACCGCCTCTTCTTCTCCCTGCTTGGCAATGATTCCAAATGCCTTTTTTGTATGCACGAGGCTGAGAGTCACAATCAGTTGTTCTTCTCTTGCTCCTTCTCTTCCAGCATATGGACTCATTTGCTCTCCTTATGTGGGTTCCGATGCCCTTCAGGAGACTGGCAGCAGATCATTCTTTGGGCTAGCAATACCTTCAAGGGCAAGGTATTCTCTTCTACTATAGGCAAGCTTACCCTAGCATGCACAGTCTATACTATTTGGAGGGAAAGGAATAGTAGATTGTTCACCACTTTAAAGAAAACTCCCCAGGCTATCATTGCTCAAGCCCAGGATATGATCCGTGGCAGGCTCGCTACCTCAAAAGGGATTGCAAACACTATCTCCAACAGACATCTTCAAAGCATTTGGTCTCTTCCAAGTAGCATTTTTAATATGTAATGTTCTCATTCTTGTATGTCTTTGATACCTAGTTTGTTTGAGGGTATGCCCTCTTGATCTTGTCTTTCTTTTGTTTAGTTCTTGTGGCTTTGGGTTGGGAGTTCTTCTGCCTGTAGTAGTCCTTCCCTCCCTTTAGCTTGTTCGAGGGTATGCCCTCTTGATTTTGTACCTTTTTCTCCTTTTCTTTTATAGATTTATTTGCTTACCCAAAAAAAGATAAGAGGGCATACCCTCAGGCATAAAAACATTACACATTAAATATGCTACAAGGTAAAGACCAAGTACACTGAAGATGTCTGTTGGAATTTGAGTCCTGAATCCCCTTTGAGTGAGTGAGCCTTCCACGGATCATGTCCTGAGTTTGAGCTATAATGGCACTAGGGCTTTTCTAGATCTAGGAGAATAATCTGCTATTCCTTTCATGCCAGATGTTGTAAACTATGCAAGCTACAGTAAGTCTGCCTAGAATGGAGGAAAACGACTTGCCTTTGAAAGCGTTGGTAGCCCAAAGTATAGTTTGCTGCCAGTCCCCAGTAGGACAGTGAAATCCACTTTTAGAGAGCAAATGAGTGCATATGTTGGAGGTGAAAGGACAGGAGAAGAAGAGGTGATTGTGATTCTCATTTTTCTTTGAACAGAAATGACATTTAAGATCTTGACCAGGATTTGAAAAGAAAAGGCGGTCCTTGGTCCTTAAACTGTGATGAATGGCCATCCAAAGAATAAACCCAGCACGAGGAATAGCTTTAGAATGCCAGACAAGCTTCCACCAATTTACCTAGGGGTGACGACCACGCAGAGTTTCCCAAGCTGAACTGATAGAGAAATCCCCAGTTGAGGAAGGCAACCAAATTGCCTTGTATTCCCGGAGAGGGGAGGGAAGAAGATTAGGGGGCATGCCGTTCTTTAGGTCCAACAAATGAGGAGAATTAGTAATAGGCCAGTTCCAGTGATTTTCATGAATGATGCAACTCACGGTAATAGTTCTTCCTAGCCTCGAATCATAAATAACCCTGTCCCCCATGTTGTCATAGATGGAACCATTGGGGAGCCAATAGTCAAACCAAAGGGATGTGAAAAGCCCTGAACCAACGGAAATTTTGATATGCGGCTTGAATAAAGGTCTAAATTTAAGCATTTTCCTCCAAGCCCACGAGCTAGATTGAGGGCATTTGACTTCCCAGAAGCTTTTGCCTTTAAGAAGATTGCAGCGGATCCACTGGACCCAAGGGGAGTTGGAGGGGTTTTGAAAGAGAGCCCGAATGAGTTTCCCCAAAGCAGCTTGGTTCCAATCAACAAGCTTTTAAGGCGCAAGTAACATTCTCCCAAGCAACTTTGGAACTAGAAAATACGAGATGATTGCCACTCCAAAGAAAAGATCTCATAGCTTGCTCAATCTGATTCACCACCTTTTTTGGAAGGATGAAGTGGGAAGACCAGGAGACTTGAATGGTGAAAAGCACTGATCTGATCAACTGAACCTGACCTGTATAAGAAAGAGATTTTGTAGACCTATGAGTGATCTTACTGATGATGCAATCTACTAAAGCTTTACAATCATGAGCTTTCAGCTTGGTAGAGATCAAAGGAACTCCAAGGTAATGGATAGGCAGGGAGCCTTCAGGGAAGCCAATGTGATCAATGATATGCTGCTTGAGGTTGTAATCGACACCTGAAATGAAAATGTTACTTTTGGAAGCATTGTGAATAAGGCCAGAAAAGGAGGCAAAAGTGTCAAGTCCTTCCTTGAGGGTAGAAGCTGAAGCAAGATCCCCATGACAAAAAAGCATTATATCGTCAGCAAAACAAAGGTGTGTCAGCTTGGACTTATGTCATCTCTAGTGGTGCTTAAATTGAGAGCCAGCCGACTTTTGATGAAGAATCTGAGAGAGGACATCCATACCAATCACAAAGAGATAGGGGGAAAGAGGGTCCCCTTGTCTTAAGCCCTTAGCCCCTGGAAAATAACCTTCCAACTCACCATTAATGACAATAGAAAAATGAGTGGTGGAGATACAGCAATAGATCCAGTCAATAAAGTGTCACGACCCGAAACCCACCCTATGCGGATCTCGTGTCGCGGGGCCGACCCGAAGGCCGTCCCTACTTTTTCCATTCCTGTATCATAGTACTAATATGCAATGTACTAAAAATTTTAAACATTAAACAGCGGAAGTCTTTATCTATTACAGTAATCCAGCGGAAGTCTTTAAAATAAATTTAACAACGGAAATCTATTAAATACATGACATAGTTCTACAAAATTCAAAATGAGAACTAAACCGTAACCAGCACCCGGGGGTGGTGAATACATGGGAGAACTAACATAGACTGATACAATACTTCAAAATGTCCCCCTACGCTCTCAGACTCCTACTGGGGTCTCGCAGCGTCATCAGCTGAAATGGGGGTAAATGGGGTGGAATGAGCTACAAAGCTCAGTAAGTAAAACAGATCTCCAACACTGGTATCGATGATCAATGTGAATCCATGAATGAGATAATGATAGCCAATCATAAGGAAGGATATACTGTGATAGCCAATGAACATAAATGCCAAGAGGGCCAATGTAACCAGTTGCCATGAGGGCCAATGGAAGGTAATCACAATACACAATCAGAAGTAATAGTGTAAAATGAAAGTATAACAACAATGGAGTACTGCCACAATGAACCGATCACAATCAAATCAATTAATGCAAGTCTTTCGAGACTTGAAGAATTATAAGGAATAGTGCCATTCAACAATCAAGTTCTGTTAATCATAAGAGATGCTGTTATTCTGTTTCAGGGCTCAGTAGACCCTCGATCTTTTGGGACCCGACGTACCCCCCAGTCAATTCCAGTAAATTGCCATTTGTCCGTTCACGGACTTGACCCGTAGGTCCCATTCAATCAGATAGCATCAGATGGATGTTGTGACTGAGCACAACTCCCGTGTCCATAAACATGTCATGATCATAGTAATTCCATAGAGTATAAAAATGGAATATCATTCATTCAATAAGGATACAACAGTAGGCCTTTCAAGGCATGGTTCAACATGATAACAATGAATATAGCAATCAAGCAATGTCCACGAGATAGAACAATATCACAAAGTGGATAGCAATAGCATATGTGCTTTCAAAGCACAGTGAAACATGATAACAGTGATACATCAGTCAATGATATGTCCACAAGATAGAAAATATCGAAATGTGGAACACAAGGATATTAATACTTTCAAGAGTACGAGTTTGGCAGTAAAAGAATAAACTTGGCTTGTGGAAACACCACATGTAAGAGAGAGTGATCCACTTACCTCTATCGTGATTCTATCCCAGAAATCCGTGAGTATACCCTTGCCTTTCGAGTTTCCTATTTAACAGTGAATACGTTTTAGAATAGATTCTATTCATCAAATTTTATGCCTTTCCATCAGAAGTATTTCAAATACTATTTTAGACTTTACCATTGAGTCCGGAATGCCGAAGAAAGTCGGTTTAGGCTTTCGCGGAATTCCATTTGGACTTTTGTACTAAAAAGGGCAAAATGGTCATTTTGCACTTTTACGGTATTTTATCCTTCGGGGTCTTATCTCGTAAAACGGACCCCACCATTGGACTCAGAACGTCCGAGATAATAGGTTTTGACTATTCATTTGCATCGTTTGGACTTCGTTTGACCTCTTTTTGGAATAGGGGCATTATTGTAAAATGAATATTTAATTAATTTTCTGTTTGGGCCTTAGTGTAATTTTTCAAAACATTTGGGGCCGGTTCACAATTTCTAAAAACCCTAAACCGGACTGCCCCTTCACTGAACCAAACGGTTCAGTCCATTCAGAGAACCGGATTCCATATCCTGGTTCCTACCCTTATCCGTGGTTGGAATAAGCCCAAACCCAAATCCAATTCACTATCCATGTAACCAAACAAGCCCAATTCCATTTAAATTAAAACCCAAAACGACACAGCTTCGGTCCTGTTTATTTCCGGTCGGGTACCGACCCGATCCGAACCCGGATCCGGTCTAGACTTAACCCGATAACCCTCACGCTTTTCCGGTCGCCTCCCCCACGTCTCCGGTAGGGTTCCGGCGTGCACAGTGACCTTCTCCGGCGACGGTCACTGGTTTTCGATAATTTTTCCCCTCATTTCGAATGCCATTCTTTTCCCCTTTCCTCAAGGATTCCAATTCCACTCTCCATTTCCATTGAATCCCTTCCCATCTTCACGAAATAGAGCCTAAATGTCTCCGGCCGACTTTCCGGCCAAGTGACATTTTTCATTTCCATGGCGTTTTAAGTACGGTTTTGACCCCTAATCGCTTCTAACAGCTTTCTGCATATCATAGGGTCATGCTAGGGTCGATTTAAACAAGGTTTAATGCATATAATATCATATGGCCGATTATTCTCTATAACCTGCAACTTGGTTTTTCTCCTTGGTTTCTAAACCATTTAACCTGACTATTTTTGCAAAATAACCTATATTTCATGCTTGTTTAGACCCTATAATCATACATAAGCTTCATGCTTTAAATCTCAAAAACAGAACTAAACTTGCTTACCTGGGTGTTCGGATTTAGCCCACTTTGACCCTCCAAACCTTCCTGTTTATGCTCCTGAATTCTTTGCCAAAGTGTTCTCCCAACCTTGGTCTCCTTTTTGCCTTTAAACCCACACCCGTAGGTTCATATATAGAGAAATGGTTTCCACCGCCTCTCTCTCTTTTCTCTCTCTCTCTCTCTCTCTCTCTCTCTCTCTCTCTCTCTCTCTCTCGGTTTCTCCCCCTTCTATGGCCTCTTTCCTTGACCTAGGGTCTATTCTCTCTGCCAAATGCAACTTTGCATTAATTGGCTTGGGAGACTTGTGTTACACTCATATATACATATATCATATTATATATATATATATAACACACATATATCTCACCTAGCCGACACACACACACCTCACACCTGTATACTGCCCAAGGGCAGTTTCCCCTTTTTCCTTTTCTTTCTTTTTATTTCTTATGTATATATACATATATACATAAATACATCATACATGTATTATACATTATATTATATACATATATATATATATACACATAAAATACATCTCTTTTATATATGTATATACATGTATATGTAGGAGTCTAAATCCATTTTAAATCGTATTTACATACCTTGATTTTAATTAAGCTATGTATCTATGTTCACGTATGCATGCATGGAAACACGTGCATGCACGCATTACAATGCAATACCCTGTGGGGCTCGGGTGTTACCCAGCCTTGATCATTCATTTTCATCATTCCGGTTCCAGTCATTCATTTCCATGAAAATACTATGATATACATATCTTACCGTTCAAGTTACATGTGTTAACCGACCTACCTCGGTATACGTGACGTATCCCGGGTCAGGATATTACATAAAGAGTTGAGGAAAACACATAATGCTTAGAGTGTCAATAATAAATTCCTATCGCACCGAATCAAGTGCTTTCTTAAGATCAACTTTCATTGTGCAACGAGGAGAGCCGGAGTTCTTGTGGTATTATGTATGAGTTCTTGGGCAAGAAGAATGTTGTCACTGATATTCCTGCCTTAAATAAAGGTAGATTGAGAAGGATCAATAAGGTTAGGGAGAACTTTCTTGAGACGGTTGGCCAGGATTTTGGAGATTGTTTTGTAGAGAGTGTTGCAGCTAGATATAAGACGGAAGTCATAGACGGAGGAAGGGTTTGGAACTTTGGGGACAAGGGCAATAGCCGTGGCATTTAGCTCTTTAAGGATGGTTTTGGAGGAGAAAAATTCAGAGATAGCAGCAATGACATCAGGTTTAACAATATTCCAAGATTTTTTGAAAAAATGACTATTAAAGCCGTCAGGTCCAGGGGCTTTGTTAGGATGAAGGCTAAAAAGGGCTTCTTGAATTTCTTCTTCAGTTATCGGGCATTGAAGAGAGGTAAAAAAAATCAGAATTAAGGCACTTTGGGATAAAATTTTCAAAAGCTTGCGTACTTGGGTATTGGATGGGACTTCAGTTCCGAGGAGATCATGCTAAAAATCGACAATGGACTTCTTTACCTCTTTTACGTCATCAATTCTACAACCATTTGCATCAAGGAGGCTGACGATCTTGTTACGGTTCCTTCTGTTATTAACAGATTTGAAGAAAAAAGAGGTGTTTTGATCACCATCAGAAAGCCATTGAATACGGAACTTTTGCTTGGCAAGACTATCCTCACTGTAATACCCCGACCCGGGGTACGGCACAAATATCGGGGTAAGTCGATACAATAATAAAACCCGAACTGTTTTAAGTTATGTTGCATAATTAAATGGATATATATATATATATATGAATATGTATGCATGATAATGTATTAAAGTGATCTCATGAATACATACATATATGTAAATTGAGTACGGCTATATAAATATATATATGGTAAATGGAATAATATGTGTAAATATATATATATATATATATTATATGAGAAATTGGGTGAGGTGTCTTGGGTGCTCGGGTGTGCTGCCACCGCAGCTACAGGTGGCAAGGGCCACCGACTGAGGGTCGGTTAAGGGGATAAAGAAGGTAATTGAAGAGAGAGAAAATAGAATCGCAAGAATTGGAAGGAGAGAAAAGAACCAGACGTAGAGATAGAGAGAGAACTGAAACTGAAGGTATAGGAGTTGGCTGAGAACAGGTAAACTACTGCGCCTTCACTCTCTAATTTTATTTCATATGATAATAGAGTTGTTTACTGTAATAGCAGGACTTGAAACAAAGAAGGAAAAACAAGAAAAATAAAACTGGGTTTCGGTTAGAAAAATTGATTAAACATAGGTGAACCTAAATGGAAAATTGAACCATAATATGCATAGGAAGTTACCCCAGGATCTCAAAACACTTTGAATTAGATTAAATGGTCAAGAAATGGCCATTTTATGGCCGGTTATTCCCTCACCGGTGCAATGCCGGAAACTGGGAATGGGTGCATGAAACCGATGAGGTTGGAGGGTAAAAACAGCCCTAAAATATTCCTTGCAATCTTAGATTTCATTGGGAAGAAAAACAGTGAATTTTGGACGTAAAACCATGAAGATCCGTGAGGAATTGGATTGTTCCGGCGACCGTGGTCGGAAAACCAACCGGAGAAGACGACCGGATAGTCGGGGGCTTCTTCGGGTCATAACGGGACCGGGTTTGGGTCGGACCGGGTCGGGACCCGACCGAAAATGATTAGGGGCAGTGATGCTATGTCGTTTTGAATGTAAAATTAAAATCAATTGGGCTGTTTGGTTGCAGAGACAATAAATAGAGATGGGGTTTAGGGGTTAACCGAACCATGGATAGGGATAGGGAATTGGGTTATTGTATTCCGGTTCTTGAATGAAACTGAACCGTTTGGTTCAGGAGAAAGGCTGACCGGTTTAGGGTTTTGGGGTCTGAACCAACTGGTTCAGACCGCAGCTTATGGAATTTATGAGCCGGCCCCAAATGTTTTGAATAATTACACTAAGGCCCAAAAAGAAAAATTAATTAAATGTTAATTTTACAAAAATACCCCTGACTCAAAAGTGGGTCAAACGAGGTCCAAATAAGGTAAATGATTAGTCAATTTTTATTATCTCGGATGCTCTGAGTCCAATGGTGAGGTCCGTTTCACGAGACGGAGTCCCGAAAAGTTACGACTTGTAAAAATGACCAAAATACCCCTGCTTCATAAGTGAGTCAAATGGACTCCGATTAAATTAAAGAACTAGTGAATTTTTATTATTCCGAACCCTATGGACTCAATGGTGAAGTCTAAATTGGCATTAGAGATACTTAAGATGACGAGACGTAAGATTGATGAATAAACATTTATTCTGAAACACGTTTATTGATATATAGGGAACTTGAAGGGGAAGGGCCCACTCACGAATTTATAAGCTAAGATTTCATTAGAGGTAAGTAGATACCCTTTCTCTTCCATGTGGTGTTATCAAGCCAAGTTCATTCTTTTACTGCCAAACTTGTACTCCTGAGCATATCTGATGTTATTGTCTCCACAATGTGATATTGTTCTATCTGGTGGACATTGATTATTGTTGTACTATTGTTATCATGTTGAACCGTGCTTTGAAATGCCTATTGTTATGTTTCCATTGAATTGATGATATTCCATTTTTATATACTCCTATGGAATCATTTATGATCATGAAATGTTTATGTATACTAGATTTGTGCTCAGTCACAATATCCATCCGATGCTTTTAAATACACTGAAGACCTTCGGGTCGAGTCCGTGAACGGACATGTGGCCATACATTGGGATGCACTGAAGGGGGTAAACCGGGCCCCCAAGGACCGAGGGCGTGCTAAGCCCTGACATAGAATAAAAGCATCTCTTACACGATTGCTCAACTATAATTGTTGAATTACATTATTCTTGTGATTATCTTGTATTGCGAGATATTCCTTTACTGATTTATTGTGATCAATTATATTGGCAGTACTTTCTTGTTATTGTATTATCGTCGAGAATTTCAGGACATTGTTATGCCATTCCTACTGATTACACATTGTGATTCCACTGTTCATTTGCCATCATGACAATTGTTCCCATTGGCTATCATAGCATCTTATTTTTTATGATTGGCTATCATATTCTTATTCTTGGATTCATATTCTTTTATGATCCTCGATACCAGTGTCGGAGATCTGTATTTACTTGCAAGGCTCTTGTAGCTCATTCCACCCTATTTACCCCTTTTCAGGTAATGACACCGCAAGACCCCAATAGGAGTCTGGAAGCATAGGGGGATATTTTGAAGAATTGTATCAGACTATGTTTTAATTCTCCCATGTATTCACCACCCACGGGTGCTGGTTATGTTTAGTTTTGACTTGGTACTGTAAAACCATATGATGTATGTTAAGACTTCCGCTGATTATTGTAGTGATAAACTTCCGTTGTTATTGTTTTAAGAATTTGGTACTTTGCATATTAGTACTATGATACAGGAATGGAAAAAGTAGGGACGGCCTTAGGGTCGGCCCCGCGACACGAAATCCGCATAGGGTGGGTTTCGGGTCGTGACAGCTTGGTATCAGAGCTATAGGTTCGACTGTGAGTCATGGGAGATAGGACTAGAATTAGAATGGTTAGATAAAACTGACATTTATGTTCTAGAGGCATTGATTGTTATCTTACACATTGACTGATCCTCTCATTGGTTATCTTCATTGGTTATTCTTACAGACATGGTAAACACAAGGCAAGGTCCGTTGCCTATGGATCGTCTGCAACAGTTGGAGAGGTTGATGCAGGGCGTCATTGAGTCGTTGCCACGGATGCAGGCCGGTATTGATCAGCCGGTACAACTGGAACAACAGGAGCAGCCTATCAATATAGGCGGCAACATAGGTGGTCGTCAGGGGAACGAGCGAGACCCTGCATACTTATATGAACGTTTTCAGAAAATGAAACCTCCGATATTTGATGGTACGGGTGGGGCCACCAAAGCTGAAGAGTGGATGTTAGAAATAAACAGGATTTATGACATCCTGATGTGTACTGACATTCAGAAAGTGGCCTATGCCACATATATGCTCAAGGGAATGGCCCATAAGTGGTGGATAAATGAGAAGACCAGAGAACCAGGGATGAACTGGCAGAGGTTTACCGAGATCTTCTACAAGAAGTACTTTTCCCAAGAAGTACAAAACCGAAAAGTTGCTGAGTTCATGACATTGCATCAGGGGAATATGACGGTGGAGCAGTACAAGGCCACATTTACTGAATTGGCCAGGTTTGCCCCAGAGGCTATCAATAATGAGAATCGAAAAGCTTGCAAGTTTGAGGAGGGATTGAGGTGGTCCATCAAGGATAGACTGGTGCCCCATCGTCTGGCTACCTACGATGATGTAGTAGAGACAGCTCGGATCATAGAGAGGAGTGGCGAGGAATTCGCCAAGAGAAGGGGGAATCAGAAACAGGGAGGTAATCAGAATAAGAGGCAAGGGCCTTCTTCTTCCGGACTGGGACCCACATTTACCAGACCTGGAGCTGTGTCACAAGCAACAGGGTCCGGTCAGAAGAAACAGGGCAACACTAAAGAGGGTGCAATCAAATGCCCTCGTTGCGAGAAGGTCCATAAAGGCCTGTGCCTCAAGGATAGCAATATTTGTTACTACTGTGGCCAGGAAGGACATTTTGCGAGGGATTGCCCCAAGAAGGGTCAGGCCACGACAAGTGCTACTTCGGTTAAAGCGCCGGGACCTGGAGCAGCAGCACCTAGATCTCAGATCCAGAGGAGTGGACAAGGAAGCGTCTAGCAGCAAGCAGGACGGGTTTTCTCCATCGTGCCAGGAGACATGCAGGCTACAACCTCTGTAGTCGCAGGTACTCTTTTAGTCTGCTCACAGCCTGCTTGTGTTTTATTTGACACTGGATCTACACATTCATTTATATCCCCTACATATGCTGCTAGATTGAACATAGTGACAGAACCCTTAGGATATTTACTGAATGTTTCTATACCATCGGGGAAATCTTTGTTGGGAGATACCATGTATAAGAATTGTGCAATACAGATTGGGGATATACAATTGCTAGCTGACCTGATACCATTGGGAATTTGTGGGTTTGATGTTATCCTTGGAATGGACTGGCTGGCCGCCAACTACGCCACGATAGACTGTGAGGCCAAGCGAGTTCTCATACAAAATCCTCGATTTCCGATCGTTGATTTTAAAGGGACAGGGGTGGCTTCACCACCCTACTTTGTTTCCTCTATCCAGGCTAGGCGTCTGCTTCGCAAGGGATGCCACGGGTTCTTATGTAGTGTCCAAAATGTTGACTCACAGCAGCCTGAACTAGGGAAGATTCCTATTGCCAGGGAATTTCCCGAGGTATTTCGGGATGATCTTCCGGGGATGCCCATAGATAGGGAGATAGAGTTTTGCATTGATATATTGCCAGGCACTACACCAATATCCAAAACCCCATATAGGATGGCACCAGCAGAATTAAAAGAGCTGAAGCTCCAGTTACAGGAATTATTGGACAAAGGTTTTATACGACCTAGTTCATCACCATGGGGTGCACCTGTATTGTTTGTAAAGAAAAAAGATGGAACCATGAGGTTATGTATTGACTATCGTGAACTGAACAAGGTTACCGTCAAGAACAGGTATCCACTGCCTAGAATAGATGATCTGTTCGATCAGTTGAAGGGGGCTCAAGTATTCTCGAAAATTGACCTGAGATCCGGTTATCACCAGCTGAAGGTCAAGCCCGCTGATATTCAGAAGACGGCATTTAGAACACGGTATGGACATTATGAGTTTCTTGTTATGCCATTTGGGGTGACTAATGCCCCAGCTGCATTTATGGATATGATGAACCGTGTATTCAAGCCGTACTTGGATGACTTCATGATTGTGTTCATAGATGATATCTTGGTTTATTCTAAGAACCAGGAAGAACACGAGGTACATCTGAGGAGAGTTCTACAGAAGCTAGAGGAGCAGAAGTTGTACGCTAAGTTGAAGAAGTGTGAGTTCTGGCTCCCTAGTATAGCATTTCTGGGACACGTGATCAGTAAGGAAGGAATCTCTGTCGATTCGAAAAAGATTGAAGCAATCATGAATTGGCCTCAACCCACTAGCGTCACAGAAGTGCGAAGTTTCATGGGGTTAGCAGGCTACTATACGAGATTTGTGAAAGACTTCTCCAAGATAGCTACGCCAATTACCCAACTGACTAGGAAGGGTGTTCCTTTTGATTGGACCGAGGAGCAAGAGAGGAGTTTTCAAGAATTGAAGGAACGTCTAGTTACAGCTCCTATATTAACAGTGCCGGATGGAACTGACGGGTTTGTGATTTATAGTGATGCCTCATTCAAAGGCTTGGGGTGTGTGTTGATGCAGAATGGAAAGGTGATAGCGTATGCTTCACGACAGTTGAGACCCCACGAGGGGAACTACCCGACACACGATCTCGAGCTAGCAGCCATTGTTTTCGCTTTGAAGATGTGGAGGCATTACTTGTATGGAACCACGTGTGAGATCTTTACTGAGCATAAGAGCCTTAAGTATCTGTTTACACAGAAAGAGCTCAATATGAGACAGCGCCGTTGGTTGGAACTGTTAAAGGACTATGAGGTCAGCATACAATACCACTCGGGGAAAGCAAATGTGGTAGCTGATGCTTTGAGTAGGAAGTCATCAGGAAGTATGGCTTGCCTGTTAACAATACAGACAGAGATACTGAAGGACTTGGAAAGTATGGAAATAGAGGTAATTTTGCCCATCTCTGAGGCAAGATGTGCCAACGTCACAATCAGTCTATCGATTGTGGACAAGATCAAAGAGCAGCAAACTCATGATGAGAAGTTGACTAAGCTTCGTCAAGAAGCCGAGACAGGCATTGACTCCGAGTTTACTGTACGAGAGGGGATGTTGTGCTACCAGGGTAGGATCTGCGTACCCGACGTGCCCGAGCTCAAGAAAGAGATCCTGGATGAGGCACACAGTTCAAGATTCGCTTTGCATCCAGGGAGCACCAAAATGTATCACAATGTTAAAGGTACTTATTGGTGGTCTGGGATGAAGCGGGATATAGCCAAGTACATATTACAATGTGTCGAGTGCCAGCGGGTCAAGGTAGAGCACCAAAAGCCGGGAGGACTTTTGCAGTCGCTACCTATTCCTGAATGGAAATGGGAACACATTACAATGGACTTTGTGTCAGGGTTACCAAAGACAGTAAGAGGGAACGATTCGATATGGGTGATCGTGGATAGGTTGATTAAAACAGCGCATTTCCTTGCAACTAAAACGACACAAAGCCTACAGCGACTAGCCGAGTTATACATCCGAGAGATTGTTAGACTTCATGGAATTCCAGTCTCAATTGTATCTGATAGAGATCCACGGTTTGTGTCAAGATTCTAGAGAGGTCTACAGAGTGCTATGGGTACAGAGCTGAGTTTTAGCACTGCATACCATCCTGAAACTGATGGACAGTCAGAAAGAACAATACAAACTTTAGAAGACTTGTTACGTTTCTGTGTCATAGATTTCAAAGGAAGTTGGGAAGATCAGTTGCCCTTGGTAGAATTCACATACAATAATAGCTATCAAGTTAGTATTGGTATGGCACCATATGAGGCGTTATACGGCAGGAAGTGTCGATCACCGCTGTGCTGGACAGAGGTGGGTGAAAGGAAACTCTATGGGCCAGAAATAGTAGAACAGACTACCGGGAAAATACAACTGATCAAGCAACGTTTACTAGCAACTCAAAGTCGACAGAAAAGCTATGCGAATGTCCACCGACGAGAGTTGCAGTTCACAGTGGGCGATTACGTGTTTGTGAAAGTATCGCCCATGAAGGGAGTGGTAAGGTTTGGCAAACGAGGGAAGCTAGGGCCAAGGTATATTGGACCATTCAAGATCATGGGGAGAATTGGGCCTGTAGCCTACCAACTTGTCTTACCTTCGGAGTTGGCACATGTACATGACGTATTCCATGTTTCAATGTTAAGGAAATGTGTACAGAGTGAAGACCAGGTAATTAAACATGAGCCTCTAGATGTTCAGGAGGATCTGAGCTATATAGAACACCCAGTGCAGATTTTGGATCATCGAGATCAGGTTCTACGGAACAAGACTATTCCATTAGTCAAGGTCCTGTGGAGGAACCATCAGATAGAAGAAGCTACCTGGGAGCGGGAAGATGACATACGCGCCAAATATCCGCAATTATTTTCATAGTCGTGTATGCTAAGTTTGGGGACAAACTTATTTTTAAGGGGGTAAGGATGTAATACCCCGACCCGGGGTACGGCACAAATATCGGGGTAAGTCGATACAATAATAAAACCCGAACTGTTTTAAGTTATGTTGCATAATTAAATGGATATATATATATATATATATATATATATGAATATGTATGCATGATAATGTATTAAAGTGATCTCATGAATACATACATATATGTAAATTGAGTACGGCTATATAAATATATATATGGTAAATGGAATAATATGTGTAAATATATATATATATATATATATTATATGAGAAATTGGGTGAGGTGTCTTGGGTGCTCGGGTGTGCTGCCACCGCAGCTACAGGTGGCAAGGGCCACCGACTGAGGGTCGGTTAAGGGGATAAAGAAGGTAATTGAAGAGAGAGAAAATAGAATCGCAAGAATTGGAAGGAGAGAAAAGAACCAGACGTAGAGATAGAGAGAGAACTGAAACTGAAGGTATAGGAGTTGGCTGAGAACAGGTAAACTACTGCGCCTTCACTCTCTAATTTTATTTCATATGATAATAGAGTTGTTTACTGTAATAGCAGGACTTGAAACAAAGAAGGAAAAACAAGAAAAATAAAACTGGGTTTCTGTTAGAAAAATTGATTAAACATAGGTGAACCTAAATGGAAAATTGAACCATAATATGCATAGGAAATTACCCCAGGATCTCAAAACACTTTGAATTAGATTAAATGGTCAAGAAATGGCCATTTTATGGCCGGTTATTCCCTCACCGGTGCAACGCCGGAAACTGGGAATGGGTGCATGAAACCGATGAGGTTGGAGGGTAAAAACAGCCCTAAAATATTCCTTGCAATCTTAGATTTCATTGGGAAGAAAAACAGTGAATTTTGGACGTAAAACCATGAAGATCCGTGAGGAATTGCATTGTTCCGGCGACCGTGGTCGAAAAACCAACCGGAGAAGACGACCGGATAGTCGGGGGCTTCTTCGGGTCATAACGGGACCGGGTTTGGGTCGGACCGGGTCGGGACCCGACCGAAAATGATTAGGGGCAGTGATGCTATGTCGTTTTGAATGTAAAATTAAAATCAATTGGGCTGTTTGGTTGCAGAGACAATAAATAGAGATGGGGTTTAGGGGTTAACCGAACCATGGATAGGGATAGGGAATTGGGTTATTGTATTCCGGTTCTTGAATGAAACTGAACCGTTTGGTTCAGGAGAAAGGCTGACCGGTTTAGGGTTTTGGGGTCTGAACCAACTGGTTCAGACCGCAGCTTATGGAATTTATGAGCCGGCCCCAAATGTTTTGAATAATTACACTAAGGCCCAAAAAGAAAAATTAATTAAATGTTAATTTTACAAAAATACCCCTGACTCAAAAGTGGGTCAAACGAGGTCCAAATAAGGTAAATGATTAGTCAATTTTTATTATCTCGGATGCTCTGAGTCCAATGGTGAGGTCCGTTTCACGAGACGGAGTCCCGAAAAGTTACGACTTGTAAAAATGACCAAAATACCCCTGCTTCATAAGTGAGTCAAATGGACTCCGATTAAATTAAAGAACTAGTGAATTTTTATTATTCCGAACCCTATGGACTCAATGGTGAAGTCTAAATTGGCATTAGAGATACTTAAGATGACGAGACGTAAGATTGATGAATAAACATTTATTCTGAAACACGTTTATTGATATATAGGGAACTTGAAGGGGAAGGGCCCACTCACGAATTTCTAAGCTAAGATTTCATTAGAGGTAAGTAGATACCCTTTCTCTTCCATGTGGTGTTATCAAGCCAAGTTCATTCTTTTACTGCCAAACTTGTACTCCTGAGCATATCTGATGTTATTGTCTCCACAATGTGATATTGTTCTATCTGGTGGACATTGATTATTGTTGTACTATTGTTATCATGTTGAACCGTGCTTTGAAATGCCTATTGTTATGTTTCCATTGAATTGATGATATTCCATTTTTATATATACTCCTATGGAATCATTTATGATCATGAAATGTTTATGTATACTGGATTTGTGCTCAGTCACAATATCCATCCGATGCTTTTAAATACACTGAAGACCTTCGGGTCGAGTCCGTGAACGGACATGTGGCCATACATTGGGATGCACTGAAGGGGGTAAACCGGGCCCCCAAGGACCGGGGGCGTGCTAAGCCCTGACATAGAATAAAAGCATCTCTTACACGATTGCTCAACTATAATTGTTGAATTACATTATTCTTGTGATTATCTTGTATTGCGAGATATTCCTTTATTGATTTATTGTGATCAATTATATTGGCAGTACTTTCTTGTTATTGTATTATCGTCGAGAATTTCAGGACATTGTTATGCCATTCCTACTGATTACACATTGTGATTCCACTGTTCATTTGCCATCATGACAATTGTTCCCATTGGCTATCATAGCATCTTATTTTTTATGATTGGCTATCATATTCTTATTCTTGGATTCATATTCTTTTATGATCCTCGATACCAGTGTCGGAGATCTGTATTTACTTGCAGGGCTCTTGTAGCTCATTCCACCCTACTTACCCCTTTTCAGGTAATGACACCGCAAGACCCCAATAGGAGTCTGGAAGCATAGGGGGATATTTTGAAGAATTGTATCAGACTATGTTTTAATTCTCCCATGTATTCACCACCCACGGGTGCTGGTTATGTTTAGTTTTGACTTGGTACTGTAAAACCATATGATGTATGTTAAGACTTCCGCTGATTATTGTAGTGATAAACTTCCGTTGTTATTGTTTTAAGAATTTGGTACTTTGCATATTAGTACTATGATACAGGAATGGAAAAAGTAGGGACGGCCTTAGGGTCGGCCCCGCGACACGAAATCCGCATAGGGTGGGTTTCGGGTCGTGACACTCACTGCTTAGAAGGGAATAAAAAAGGTGATGAGCTTCTTTTTCCTCTTGCATGAGACTCTCATTCCTAGGGTCACTCTCAAGGAGGTTTTGGATATCATAAAGATTGTTCCAAGCTACTTTGACTCGGAAGGAGATGTTATTGAATCTTTGCTGATTAAAGTCTTTAAGAGCATATTTAACCTTCTTAAGCGTTTGACAACAGATAAACATGGCTGTACCTTGAAAGTGTGCTCTCCAGGCTTGCTCGACTGTAGGGAGAAAATTATCATATTCGGCCCAAAAGTTGAAGAATTTGAAAGGGATCCTTCTTTTGTGAAGAGATATGCCTGATCTGACAATAATAGGGGAATGATCTGAGAGGCCAGGGGGAAGAAGTTCAGCCTCAGCGGCTGGGAAAGCTGAAATCCAGTCATGGTTGACTAAAGCTCTGTCAATCTTCCTTTGAGTAGTATGGGGAGCAGCTTGACCATTCGACCAGGTGAAGAAGGTCCTAGAAAATCTAAGGTTCTCCAGCTCTGCATTCAAAAAGCATGAGTTACAGTCATTCATAACAGTTGGCCAGTCGCTGCTACCACCTCTTCTATCATGGGGGTAACGTATAGCATTGAAGTCACAAAAAATAAGCCAGGGCAGACCCTTGGAGATAGAGGCTTGGAGAGTGATGTCTTTCCATAAATCATCTCTTTGAAGAGAGGAATTTGAGCCATATATAACAGAAATGATCATGGAGGCTTTAGTGTCTTGCACTGTAATATTACAGTGAATAGCTTGATTGGCAGCATATGAGGAATTAAATTGTAGCACGGCATTATTCCAGCCAATCCATATTCTTCCTGAGGCCAAATGGTGGTAGTTATGCAAAAAAGACCATCCGGGGATGAGGGAGTTAGCCGTAACATCTTTAGAAGCTTCCTTAATTTTAGTCTCAACAATGCCAAAAAAACCTCACTCTCCTTTGCATAAAAACTCATCTTTGTCTCTCTTTTTCTCTCTGCAGGTTCTTTTTCTTTTTTCTCTCATGGCTCCACTCTCTTTTCTTTATTCTCAGCCACCTCTCTATTTTTTCTTAAGGTTTCAGCCCCACCCTTTCTCTTTTGCTCAGTCTCACTTTTCAACCTCAGTTGGTGCTCATATACCTATTTTGGGGTTAGAGGAGCAAGCTTGATTGTTTTTCCATCCTTTACAAAGTTGTACCTATCTTAAACCCATCATGAATCACCTTCCTATCATACTGCCACGGCCTCCCCAACAAAATATAGCCAGCATGCATAGGAAGTACATCACAAAGCACCTCATCACTATACCTTCTAATGGTAAAAGCCACCAAAACCTATTTATTGACCTTGACCTCCCCACATTCATTCAACCACTGCAACTTATAAGGTCTAGGATGCTTTAGTAAAGGTAAGCTCAACTTCTCAACTAGGGTGGTACTAGCTACATTGGTGCAAGTTCCCCCCATCTATAATCATACTACACACCTTGTTGGTTACATAACATCTAGTGTGGAATATATTCTTTCTCTACTGCTCCATCTCATCAACCTGAATTTGCGTATTAAGAGCACGCTTGGTAACAAGAGACTCACCTTCTACGGGGTATTCCACTCCATCATCATCACTAGCATCGACCAACTCGGGCATCTCATCACCATCATCCTCATTTTCAATCATCACCTCCCCATTGTCACGCATAACCATCACCCACTTGTTTGGACATTGAGACGCGATGTGCCCAAAACCAAAACATTTAATATCTCTATTCCTTGATGGTTGGAAATCTACCTTGGGTTTGTTTTTACTAGTTCCCTCATCTTGTCCCTTAGGTGGTTCAACCTTCCCCTTTGCCACCACTCAATCATTTCTATCCATTTTGGTCTCCAAGGAGTGCCAGAAACTAAAGTATACGTTGCTGCTCCCTTTCTCTTTAATTGCCTCTCCACCTTCATAGCCATGTGCACTATGTCTTTTACCTCTACATAATGCTGCAACTCGACTACATTGGCTATGTCTCTATTCAGACCACTTAAAAATCTAGGCATTGTGGCCTCCCGATCCTCCTCTACATTAGCCCGAATCATAGCCACCTCCATCTTCTTATGGTAGTCCTCTACACTCCTGGTCCCTTGTGTACGGTTTTGTAATTTTTGGTAGAGGTCTCTAAAGTAGTGGCCAGGTACAAATCTCCGCCTCATGAGAGCTTTCAACTCATCCCATGTTTCTATAGGTGTCTTATAATTCCTCATCCTATTGGTCACCAATTGATCCCACCAAATAATTGCATAATCAGTGAACTCAATTACCTCCAGCTTTACCCTCTTCTCCTCTGAATAGTTGTGATAATAAAAAATCAACTCTATTCTATGGCTAACTCTCTCATTCCTGGATGGTCTTTTTGCATAACTACTCTCACTCTCCTTCTGGTAGAATATGGATTGGATGGCATAACTCTATTTTGCAGATAAATGCTTCATGTGCCACTACCCAAGCTATACATTGCCACGCCACAATTCGGGACACTAATGCCCCCATCATTATTTCTATTATATATAGATCTAACTCCCTGTCTCAACGGGCAGAGTTATGAAGAGACATCCACCTCCAAGCCTCCATCCCTCAAGATATCCCGTGGCTTATTGTTGGGGATTTCAATGCTATTCGGTTTCCTAATGAAAGAACATGAGGTAGGCTGAACTGGCCATCTATTATGGATGACTGCAATAAATGCTTTATGAATGCTGAGCTTGAAGATTTAAAATTTTCTGGGCCTTTTTTCACGTGGTCTAATGGGTAGTCAACTACTCACGCCATTCAAAGGAAGCTTAATAGAGCTCTAATTAATCAAGCCTGGATTATTGCTTTTTTGGCTGCTGAAGCGGAATTTCTCCCCCCAGGCCTCTCTGATCATTCTCCAATTATTGTTAGACCCGACATTCTTTTGAAAAAGAGCAAGATTCCTTTCAAATTCTTCAATTTCTGGGCTGACTATGAGGATTTTTTACCTACCGTTGAGCAAGCTTGGAACTCAACCTTTCAAGGTACAGCCATGTTTATCTGTTGCCAAAAACTCATCTTATAATGCACAGGCCTCCAGAGCCTAGTCCATAATGTACAAGTCTTTGTACTTGGTCCATCTATAATGCACGGGCCTCTAGAGCCTGGTCCATAATGTACAAGTCTTAGCACTTGGTCCATCTTATAATGCACAGGCCTCTAGAGCCTGGTCCATAATGTACAAGTCTTAGCACTTGGTCCATCTTATAATGCATAGGCCTCCAGAGCCTGGTCCATAATGTACAAGTCTTAGCACTTGGTCCATCTTATAATGCATAGGCCTCCAGAGCTTGGTCCATAATGTACAAGTCTTCGTACTTGGTCCATCTATAATGCACAGGCCTCCAGAGCCTGGTCCATAATGTACAAGTCTTCCTACTTGGTCCATCTATAATGCACAGGCCTCCAAAGCCTGGTCCATAATGTACAAGTCTTCGTACTTGGCCCATCAATAATGCACAAGTCTCAGGACTTGGTCCATTTATAATGCACAGGTCTCCTCTATTATTGGAAAGCTCAGCCTAGCTTGCACGGTTTATATCATTTGGAGAGAAAGGAATAGCAGATTGTTCACTAATGAGAAGAAAACTCCTCTGGCCATAATTGCCTAAATCAAGGAAATGCTTAGGGGCAAGCCCACTACCTCAAATGGGATAAGGAACTCTACCTCAGATAGACGTCTTCAATGTATATGGTCTCTTCCGAGTAACATCTTTTCAGTGTGATGGTTTTGTTGTTCTGTAGCTTTGGGTTGGGAGCTCTTCTGCCTGTAAAGCCCTTCCTTCCCTCTAGCTTGTTCGAGGGTATGCCCTCTTGTTTTTGTATCTTTTTCTTTCCTTTTTTAATAAATTTTACTTACCAAAAAAAATATATATAAATAAATAAATAAACTTTAGGGTCATTCCTACCTTAAAAAGATGGTATTTTCACTTTGATGCTCCAAAGGTTCCTATCCACCCCATCTCGCCCCCTTGGATTTCTCCTATGTCTTCTTCCACTCCTACCTCCTCTAGGTTTGCCCATTTCACCCATCCCAACTTCAGATGCTATGCCTTCCTCAGCCTCATCATCTTCTTCGTTCTCATACTCATTTTCAATGATAGGCTCACGTCTCCTCTTGTCTTGCCCGCCTTGTAGAGTTCTAATCACGACGTCTTGCTGATCTATCCTATCCCTCATTTCCCCTATCACCAAATTCAACCGTTCAAACTATTGTTGCATGGCCTGCGAAACAAAGAATGAGTTAGCCGCCTCCTCCTTAGGTGTTGTGTCACTCTTACGAGACATTGTTAATGCCCTGCAAAACAAGGAAAGGATGTTAGTGGTTAAAAAAAAAAACCTTACACACTCCCTGACGTGTTTATGTCACACCACTCGTGTTTTCACTCTTTTGGGCTTTTCCAATACTATTCTCACCCACTCTTGCCTTTGACCTCACCTGTTTTCCCTTTCAAGTTCGGGAAGAACTAGTTGAACTATATCAAGACGAAACCTTGTATTATTCCAAACAGCAATAGATTCAAGAAACAAGATGGAATAAAATGACACGAATCTCAAAGAATTGTATGAGGAAAATAGCAATTAGGAAACAAGATACTAAATAAAATGACACAGATCTCAAAGAATTGTACGTGGAAAATAGCAATTAGGAAACAAGATACTAAATAAAATGATAGATTCGACCCCTTTGAAGATAAGGATCAATCAATACGAAATTTATAGATTGCAAAGTATATCAAACAGCCATAAGCGAATATAATTTTTTTTTTTTTAAATACAGATTCGGTCACAAGCAGCAACAATAACTACAAATTCTGAAAAAGATTGATCCGATTTCAACAACAAGAAACTGAAACAGATGGAATCAAAACAAAGATTATAGATATGGAAATTATAGATCTGGAATTTAAAGAAAAGATTCATGTAATCAATTAAAGAATACGTAGGTCAGAATTCTTGAATCAAATACACGGGTAGTTGATATACCACAAACAGACACACCAATCACCTTGAGACACGTGTGCTTACAGAGTTAATAATCTCGATCATACAGAGCTGATAATCTCGATCATACAGAGCAGCCACAAGCCTTCAGGGCATTCTTATATATATATATATCACACAGAGCCGATAAACTCGGTCGTACAGAGCATTCACAGCCTTCAGGGCATTCTCATATATATATATATATATATATATATATATATATATATATATATATATCCTACAGAGCCGATAAACTCGGCCATACAGTGCAGGTGGAGCCTCCAAGGCATTTTCATGCACATATCTTCCAGACCTTATGCTCTGGGCAATATTCATTCAGCGTTTCATATGGTTCCGACTTTATGGCTTCCTTAACAATTGCCAAGCAGGGAATAAGGAAACAGTCTTCAACACGGAAACAGTCTATCTATGATTATCTCCATCTACGACACAATACTCCACAAGGTAACTGCAATCTCCGATGATCAAATCCCTATATTCATGGCATCGAATCCTAATCAACTTAGGAAGGCCACGACCTATAAATTAAACCCTAAAGGTACGCTTTATTTTTATGCTCATTCTTTGACTTTCAATATAGTCTTTCAATTCCGTTTACTTACTTAAGCATCGGAGTGGCTACCGCCGGAGCCAATCCGGTGGTCCTCTGATCATCTTTCTTAGTGTTTTACAGGTCACGAAGCCCACACTCATTGCGAGTCGAAAAGTGCAGCATCAGTAGTCAATTGTGAGAATCACAGATATAAATTCAAACACACGAAATTAACAAGAATGACGAAGGAATCGCAAATCAGAATGAAGAACAATTCGCAGATCATAATAGAAAAACCTAGAACACGCCCAAGACAAAAACCAAATGCCAATTAAAAAAAGGGATAAATCAGACCTGATTTGGAGTTTGAGCTCTGATACCAAATGATGTGAACCCGTAATATCGAAATCCCTTGAACCCAGAATCAAATTGAAACTTACCCAAGAAAGCCAAGAATCAAGTCAAGATGATCTAGACCCGTTGAAAACTTGTTTCAAGAAGCTAGATTTGATGAGAACGCCACATGGGATATGCCTTTGATAAGTTCATAGTTCACTCAAGAACAAGAAAAGAAAATTGAAATATTTTCTATGCAAAAAGCTTCATTCACGTTCGTAGCCTCCAAATTGCGGCTACAAGTCCTTTTAATGCCTTCATCAATTAAAAGACACAGGTTGAACATCTTCAGGCCCAAAATGTCCTATATTGTCGACTATACTTCGAACATAAAATAGGCCCACACGCCTATACTTAATGAAATAAAAAGTGTATACAAAACCACTAGGTCTTGTCGCCCCCCTCTGTAGCTTGTATCACATGGATTAAAGCTGGTTTTTCTTTTTTCAAGCCCATCGTGAATGTTGGGGTCTTGCTTGATAACTCGGCCTAAGTGGATTGCACCAATCCTTGCATTGCTTCCTTGATATTCTTAGCTCTCAACCTTCTGATTGGCCCATCTAGAACTTGTAAAGGATCTTTAAGACTCGGTCCACCATGGTGCCCATCACTCGCCCTTCAAGCTGCTCTCAATCACAACTCTTCATGGTTGGCAGTTGGAGATTTCAATGCGATTCATTTCCCTCATGAGTGATCTGGAGGCAACTCTGGTTAGTCTACTTGCATCCATGACTATCATGTAAGGATTAATGCAGCTAACCTTGACAATGTGATCCCGTAAGATCGAAATCCCTTGAACCCACAATCAAATTGGAACCTACCTAAGAAAGCTAAGAATCAGGTCAAGATGATCTAGACCCATGGAAAACTTATTTCAAGAACCTAGATTTGATGAAAACGCCACAAAGGGTATGCCTTTGATAAGTTCGTAGTTCACTCAAGAACAAGAAGAGAAAACGAAAAAAATTTCTATGCAGAAAGCTTCATTCACGTTCGTGCCTTTCAAAATGCGGCTACAGGTCCCTTTAAAACCCTCCATGAAACCCCAGGGCCGAATAAGGCCTACATCAATTAAAAGACACGGGCTGAACATCTTCAGGCCCAAAACGTCCTAAACTACCGACTAAAACTAATAAAAGAAATCCACTATGAGTTAAATTGGCCCAAATGGCCCACATGCCTATACTTAACGAAATAAAAAAGTTTGTACGAAACCACTAGGCTATGCCGCCCCCTTCTATAACTTGTATCACATGGATTAAAGCCGGTTCTTCATCTTTCAAGCCCATCTTCAATGTTGGGGTCCTGCTCGATGAATTTGCAAACTTGGCCCAAGTAGATTGCACCAATCCTTGCATTGCTTCCTTGAACTTCTTTTTTTTGGTATGTAAAAATTTATATAACGAAAAAGAGAGATATACAAGAGGAGCAAAAACAAAGCTCGAAAAAAAGAGCTACACAAAAACCAAACTAACAAGCCTAGAACAAGGGGAAAAGGAGGAAAGCCTCCAATAGCCCACCTTCCTAACCCACTAGACAACAGACCAAACCAACAACAAATTGTGAAAATTCAACTCCCACTGCACCAACTCTTCATGCAGTAGAAACGTCTAAGGCTACGATCCCCAATCAACTTGCTCCGCACCATCAGTTTAATACCCTCAATAAGCTGATCTTTAGTTCTTGATTCATCGTTGAAACAACGTCGATTCCGTTCAAGCCAAATAGAATGCACCAGAGAAGAGAGCACCAACTTGCTGATATAGCTTTAAGCTGACTTCCTTTTAAACGTTTGAGTGGCCCAATGAATTGTGTCTTTCCAAAGGCGAGGGGACCAACTCAGATTACACTTAGCTATAAAGTGAAGCCATAAATCAAAAGTAAAAGGACAACCAAAGAAGAGGTGAGCCTCGTCTAAACTGCAAGGGCTACCCACAGAAAACACATTTAACTTCAAGGACTCGTCTAAACTGCAAAACACCGTCCTGAGTAGAAAGCCTCTTCTGAATGCCAAACCAAAGGATGAAGCTACATCTTGGGATAGCATGAGAGAACCATACCAGCTTCCACCATAAAACTTGAGGCCGAGATACCCGAGTCGCATGCGAAGCTAAATTCATAGAGAACACTCTAGAAGGGTGGCCCAACCTTTGGAGTTGGTCCATCATAGTCTAATTAGGCGTAAACCCTGGGGGGGAGATGTCACGACCCGAAACCCACCCTATGCAGATCTCGTGTCGCGGGGCCGACCCGAAGGCCGTCCCTACTTTTTCCATTCCTGTATCATAGTACTAACATGCAATGTACTAAAAATTTTAAACAATAAACAGCGGAAGTCTTTTTAAATAAATTAAACAGTGGAAGTCTATTAAATACATGACATAGTTCTTCATAATTCAAAATGAGAACTAAAACGTAACCAGCACCCGGGGGTGGTGAATACATGGGAGAACTAACATAGACTGATCAGTACTTCAAAATGTCCCCCCTACGCTCTCAGACTCCTACTGGGGTCTCGCAGCGTCATCACCTGAAATGGGGGGTAAGTGGGGTGGAATGAGCTATGAAGCTCAGCAAGTAAACCAGATCTCCGACACTGGTATCGATGATTATAAAGAACGTGAATCCATGAATAAAATATGATAGCCAATCATAAGAAAGGAGATGCTGTGATAGCCAATAAGAACAGTTGCCATGATGGCCAATAAATAGTAGGGTCACAATATACAATCAAGAGTAATGAATAAGCAGTGATAGGGTTTCTCAACAATAACCTGTCACAATAAAAGTACTGCCACAATAAATCGATTACAATCAAACCAATGAACAACGTAAGATAATCCATAAGAAACAGTAATCCATAAGGTACAGTAACCATTCAACAATATATCCATAACAATAATCCAATGGAGATGCTTATAATCTGTAGTAGGGAATGGCAACCCCTCTGCGTAATTCGAGGCCCGGCATACCTCTCAGTTAAACTCACATCTTTTGCCACACGTCCGTTCACGGACTAATTCGTCATAGAAGCATCGGATGGATATTGTGACTGAGCACAATTCCAGCATTTATAAACATAGCATGATCATTTGTGATTCCATAAGGAGTATGAAAATGGAATATCATATATACAGTAAAGCATAACAGTAAGCCTTTCAAGGCATGGTTCATTATGATAACAATAGCACAATAGTCAATCAATGTCCACAAGATAGAACAATATCGCATTGTGGATAACAATAACGTGAGGTACTTTCAAGAGTACAAGTTTGGCAGTAAAGAAAAAACTTGGCTTTAGAAACACCACATGGAAGAGAAAGTGATCCACTTACCTCTATCGTGATTCTATCTCAGAAATCCCTGAGTGTACCCTTGCCTTTCGAGTTTCCTATATATCAGTGAATACGTTTCAGAATAAATGTTATTCATCAAATTTTATGCCTTTCTATCATAAGTATTTCAAATACTATTTTAGACTTTACCATTGAGTCCGGAATGCGAAGAAAGTCGGTTTAGGCTTTCGCGGAATTCCATTTGGACTTTTGCACTAAAAAGGGCAAAATAGTCATTTTGCACTTTTACGGTATTTTATACTTCGGGATCTCATCTCGTAAAACGAACCCCACCATTGGACTCAGAACGTCCGAGATAATAGGTTTTGACTATTTATTTGTATCGTTTGGACTTCGTTTGACCTCTTTTTGGAATAGGGGCATTATTGAAAAAAATTAATATTTAATTAATTTTTATATTTAGGCAAGAGTGAAATTTTTCAAAACATTTGGGGCCGGTTCACAATTTCTAAAAGCTGCGATCTGAACCAGTTGGTTCAGACCTAAAAACCCTAAACCGGTCCACCCTTGCCCTGAACCAAACGGTTCACTTCATTTGAAAAACTAGATTTCAATAACCCAATTCCCTATCCCTATCCATGGTTTGGATAATCCCAAACCCAATTCCAATTTACTATCCGTGTAACCAAACAGGCCCAATCCTATTTAATTTAAAACCCAAAACGACACAGCTTAACTTACCCATTCATAACCGGTCGGGTCCCGACCCGATTCAAACCCAGACCCGTCTAGACTTAACCCGGTAGCCTCCCCGATTTTCTGGTCATCTCCCTCAAAGCTCCGGTGAGCTGTATTAGGGTTCCGGCGTCCCTTCCGACGCCGGTGACTGTTCCCATTCATTTTTCTCATGTATTTTCAATGCCATTTTATTCCCCTATTTATGTAGATTATATTTCTAGCTTTAGTTTTCCATTTAGCCTTTCAATTCTTCACGAAATAGAGCTTAAACATCTCCGGCCGAATTTCTGGCCAAGTGATTTTTCTCATTTCCGTGACTGTTCCTTCTCGGTTTTAAATCCATTTCAATCCTAAAGTGTTTCTGCACTTTATAGCATCATTCCTACGAACTAAAAGCAAGGTTTTAAACATAAAATTAGTGAGACCCGATTATCCTCCCGAACCTGCAACTCCCAATTTCTCTATGGTTTCTCAACCGTTTTTCATGATTCTTTTTGCATTATAACCTATATTTCATGCTTGTTTAGACCATATAATTATATATAAGCTTCATGCTCAAAAACACTAAAAACAGAACCTAACTCACTTACCTGGGTTTCGGTTTTTAGCCCACTGTGACCTTCCCAAACCTCTCTGTTTCTGCTTCAATCTTTCTCTCTTCTTCTTCCCTTCAGTTCCTGACCTTTCCCTTCTTTTCTAACCTCTCATCTCTCAAACCCGTATACATATATAAAGAGACATTCACCCACCGCCTCTTCTCTCTCTACCTTATCTCTCTCTCTCTTTCTCTCTTTCAGTCAAGAATGACTGCAGAGAACCCTCCCTTTAATCTCCTCCATCCACGTACTTCCAATATGCATATATACACATATATTACATATACACACCCACCACCTCACCAAGTCGGTTGGTGGGTTTCCCAAACACATACACACACAGTGATGCATACACACACACACAGTGATGCACACACACACTGATATTTGTATTGGAAGCTTCCCTTCCTTTTTTTTTTTTGATAAGTAAAAGATATATAAAAGAAGAAAATAAATACAAGATCAAGAGGGCATACCCTCGAACAAGCTAAAGGGAAGGAGATCTACTACAGGCAGAAGAACTCACAACCCCAAGCAGAAATAAAAACCAAGACTAAACAGAAATACAAAACAAGAGGGCATACCCTCAGACAAGAAAAGGGAACAAGAAAACTAGAGCTCATGGCTTACATATTAAAAATACTACAAGGAAGAGACCAAGCACACTGGAGATGTCTATTGGAGAGAGAGTCTTGAATCCCTCTAGATGAAGTGAGCTTGCCACGGATCATTTCCTGAGTTTGAGCTATGATGGCCCTTGAATTTTTCTCTATCTTGGTGAACAATCTGCTATTCCTTTCACGCCAAATGTTATAAATTGTACAAGCAAGAGTGAGCCGGCCTAAAATGGAGGAAAAGGACTTGCCTTTGAAAGAATTGGTGGCCCAAAGAACAGTCTGATGCCAGTCCCCATTTGGGCTTTGAAATCCACTTTTAGAGAGCAAATGGGACCATATGTTGGAAGTGAAGGAACAAGAAAAGAAGAGGTGGTTGTGGCTTTCATTTTCTCTTAAACAGAATAGGCACTTGGGATCATGACCCAGATTAGAAAAGTAAAGACGGTCCTTGGTCCTTAAGCTATGCCGGATGGCCATCCAAAGGATGAAACTAGCACGGGGAATAGCTTTAGGGAACCAAACAAGCTTCCACCAAGTTACCTGGGGGATACGGCGACGCAGGGAATCCCAGGCAGAGTTGATGGAGAAAACTCCATTAGGGGAGGGAAGCCAGAAAGCTTTATCATCAAGGAGGGGAGATGGGAGAAGATTAGGAGGCATACCATTCTTAAGATCCAGCAGGTGGGGAGAATTAGCTATGGGCCAGTTCCAATGAGGTCCAAGAATAATGTTACTAACTGTAGCTTGTCTACCAAGACCCGAATCATATATAACTCTTTCTCCCATATTATCATAGATGGGGCCAGTAGGGAGCCAATAGTCAAACCAGAGAGAGGCAAAACACCCATTACCAATGACAATTTTGATGTGAGGTTTGAATAACGGGCGGAATTTGATCAATTTCCTCCATGCCCACGAGCAAGATTGGGGACATTTGATTTCCCAGAAGCTTTTGCCTTTAAGAAGGTTGCTACGAATCCACTGAACCCAAAGGGACTTAGAAGGATTTTGAAAGAGAGCCCAAATGAGTTTACCCAAAGCAGCTAGGTTCCAATCAACCAGCCTCTTAATACCAAGACCCCCTTCATTTTTAGGGCAAGAAACATCCTCCCAAGCAACTTTGGAACCAGAAAATATGAGATGGTTGCCACTCCAGAGAAAGGATCTCATGGCTTGCTCTATCTGATTTACCACCTTTTTAGGGAGGATGTAGTGAGAAGACCAGAAAACTTGAACGCTAAAAAGGACAGACCGGATCAACTGGACGCGACCTGCATAGGAAAGAGATTTAGTGGCCCAGTGAGTGATCTTACCAATGATGCGATCCACTAAAGATTTGCAATCCTGGGCCTTCAGCTTGGTAGAAATCAAAGGCACTCCAAGGTAACGGATAGGGAGGGAGCCTTCAGGAAAACCAACTTAGCAACGATGAGCTGCTTGAGGTTGGAATCCACACCTGAAAGGAAAATGTTGCTTTTGGAGGCATTGTGCAGAAGGCCAGAGAAGGAGGCAAAAGTGTCAAGCCCTTGCTTAAGGATAGAGGTAGAGGCAAGATCCCCATGACAAAAAAGCATGATGTCGTCAGCAAAACAGAGATGGGTAAGCTTGGACTTATGGCATCTCCAATGGTACTTAAACAGGGAATCAGCCGACTTTTGATGGAGAATCAAAGAGAGGACATCCATTGCAATTACAAAGAGATAGGGGGAAAGAGGGTCACCTTGCCTTAATCCCTTAGCCCCGGGAAAATAACCTTCCAACTCACCATTAATGACAACTGAGTAACGAGGAGTAGAGATGCAGCAAAAAATCCAATCGATAAAAAGCTGGGGAAATCCCATAATGCTCAAGGTGTCAGTAATGAATTCCCACCGCACAGAATCAAATGCTTTCTTAAGATCAACTTTCAGAGTGCAACGGGGAGAGCCAGTGTCCTTGTGGTAATTATGCATAAGCTCTTGGGCTAGAAGGATGTTGTCACTGATATTCCTGCCTTGAATAAAAGCAGTTTGAGAAGGATCAATGAGGCTAGGAAGAACTTTCTTGAGACGGTTGGCCAGAATTTTGGAAATGGTTTTGTAAAGGGTGTTACAGCAAGAAATAGGCCGAAAATCATGGACAAAAGAGGGGTTAGGGACTTTGGGGACAAGGGCAATAGCTGTGGCATTCATTTCTTTAAGGATGGTTTTAGAGGAAAAAAATTCAGAGATAGCTGCAATAACTTCAGGCTTAATGATATTCCAGGATTTTTGAAAAAAGAAGCTATTAAAGCCATCGGGCCCAGGGGCTTTGTTAGGGGGAAGGCTAAAGAGAGCATCGTGTATTTCTTGCTCAGAGACAGGGGATTGAAGGACATTAAAGAAATCAGAATGAAGGCGCTTAGGGATAAAGTTAGCAAGAGCTTGCTTACCTGGGTAGATAATGGGACTAGGAGTACCAAGGAGATCATGGTAAAAGTCAACAATGGAGGATTTGACCTCTTTGATATCATCAATTCTGCGACCGTTCGCATCAAGGAGACTAAGGATCTTATTGCGATTCCTCCTGTTATTCACAGATTTGAAGAAAAAGGAGGTGTTGTGGTCCCCTTCCGAAAGCCATTGAATACGGGATTTTTGCTTAGCGAGACTTTCTTCACTGCTAAGAAGGGAGTGAAAAGTGTGGTGAGCTTCCTTTTCCTCCAGAAGGAGACTCTCATTCCCAGGATCGGTATCAAGGAGAGATTGGATGTCATAGAGCTTGTTACGGGCTTCTTGAACACGGGAGGAGATGTTCTTGAATCTTTGCTGATTGAAAGCCTTAAGAGCATATTTCACCTTCTTAAGCTTTTGGCAGCAAATAAACATAGCAGTACCTTGAAAGTTAGCGTGCCATGCTTGCTCAACAGTAGGAAGGAACTCATCATAATCGGCCCAGAAATTGAAAAATTTGAAGGGAATTTTACACTTCCTGAAAGCTATGCCAGTTCTGACAATAATAGGGGAATGGTCAGAGAGGCCAGGAGGGAGGAATTCAGCTTCAGTAGAAGGAAGAGCAGAAAGCCAGTCCTGATTGACTAAAGCTCTATCAATCTTCCTGTGGATTGTGTGGGGGGCAGCTTGACCGTTGGACCATGTAAAGAAACGCCCAGAAAATCTCAAATCCTCAAGTTCAGCATTCAAAAAACAAGTGTTACAGTCATTCATAACAGGGGGCTATTCGCCATTACCACCTCTTCTATCATAGGGAAAACGGATAGCATTGAAATCACCCAAAATAAGCCAAGGGAGACCCTTGGAGATAGCTGCTTGGTGATGGATATCTCGCCATAAATCATTTCTTTGGAGAGAGGAGTTAGAGCCGTAAATAACTGAAATGATCATGGTGGATTTGGTGTCATGGATTGTAATGTTACAATGAATGGCTTGACTGGTAGCACACGAGGAGTTAATCTGAAGCATAGCATTATTCCAACCAATCCAAATCCGGCCAGAAGCTGAATGGGAATAATTGTGCAAAAAAGACCATCCAGGGATGAGGGAATTAGCAGTAATATCCTTGGCGGCTTCCTTAATCTTTGTCTCAACTAAACCAAGAAAACAAATAGAATGATCATGAGCAAACATACGGACTTCACGCTGTTTTGAGGGGCTGTTCATACCCCTAATATTCCAACATGCAAAGTTCATTGAGAAAAAATGAGGGGGCCAGAACTTGCTGTTCCTGTGGTTTTAGAAACTTTCTTCTTTCGCCTTTGTTTTTTGAGCTGATTTCTAGTGAAACTGCTACCAATATCGACTTCATCAACTCTAGCAATTTTGTCCACAAGGGAATTAGAATCAGGAGAAGCAGTAGATGTTGAGCTGCTTATCTCACCTGAGTTGCTGACCGCTTGAAGATAACAGGGAGTTGAATCATTTGGGGATAGTAAATCTTGGTCATCAGAATGAAGGGAGGGGGGGAGACTGGACCAAAGGCATTGCAATTTCCAACACAGAACTGGTGGTAGATTCGTGAGGGACAAGCTGCTTGAATGCACAGCTCTCAGCTGTAGTATTAGTGATAGGAGGATCTAGTTGAGGCATATCAGGTTGCAGCCCATCGCAGCAAGTGATGGACGGATTTTGGACAGTAGTTACACCATCACTGGAAGGACTTGGGCGCGGCATTTCTGGCCGCAGCCCTTCAGGGCATGATTTAGACTGATTTGGATCAATAGAGGGTGCAACTTCAGGGATATTTCCATCACTAAGGATAGCTTTACCTTTGCCAGAAACAATGCGCCATTCACTAGTGCTGGATTTCCTTGCAGCTAAGGTAGGACGGTTGTTGGGTATGTCATTTTCAGATTTGAAGGAAGGGCAATTAGCAAGCCGGTGGCCAAATATACGGCAGTGAGTGCACATTGAGGGGAGCCATTGATATTCAACTAGGATTTCCACTTTTGAGTTTGTTAACATTATATCAAAAGAATTAGGGAGGTCTTTGGTAGCATCCACCTCAACACAGATTCGTGCATAACTGATTCTGGTCTGCTCTTCCGTGTGGGAATCTGCATAAAGGGGTCTTCCAATGGCACTAGCAACATAGCTAAGGCCTTGCGCAGTCCAGAGCTCATAAGGGATGTTGAAAAATTTAACCCAAACAGGGATTTTAGCAACATCCTTCTTGGATAGAGTCATGCCAGGGTGCCATTTTTGAAGTATAATGTGCCGACCAGAGAAGTGCCAGTGACCATTATCAAGAATAGAATTAATGGCGTGCAAGGAGTCGAATTTGAAGAAGAAGAACCCATTTCCATTGGTAAGAACTTCATTTAAGCCGTCTTTGTTCCAGATCTTTTCTGCCATTTTTTTAATCCAGAGAAAAGGCATTTTCTTGTCAAGAAAATAACCTACCAGGGTATTCTCCCAACCTGATATACCTGCTTGAATAACTTCCAATGGAGGCTGGACTATGATTCTTTCTCCCTCAATTTGAGGTGGCTTGAATTCCAGGTGAAATTTTTTGAGAGGAGCAGGCTTTTGGAAAAGGGAAGACCAGGAGGGAATGGTCGCTGCATTAGCAACGGGGGAGACCAGACTCTGCAATGCTGGTGAACTAGCAGCGACGTGCATAGGGGTAACAGCAGCAACATGGACGATGTCAGAATTTGCTGTCTCTGAACTTGCATGGGACAAAATATTGGCAATGGGAATAGGCAAAGAGGGAGAACAGGACGTGGGCCCATCAGCTTTTAGCAAGGAATAGAGGGGGCTATGAGTAGAGGCAGCAGCATGGGAGTCTGCATTACCATTTGGAGTAGCAGTAGGGACTGTTTGCACGTCACCACTACCTGCACCTGCTATATGATAGCCGTAATCTCCAACTTTAGGGTCAGGTCTCCTTGTCTCAAGAGGTGACACGTTGACACCTAGATCAGTCCGTCTTGCAATAAGACGGGGAGTATTCTGAGAAATGGAGGCAATGTCAGAGGAAGTGGGAACTGATATACTAAGCATATCAGTATTAGGATTTCCACCCGTTGGAATAAAATAATTCCTAGCCGTTGGATTAATTCTGCTTGTCTCATTGGTTGACACGTGGGCTACTTGGGCAGAATGCATAGCTATCCCACTCTTACTGCATGTTGAGGATGAGCCACGCGCCGCTTGACTTCTTCCATGGACACCGTAGCTGTTGGAACCATGTGGCTTGAGATCTTTTTGCTCTCTCATGAAAGAACAATCAGAAGAGAAGCCCCCATAGTCATTTTCAAGATCAAGGGCAACTTGTGGAATGAACTCCCCTTGCTCAACGCCATTAGTCCTGGATAAAGGAGTATGAATCTGATCAGGCCGTTGAATTTCAGTTGGAGCTTTGGAAGGGAGGCCGGGACCTGCATTTGAAATAACAAGTGGGGGTTGCTGCCGACGCATATCCTTGGCACTGATGGCAACTTCATTTGTGCAGTGACCATGCATACACTCCACTGGACCAGAACAATTTTTGTGACAAGAGCTGTTACCCATACCCTGGCATGAAGATATAGAGGTCATGGAAAAGCTGGTATCAATGGGACTCGGATCCTTTGCATGGGGGGGGTGAGGAAGTTACGGTTGAAGCTTGGGGATCATGGAGTAAATCACGAAATGATTGAATAGAAGCCATTAACGGCATTTTGCAAGAGAGGAGAAAGTTTAGGAAGAACCTAGAGAGAGAAGCTCTCCCTTCTCTCTAGAAGCCATTCCAGATTTCATTATTCCCTTCCTTTTTCTTTCTTCATTTAATTTTATATACATAATACATTTATATTATATATATATATATATATACCTATAAAGTACATAGTTTATACATGTCATTATAATCATATATATACGTATAACGGTATTTTTAATCACGTACACATACACTAATATTCCATGAACTATGCATGTGTACGTACGTATGCATGCATGGGTTGCATGCATGCACGCTTTTCAAGGTAAGGTTCCGAGTTGCTCGGGTACCACCCGACACTGGCCTTACTAATCAAAACATTTATCTTTTTGAAATTAGGTTCAGTTCCATAATTATTGTGACTTAAAGTTTAAGGCAGCTCAGGTTATGCTATTCAGTCGACTTTCCTCGGTAAACGTGTCGTATCCCGGGTCGGGATATCACAGGAGAGAATGCTTAAGCTCTATTAAGTGGTGAGAGTTAGCACTAGGCCACCTCTACTCATTCCCTGCAATGATAGGGCTTACCTAGGGCGATCTAGAAAGCCCGGAATCATAAATAACACGGTCTCTCATAGGATCCCAAGTAGAACCCGACGGGAGCCAATAGTCAAACCAAAGTGAAGTATGCTGACCATTTCCCACCTTGTGCTAAATTAAAGATTTAAACCCTGCTCTAAGTTTCATGCGCTTCCTCCACACCCAAGAGCAAACCACTGGACAGGTAGCCTCCCAAAGATGCTTTTGTTTCAAAATGTTAGTGCAAACCCCAGCAACCCACAAAGAAGTGCAATAGGGATCACTTAGCCGCCAGAGATGCTTAGAGACTGCAGCTTTGTTCCAATCCTCCAGCTTTTTAATCCCCAACCCACCTTCCTCTTTGGGGGTAAGTGACATCATCCCAAGCAACCTTGGCCTAAGAAGAATTCAAGTTTGGACCAGACCAAAGAAAGGACCTCATAATCTTCTCGATATCTTGGATAATCTTCTTCGGGAGCACAAAATGTGAAGTCCAATACACCTACATGTTGAAGATGACTGACTTGATGAGCTGTAAACGACCTGCAAAGGACAGATACTTGGAAGTCCAAGTTTTAACTTTGGACATAATCCAATCAACCAGAACCTTGCAATCAATTGCCTTCAACTTGGAAGAGATTAGAGGCACTCCCAAGTAATGCATAGGTAACTTCCCTCCTGAAAACCCATTGCTTCCAGAATATCATGTTTGCCTTGAGTGGAAACTCCAAAGAAGAAGATGTTACTCTTAGCCTCATTCGGGTTTAACCACGAGAATTTCGCATACTCTTCAATGGTATCCTTCAAGATTGTGGTAGAGTTGAGGCCGCCATGGCAAAATAACATAAAATCATCGGCAAAGCACAAGTGATTCATTTTGGGCCGCTTACATCTCCAATGGTACTTAAAATTTACCTCTGGATCAACTTTCTGTCTCAACATCATAGAGAAAACCTCTATAGCAAGAACAAAAGGTAGGGAAAGAGGGGGTCCCCCTGGCGTAAGCCACGGGCACCTCTGAAATAACCTTCAAGAGCACCATTAATGGAAATAGAGAAACTCGGAGTAGTAATAAAAGCCTTTATCCACCAAACATAAGTGGTAGGAACTTTCATCAAATCAAGCACATCCAATAGAAATTCCCAGCTAACTGAATGATAAGCCTTCGGAGTGTCCACTTTCATTGTGCATCGCGGGGAGCGCCTCTCCTTGTGATAATTATGTATGAGCTCTTGGGCAAGAAAAATATTATCACTGATGCTCCTTCCCAACACAAAGGCAGATTGGGCCTCATCAATCAAATCACAAAGGATAGGTTTGAGATGATTAGCAAGGATCTTGGTAATGCACTTGTAGATGGTATTACAACAGGAAATGGGGTGGTAATCATTTAACTTGGAAGGGTTGGGAACCTTAGGAACAAGGGCAATGGCAGTAGCATTGAGCTCACGAAGCAAAGTGCTTTATTAGGGTGCAGCAAGGACATCTTCACCCACAATAGCCCGAAAGAAATGCCCATTAAAACCATCTAGGCCTGGCGCTTTATTAGGGTGCAAGCTAAACAAAGTCTCCTTAATCTCATCTTTATCCACGGGCTTACTTAACTGCTAGTCTTGAGCATGAGAAATACCTTTGCTGATGAAATCGGTGAGTTGGCCTTTCCCAAGATAAGGGTTTAGGGGACCTTCCCTAAGAGATCATGAAAGTAGTCCACAATGGCAGTGGAGACTTCCTTGCTAACTTCAATCCAGTTACCATCTTCATCCAGCAAACTTCTAATTTTGTTGCGGTTTCGTAGTTGAGTGATGCTCTTGAAAAAGAAACTCGCATTTTGATCCCCTTCATTAAGCCATTGAATCCTCGACTTCTACTTAGCCAGGCTTCCTTCCACTTGCTCAATTGAGTAAAGTGCTGCAAGGTGAGCTTCTCTTAGTTCTTTCTTCAAATCAATATCAAGATGGATAGAGTTCAAAGAATGTTAAATTGCAAAAAGATGTTGTCGGGCTTCCTCAATAGAGTTGGGAGAGATCCGCCCTCTAACTTGGTTTTAGCTTCGATTCTTTTTTCACTACTTTAAGCTTCCTACTCAAATGAACATAGCAGATCCTTCAACATTTTGATTCCAAGCTTTGCGGACAATTGGTTCAAATGCTTCATATTCCAGCCAGAAGTTAAAGAACTTAAATGGCCTCCCTTTACATTTAACATCAACTCCAGTCCTAACAATCATAGGACTATGATCTGACACACCAGAAGGCAAGAACTCCACCTCTGAATTACTAAAATCCATCATCCACCTATCATTAGCCAAAACACAATCAAGCTTCCTTAAGATAGTATCGTTGCCATACTGACGATTGGTCAAAGTCAAATGGCAACCAGTGTACCTGAGGTCCTCCAATTCTGCATCAATGAGGCAGTTATTACATTCCTCCATACAAGGAGGCCAATCCGTAGTACCACCAATCCTCTCATTGCTAAATCGACAACATTCAAATCCCTCATGACAATGCAAGGCAAATCATTGTTGGCGGTCACTTGCTGACGCCAACTACTCCAAACACGTCTTTGATTCCTTGACACTATTATGACCATAAATAATTGAAAGATAAAACCAAATCCTTTTCCGTTAGCTCATCCCTATTCATTATATTTTTCCGGTTAGAATAGTACAGAACCACGGTAAGAGGTGAAGAGCGTAGGGAGACAGTTGAGGAGCACAATAGAATAAAGTAGTCTCCCCCATGTACTCACCACCTAAGAGTGGTTTTATGTTTAGTTATTGTCATATTTATTTTCAGTCTTTGAACTATATTTGTAATAAGGCTTCCGCACTCTAATGTTATTTTTACATTATTACTAATATCATTGGTACAAGAATGAAAAAAAAGTAGGGAGCCACTGGGTCAGCCCCGCGACACGAGATCCGCATAGGGTGGGTTTCGGGTCATGACATTGAGGGATGTTAAAAGAGTGCCCATATGAGTTTCCCCAAAGCTACTTGGTTCCAATCAACAAGCTTCTTAATCCCAAGACCCCCTTCATTTCTAGCGCAAGTAACATCCTCCACGCACTTTGGAACCAGAAAAGATGAGATGGTTTCCACTCCGAAGAAAAGATCTTGTAGACCAACGAGTGATCTTACCAATGATGCGGTCTACTAAAGCTTTGCAATCATGAGCTTTCAGCTTGGTAGACATCAAAGGAACTCCAAGGTAACGAATAGGGAGGGAGCCTTCAGGGAAGCCAATTTGATCAATAATATGCTGCTTGAGATTGTAATCCACACCTGAAATGAAAATGTTACTTTTGGAGGCATTGTGAAGAAGGCCAAAAAAGGTGGCAAAAGTGTCAAGCCCTTCCTTTAGGATAGAAGTTGAAGCTAGATCTCCATGACAAAAAGGCATGATATCATCAACAAAGCAAAGGTGAGTTAGCTTGGATTATGGCATTTCCAATGGTGCTTAAATTGAGAGTCAGCCGACTTCTGATGAAGTATCAGAGAGAGAACATCCATAGCAATCACAAAGGGATAGGGGGAAAGGGGGTCCCCTTGCCTTAAGCCCTTAGCCCCTAGAAATAACTTTCCAACTCACCATTAATGAAAACTTAGCATCTCTATCCGAAAATAGCTCAAGAACTTAGCATCTCTATCCGAAACAATTGTTCTAGGCATGTGTGGGCCCCAATAACGCTGACATTGCCTTCATCGCTCAGGCTATTACCCATCAGTCCACTTTACAAATTGCCCAAAATGCTAAGCTCCGACCTGCCTTACGTCAAATGTGTGGGCCCCCTTGCTATCCCAACTACGTCTCTAATTCCAGTGCTAGATGGCTTGATCAAGGTGTCAATGTGTCATCTATTGAGGCAGGGAGATATGATCCTACGGCTGGAGATTATGGCTCTCATATAGCTGGTGAAGATAGTGCCGACATGCAAACAGTCTCAGTCCCTAAAACTGCTGACATTGCCACCTACGCTCAGTCTACCTATTCCCTTTCGCCCCATGCTGCTAAATCAAATGGAGATGCAAACCCCTCTACTGCTGTCATTACACATAGCCACCTCCCTTCTTTGCTAAAAGTTACTGGGCCCACATCCTGTACCTTCTCTCTTCCTATTCCCAGTGTAAGTTGTTCGTCCCATGCAAGTTCAGAGATTACCATTCTTGCTACACTGACATTGCCCAT